>CM066606.1:35699005-36061505 GCA_033816785.1 Picus viridis
AGAAATCGAGAGCCCATCTGAAGTGCATGTATACCAATGCACGCAATATGGGCAACAAGCAAGAAGAACTGGAAGTCCTGCTCCACCAGGAAGATTATGATATAGTCACTATTTCAGAAACATGGGACAATACACATGATTTGAGTACTACACTGTGGGGTATAGAGGCTCTTTAGGAGACACAGGTGAGGGAGAAGAGGAGGAGAGGTGGCCCCGTATATTAGGCAGTCACTAAATGCAACAGAGCTTGAGGTGGAGGATGAAAGGATTGAGATGCTGTGGGTTAAAATCAGAGGGATGTCTAACAAATCTGACATCTTGATTGTAGTCTGTTATAGACCACCCAACCAGGATGAGGAGGCTGATGAAATATTCTATAAGCAATTGGAGGCTGTCTCATGATCATCAGATCTTGTCCTTGTAGGTGCCTTTAACCTGCCAGATATCTGATGGGAAATTAATTTAGCAGAGAGGAGGCAGTCAAGAAGATTCCTGGAGTGCATGGAGGACAGCTTCCTGATGCAGCTGTTAAGTGAGCCTACCAAGGGTCAGGATCTGCTTGACCTGCTGTTCTCAAATAGAGAAGGGCTGGTGGGAGAACGTGATGGTGGGAGGCTGCCTGGGGTGCAGCAACCATGAGATAGTGAAGTTTTCAATATGCAGGGAGATAGGGAGTAGCACCAACAGAACCTTCACCTTGGACTTCCGGAGGGCAAACTTCAACTTGTTTAAGATACTTATTCAGAAAGTTCCCTGGGTAGCAACCTTCAAGAACCAAGGGGTCCAAGATGGTTGGACCTACTTCAAACAGGAGCTCTTGAAGGCACATGAACTGGCAGTTCCCATGTGCTGAAAGATGAGCCAGCGGGGAAGACAACTGGCCTGGATGAGCAAGCAGCTCCTGAAGGAATTAAGGCAAAAAAAGAGGCTGTATCACCTATGGAAGCAAGGGGGGGGCTTCTTGTGATACGTTTAAGGATGTTGTTAGATTATGCAGGAGAAAAATTAGAGAGGCAAAAGCCCAGTTAGAACTTAAGCTGGCTACCTCTGCAAAAGATAATAAAAAGCATTTTTATAAATATATTAATGCTAAAAAGAGGGGCAAGAAGAACCTCCACTCCTTATTGGACCTGGAGGGTAGCACTGTAACTAAAGATGAGGAAAAGGCTGAGGTCCTGAATACCTCCTGTCTCGGTCCAGAGAGGGAAAGAGACTCAGTTCTTTTGAATATTCCCGTATTGTGAAATGAGAGGCACAAACGAGGCCAAAATATCAACAGCTAGACTCTTTATTGCACAAATAAGGTGGATGGATCAGAAACAGAGGGAGAGAGAGGAAAAATAGAGAGGGAGAAAGAGAAGGAATAGGGAGACGGAGAAAGCAGGAAAGGGATTATATTACCAATGGTCAGAGGTGGAGAGAGGGTTTTCAGAGTCCAAGGTCCGTTGTGTTGCCCCGTGGTGATGTTTCCAGTGTGTGGTGCCGTCTTCTTTCTTCTGCATTTTTGTTCTCCAATTTTCTTCAACTAAGCCAGTAGTTGCTCCAGTCTTTTATACAGTTTTTTTAGTCCTTAGGCAAGTGTCCAGGTGTGGTTCCCCAGGATATTGTTCTGGGAAATCATCTTTAGGTAAGTATCCAGGTATCGTTCCCCAGGAAATATTTCTGTGTACTCAAGTGAGTTTGGGTAGCTGTCTGGATGGAGACGGGGAGGCCTCCGCCTCCTCCTTCTCCATCTACCTATCCACACTCTCATTACACATCAGGAAACAGGTGGTGAGTCCATTGTCTCATCATCCTTCCTTCCTGGGGTATCTGGTGGCTGGAATTTATCTTGTCCTGAAGGCGTGATTGCTGGGCCCTTGGACCATTGCTGTAGGCCAGCGGCATTGCAGTGAGCAATGTTATCTTTGCACCTTCCAAGAGTCCTTCCAGTGGCTCTGCCCAATGCACATCAGCTATTGTCTGGGCAACCAGCAAGTGATTTTATCTTTGTTGAGTCACACCAGGAGAGACAAGTTTAGTCTCTCACACATTCTTTGTCTCAATTTTCAACAGTAAGGCAGGAGGAGTTCAGGACAAGTGGCCTCCTGATCTGGGTGATGGGGTCAGGGAGCAATGTATTGCCCTGGAAATCCACAAGGAATAGTTCAGGACCTGCTGAGCCAATTTGATACTCACAAGTCCATGGGACCGGATGGGATCCATCCTAGGGTGCTGAGAGAGCTGGCAGATGAGCTGGCCAAGCCGCTTTCCATCATTTTCCACCAGTCTTGGCACACCAGAGAAGTCCCAGATGACTGGAAATTGGCCAATGTGATCCCCATCCACAAGAAGGGATGGATGGAGGAACTCAGAAACTACAGGCCTGTCAGCCTGACCTCAGTGCCAGGGAAAACTATGGAGCAGATTATCTTGGTGGCAATAATTGCACACTTGAAGAATGGGCAAGGACTCAGGTCCAGACAACATGGATTTAGGAAGGGTAGGTCCTGCCTCTCCAACTTGACCTCCTTCTATGATCAGGTGACCTGCCTGGTGGATGTGGGGAAGGCTGTGGATGTTGTCTACCTGGACTTCAGCAAGGCCTTTGACACCGTCCCCACAGCAAACTCCTGGCCAAGCTGTCAGCTTGTGGCTTGGACAGCAACACTCTGTGCTGGGTTAGAAAGTGGCTGGAGGCCCGAGGTCAGAGAGTGGTAGTGAATGGTGCCACATCCAGCTGGCGGACAGTCACTAGTGGTGTCCTCCAGGGATTAGTGCTGGGCCCCATCCTCTTTAATGTCTTCATTGATGATTTGGATGAGGGGATTGAGTCAGTCATCAGCAAATTTGCAGATGACACCAAGTTGGGAGCAGAAGTTGCTCTATTAGAGGGTGTAAGGGCTCTGCAGAGGGACCTTGAATGACTGGACAGATGGGCAGAGTCCAACAGGATGTCATTCAATGAATGCAAGTGCTGGGTGCTGCACTTTGGCCACAACTACCCCATGCAGAGCTACAGGCTGGGGTCAGAGTGGCTGGGGAGGTGCCTAAACATGAGGCAGCAGTGTGCCCAGGTGGCCAAGAAGGCCAATGGCATCCTGGCATGCATCAAGAATAATGCGGACAGCAGGAGCAGGGAGGTCATTGTGCCCCTGTACTCAGCACTGGTTAGGCCAGACCTTGAGTCCTGTGTCCCATTCTGGGGCCCTCAGATTAAGAAGGACATTGAGACACTTGAATGTGTCCAGAGAAGGGCAATGAGGCTTGTGAGAGGCCTTGAGCACAAGCCCTGTGAGGAGAGGCTAAGGGAGCTGGGGTTGTTTAGCCTGGAGAAGAGGAGGCTCTCAGGGAGACCTTCTTGCTGTCTACAACTGCCTGAAGGATGGTTGTAGCCAGGAGGGTGTTGGTCTCTTCTCTCAAGCAATCAGCACCAGAACAAGAGGACACAGTCTCAAGCTGTGCCAGGGGAAGTTTAGGCTCAAGGTGAGGAGAAAGTTCGTCACTGGAATGGGCTGCCCAGGGAGGTGGTGGATTCACCATCCCTGGAGGTGTTCAAGAGAGGATTGGACGTGGCACGACGTGGCGCTTGGTGCCGTGGTTTAGTCATGAGGTCTGTGGTGATGGGTTGGACTTGATGATCTTTGAGGTCTCTTCCAGCCTTGGTGATTCTGTGAATATATATGTGTATTGAACTGCTTAACTCTTCAAAGAACGACTAAGTAATAGATGATAAGCAGAATATATAAACCCTATATATAGGTGTCTGTATATCCTATAATGCCTAACTGTACTTCAAATATCTAGTTATTTCAATACATTTGATCCCCATAAACACAATAAATCAAGCAACATGGCCCAAATTAATGTTAACATGCAAGGGAACAGAGGAAGATTGCCCCACAAAAGACTTTCCACCTCAGGCTTAGTCATCATATTTCTTTATAGGCTCTCTGAAAAGTAGAAACCAAAAGAGATAAATCAATTAATTGACTGCTTATAGCTTGGTTAGATGTACTCTTCAAGGGTGAATGTAGCTAAATTGTGTTGGCTACTTGTTGTTCCCCAAAGCTCAGTATTTGGGCTAGCTCTCTTTAATATATTTAAAAATTATTTGGATAAGGGGATTAATAACCTTATAAGTTTGCACCTACAGTAACATTTCAGGCAACATCAAATTGAGTAGAAGTATTGATCTGTTCAAGGATAGGAAAGCTCTGCAGAGGGACAGAATCAATGGTCCTAAGTCAACTATATGAGGTTCAACAAGGCCAAACACTGGGTCCTATACCCTGTGCAGTGTCACAGATTCGGGGAAGAGTGGCGTGGTGGGTTGAAATTCCCCCTCCCAACAGTAACTGTGCCAGACCAGCTCAGTACAAAGCAAATGAAAGCTGTATTTACAAGCAAAACTGCACTCTACAATGGAATGCAAAAAATATGTACAAAATATATAGTATTTACAATATTTATGGATATTTACAATTAACAAACAACACTAGAACCCCCCAGTCAAAAACCAGGAGAGCTGTCCCTCTGCCCCTCCACCCTCTTTCCGAAAGAGAGAAAGAAGCAGAGAAAAAGTAGTTGTTAGACTTCACCAAAGCAATGCAGCCAAGGTCAAGCAGAAGCAGATTAGTATCCCTTCAGAGCACACAATGAACAAAGAAGAGATCAGAAGAGAGAAAATTGTTTCAGTACTACTAATCTTATAGCAGAGATTTCTCCAATGAAATTGTTTAGAATTATCTTTGGGTTTCTTTTTTACACACAGTAGTGATTTTTTTTTCCAGAGTTTTCTACTTTTCTGCTCAAAATCTGTAACAAAATTTGAAAGGCATAGCATAAAATTACCACAAGTGGCTGGAAAACTGCCAAGTGGAAAAGTATCTTGGGGTGATGGTCAAGAGTTTGCTGAATATGAACCAGCAGTATTATCAGGTGGCCAAGAAGGCACATGGTATCTAGGTCTATGTCACTATTAGTGAATTAGCAGGACTAAGGAAGTGATTTTATCCCTGTAATCAGGACTGGTGCGGCCGCAGCCTTCAGTACTCTGTTCAGTTGCTGGACAGTGTCCAAAGAAGGACACAGAAGCTGGTGAGAGATCTACAGAGCAAGTCTTCTAAGAAGTGACTGAGGAAATAGGGATTCTTTAGCCTGGAGAGGAGGAAGATGAGGGCAGATTTTAACATTCTCTATGACTGTCTGAAATGAGGTTGCAGTGAGGTGACAGTCAGTCTCTTCTTAGTAGCAAGCAGACAGGGTGAAAGGAAATGCCCTCCTGTGCCAGGATTGCATGACAGGAAAAATTTCTTGGCTGAAATTTTAAGCATTGTAATTGTCTTCCCAGAGGTTGACTTGGCAATGCTAGGTTAACAGTTGGTCTTGACAACCTTGGAGGTCTTTTCCAACCTTAATGATTCTAGGATTTTAATTATATGTTCATAGCACAATATAGTAGTGCTGTCTGCCTTGCACTATGTTGCATATTCATGCAGTTGGTAGATAGTGATGGAACATCTAGAAGCCAAAGGTGTGGCAGAGACATGAAAGAGAAAGGCAAAGGTAAAAATCTGGGGCTCAACTGTAGGATAGCCTGTCACAGATTTCTAGCTAGGAGAAATAGAATAGAATAGAATAGAATAGAATAGAATAGAATAGAATAGAATAGAATAGAATAGAATAGAATAGAATAGAATAGAATAGAATAGAATTAACCAGGTTGGAAAAGAACATTGAGTCCAAACTATCACCAACACTATCTAATCAACTAAACCATGGCACCAAGCACCCCATCCAGTCTCTTCCTAAATACCTCCAGTGATGGTGACTCCACCACCTTCCTGGGCAGCCCGTTCCAATGACCAGTCACTCTTTCTATGAAGAACTTCTTCCTAACATCCATCCTAAACCTCCCCTGGTGCAGCTTGAGACTGTGTCCTCCTGTTCTGGTACTGGTCGCCCAGGATAAGGTGGAATAGATGGACAAACTCATGAAGCTGAGTTTCACAGACCAACAGAGGCCAATTAAATACTGTAGACTGCAGTAGCATCTTTTAAAAATGGCATTATTCTTTGAATGTAGACTTTGGTAACAAGTGATTTATCAGTAAATATAGGCACTTCGGAAACAAGTGAAATAGCAGAGGTTAAACAACGAGTGACTGTGAGACAATGTATTTGTAGTGGTTTGAGCCTTAACTGGAGTTAAGAGCTCAGATGGGGGCTAGGGTGAAAATCTCTCCCCCACTCCCTCCTCCTCCCTCCCAACAGAGAAAGAAAAAAAAAGGATAGGGAAAGAGCAAATCCACCAAACAACAATTTAGAGTCGGCCTGGAAGTAGAGGTAAAGAGTTTTCTTTAAAATAAATACATATATATATATATATATATATATATATATATATATATATATATATATATAAACAATAACAAGTAAGGTTCACAAGGGCAAGGAACAAGGATGGATGGGAGAGGAAAAAAAAAAAAAAACAACAAAACCAGTCTCTCTCTGAAGAGGTGCAGAGGCAGCAGGGGGAAGGATCATGCCCGACCACATGGCAGAGCAGCAGGAAGGCAGCTGCAGTAGCTCTCATCCAGAAGAGGCAGGAGCCAAAAAGGAGAGCTAATGGCTGCAATGTCCTCCCTTTTATACCCTAGGTGGGCAGGGAGAGGGAGTGAAACAGACTCAGTTTCCCAGGAGGAAAACTCCCTGCAGGGAGGGCAAAGCACTCACAAGCCCTCCCTCCTGTTTTCAGGATGGGCGTTAACCCACACAGTACTTCATACTAACTCTAAAACCATAAGAATTCTCATTATTATATAAAATCCCAATAAGTAACATATTTCCCCTTTGGGTTCATAAATGCTACTGTAAGCAGAATTAAGGTTTCAGGAGCAGTATCCATGCCAGGTATTAGTAAAAGAATCTGACCTTCCTTGGACAGTTACTTTCTCTCTCTCTGTTTTCATATATGTATTCAAGGTTAACTGGATAGTGGAATTCTCAGAACTTGAAATAAGCACATGTGTAATACATATAGCAAGTACAGATCTATTGGAGTGTTTCACAAAGTTTCTGCTGCTGAATCCAATTTCCCTGAATTGGAAGAACAGAATCTTAAGTCACAGAATCACAGAATCACAGAATCACCAAGTTTGGAAGAGAGCTCAAAGATCATCAAGTCCAACCCATCACCACAGACCTCATGACTAAACCATGGCACCAAGTGCCACATCCAATCCCCTCTTGAACACCTCCAGGGATGGTGACTCCACCACCTCCCTGGGCAGCCCATTCTTATAGCTAACGACTCTCAGTGAAGAACTTTCCCCTCACCTCAAGCCTAAACCTCCCCTGGCACAGCTTGAGACTGTGTCCTCTTGTTCTGGTGCTGATTGCTTGAGAGAAGAGACCAACACCCTCCTGGCTACAACCATCCTTCAGGCAGTTGTAGACAGCAAGAAGGTCTCCCTGAGAGCCTCCTCTTCTCCAGGCTAAACAACCCCAGCTCCCTTAGCCTCTCCTCACAGGGCTTGTGCTCAAGGCCTCTAACAAGCCTCATTGCCCTTCTCTGGACACATTCAAGAGTCTCAATGTCCTTCTTAATCTGACGGGCCCAGAGCTGGACACTGGATTCAAGGTATGTCCTAAACAGTGCTGAATACAGGGGCAGAATGACTTCCCCGCTCCTGCTGTCCGCATTATTCTTGATGCATGCCAGGATGCCATTGGCCTTCTTGGCCACCTGGGCACACTGCTGCCTCATGTTTAGGCAGCTGTCAATCAGCAGCCCCAAGTCCCTTTCTGTCTGGCAGCTCTCCTGCCACTCCGACCCCAGCCTGTAGCTCTGCATGGGGTAGTTGTGGCCAAAGTGCAGCACCCAGCACTTGCATTCATTGAATGACATCCTGTTGGACTCTGCCCATCTGTCCAGTCATTCAAGGTCCCTCTGCAGAGCCCTTACACCCTCTAATAGAGCAACTTCTGCTCCCAACTTGGTGTCATCTGCAAATTTGCTGATGACTGACTCAATCCCCTCATCCAAATCATCAATGAAGACATTAAAGAGGATGGGGCCCAGCACTAATCCCTGGAGGACACCACTAGTGACTGTCCGCCAGCTGGATGTGGCACCATTCACTACCACTCTCTGACCTCGGGCCTCCAGCCACTTTCTAACCCAGCACAGAGTGTTGCTGTCCAAGCCACAAGCTGACAGCTTGGCCAGGAGTTTGCTGTGGGGGACGGTGTCAAAGGCCTTGCTGAAGTCCAGGTAGACAACATCCACAGCCTTCCCCACATCCACCAGGCAGGTCACCTGATCATAGAAGGAGGTCAAGTTGGAGAGGCAGGACCTACCCTTCCTAAATCCATGTTGTCTGGACCTGAGTCCTTGCCCATTCTTCAAGTGTGCAATTATTGCCACCAAGATAATCTGCTCCATAGTTTTCCCTGGCACTGAGGTCAGGCTGACAGGCCTGTAGTTTCTGAGTTCCTCCATCCATCCCTTCTTGTGGATGGGGATCACATTGGCCAATTTCCAGTCATCTGGGACTTCTCTGGTGTGCCAAGACTGGTGGAAAATGATGGAAAGCGGCTTGGCCAGCTCATCTGCCAGCTCTCTCAGCACCCTAGGATGGATCCCATCCGGTCCCATGGACTTGTGAGTATCAAAGTGGTTCAGCAAGTCCTGAAATAATGGAGGAAAATGATGGAAAGCAGCTTGGCCAGCTCATCTGCCAGCTCTCTCAGCACCCTAGGATGGATCCCATCCGGTCCCATGGACTTGTGAGTATCAAAGTGGTTCAGCAAGTCCTGGAATAATTCCTCATGGATATCTGGGGCAATACGTTGCTCCCTGACCCCATCACCCAGATCAGGAGGCCACTTGTCCTGAACTCCTCCTGCCTTACTGTTAAAAATTGAGGCTGAATTAATTTCCCAGAAGGCATCTGGCAGGTTAAAGTCAACTACAAGGACAAGATCTGATGATCTTGAGACAGCCTCCGATTGCTTATATTTCATCTGCCTCCTCATCCTCCAACAGGATGTCAGATTTGTTAGGCATCCCTCTGAATTTAACCCACAGGCTCTCAATCCCTTCATTCTCCACCTCAAGCTCTGTGGAAAAGAGCAACTCGCTAATATACTGAGCCACCCCTCCTTCTCTTTTCCCTTGCCTGTCTCTCGTAAGGAGCCTGTAACCCCATAGTGTAGTGCTCCAATCACATGTATTGTCCCACCATGTTTCTGAAATGGCAACTATATCATAGTCATTCTGGTGGACCAGGACTTCCAGTTCTTCTTGCTTGTTGCCCATACTGTGTGCATTGGTGTACATGCACTTCAGCTGGGCTGCTGATTTCTCAATTAACCCTAATTTGTGTCCCACTGTCTCTCTTCAGAGAGACTGGTTTCCTCACCCATCCCCTTCAGACCTAGTTTAAAGCCCTCTTAATGAGCCCTGCCAACTCTAGTGCTGGTACCCTCTTGCCCTTTCTAGATAATTTCACCCCATCAAGGTCCAGTATGTCAGGTGCAGTAAAAGTTGCCCCATGATCAAAGAACCCAAAATTCCATTGTTGGCACCATCCCCTTGTGGTGGAGTAGGAACATTCTCCCCCCACACACAAAAGAATCCACTGCTAACTCAGCTGGAGAAGCAGATGAAAGCTATATTTTACAAGCAGAAAATGGAATGCAATGAATATGTACAAAAATATACAATATTTACAATATATACAGAAATATACAGCAATATATGTAATACAGGAAACCTTTCCCCAACCCCCCTGTGGCCAGGGGGTTCAGCCTGTGCCTCCCTTCTCCCTCCCTACCTCCCCTTTTTCCCAAAAGGGTTAGAGAGAGAGAGAAAGGAAGGTAATTAAAAGGGGAAAACTTTGTTAAGCTCTAAAAAGCGAATGCAAAAGTTAGTTTTCTTATCTGGTTAGCAAGAATCGTCCCTGTGTAGCAAGCTGTTGCTTCAGAGAGAGAAAAGCAGGCCAGCTCACAGTACAGGGCGAAGAAGAAGACTGACTGCCCCCAGACTGAATAGACAAAGCTGGAACTCACAGCTGGGTTCTACCAATGAAATTGGCTTAGCATATCTTTGTTTTTCATTTATATACCAAAACATTCAGCCAGAGTGTTCAGAAAGTGTCCTTCTCTTAAAGGCACAGCCTAAACTGGTCACACCCCTGAGCCAATTATTGATGGCAGGGGTTCTCCTGTTCCTCTCAGTGTACTCCCCTGCCACTGAGGGAACTGAGCAGAACACCACTTGAGTTCCTCCGCATCAATCAATTGTCCGAGGGCCTTGAATTCCTTTTTAATCACCCTGGTGCCCTTCTTATCAACCTCATCACTTCCAGCTTGTATTACCAGTAATGGGTAATAGTCAGAGGGCTAGCTTTGGGAGTCTCCTTGTGATGTCCCTTACCCAGGCCCTGGGTAGGGAGCAGACCTCCCTGTGGGATGGGTCAGGACAACATATGGGTCCCTCAGTACCCCTCAGGAGAGAGTGTTTACAACTGTGTGTTTATGTCTGCATATATGCATGGAGGATATAGTAATCTAAGGCAGCATTTTCAAATTTAAACTATAAATTAAATTTAAATTTGAATTTCTGTAGTCTTTGTAAGAATTCTGATTTGATTTTGGAGAGAATTTTGAACAGAAACTGACAAATGTCTCATGAAAAAGGAAGTTGTTATTGAAATATTTCTATAAGGTTGAGGAAATAAATAAAATTTGAACTGAATTGCATATCTATTCTACTTTAAAATGGTGAACTTCAGCTACTGTAAAACTCTGTGAATCTGCATAAATGGAAATCAATTGGATTGATTTTTGAGGAACTCTCTGTATTGCAGTCATTTCAAAACTCAATTAAACGTTGCATTTAGTGATAAGGTCAGTAACTGACTGTCATGGTTTTAAGGTCAGCTGCAGATGAGTACCATAGAGCTGCTCACACATCTGTCCCCCTGACCCATCTTCCCAATTAGGATGAGAAGGGGAGAAGCAAAACCCCATGGGTTGAGATAATTGTTTAATAGAACAATACAAAGACTGAATGAACAACATGAATAACAATAGTAAAGAAAGTAATATATAAAAATCAGTAATGCAAAATGTGACACCCTCACCCCCTGTACACCAAAACCCTGATAGAGAACTACCACTTACAACCCATGTCTGTGCCCCTCCTTCATACTAAGCATGACAGTTATGGTATGAATATTACACTGACTGTTTCAGATGGTATCTTCATGTGAAGAGAATTAGCCATATCCCAGATTAACCCAGGACATTATTATAGCAGGTCAGCTACCCTGAGCCTGTGACCGGTTTAGGCTGTGCCTTTAAGAAAGGGACACTTTCTGAACACTCTGGGCGAATGTTTTGATATTAGAATGAAAACAATGATATGCTAATTCAATTTCATTGGTGAGACCCAGTTGCAATTTTTTTTGTTTAGTCTTTCAGTCGGGGGAGTCAGTCAGGCAGTCGTCTTCTTCTTCTCCCTGTGCTGTGAGCTGGCTCGTTTCTCTCTACGATTCCTCTCTAACCAGATAAGAAAACTAACTTTTTGCATTCGCTTTGAGCTTTAACAAAGTTTTCCCCTTTTAATTACCTTCCTTTCTCTCTCTCTCTCTCTAACCCTTTTGGGAAAAAGGGGAGGTAGGGAGGGAGAAGGGAGGGGCAGGCCGAACCCCCTGGCTGCAGGGGGGTTGGGGAAAGGTTTCCTGTATTACATACTTTGCTGTATATTTCTGTATATATTGTAAATATTGTATATTTTTGTACATATTCATTGCATTCCATATCTGCTTGTAAAATACAGCTTTCATCTGCTTCTCCGGCTGAGTTAGCTGTGGAATTCTTCTGTGTGTGGGGGGGGAACCTTCCTACTCCACCACATATTTTTAATTGGCGGTCCAACGTGCGGCTTGTGGATAATTGCTGTCCAGAAGCTGGGCTAAAAGGTTGCTTGATTTATTGCCTGCTCGAGTCGGAGTTGCAAACATGAAAGTGTTTTGGCTTTTGGAACGTTTGGTCTTTTCAGTTTGTTCGGTACTGGTCTACAAGTACTTCATGGGAATGATTTTCGATCGCTTAGGCAGATACTTGATGTATAGATTGTATTTATGGTTTAAGTATAAGATTCAGCTTCTTTACGACCGGTGCCTGGGATTCTTCTGGCTTAACAGATACGGGAATGTGACCTCCAGCACTCTGCCCATAGAGATAAAAGAGTTTAAGATCCCGGTAGGCGAAAGGGTTGTTTTAAGTGATGGCTGGGATCCAAAGGTGATTTATGTGATGTGTGCAATCCTGCTGTTGGTGATAAGTAATGTGTTCTTGTTATATGCTCTGTATCGGGAGAAGAAAAAAGTGTCTAAAGCGTGCTTTGTAATTAAGCGTAGATCGAAATGCAGAAAGCGCAGCTCTAACTCTACCCCAGAGGTATCTAGTGATGAGGAAAATGCAGAATCTGTATCAGTTAACGACAAGGCTAAAAAGTCCATCGGAAAGGCTGCTCTGAACGGTGCTGTTGGTGGCTCTGGCAATCAGCCAGCGGCAGCGGCAGCTCCTAACATGGCTTCCACGCCCTCGGCAGCCATTAATGGGGCAAAGCCATTTCCTCCTTCTTCTTCGGCAGGACCGGAAGTGTCCTCCACAGCAGCTGATTCGTCTCAAAACCTGTCAGCTTCTATTAAGCCAGCTGTAAATCCAAACACAGCTCCAGTTAAGCAGGTAGCTGTTTTAACTACGAGAGGAAAAAAGGGCAAAGCTGATCCAGATGCTGATGGGGGAGAGCAGCAGGATCCTGGTGAGGGAACTTCTGCTCAAAGAGACCCTGCTGAGATGGAGGAAAAGGTTTGTCTTAAAGATATAGCTGAGTTATTGAGATCATCACTGGATGGAGATGCAGGGCAAATTGCTGATAGCAGAACAACCAAAGGTGGTACCCCTGACCTTAAGCAGATTCTTAGGAGAGTGACAGTAAGATTATTGGGACAAGAACTTCAGGAAGATGAGGCAGAGGAGGAGGAGTCAGATGACATTGAGAGCTGTTCGTCACCCAGGGAAGAATTGAGGAATGTGCGTAAAGATTACATCAGAGCAGATAAGGAGCCAATCCTAGCTTGGCTTGGTAGATGCTATGATACAGGTGCTCCAGCTCTGGTAGTTGGAGACAAGTCAGCAGCCCAACTAGGAACTCTCTCAAAGGATAATGGAATAGATAGACATCTAGGCAGGACTCTCGGTAAGGTTACTCTGTGGATACGCCTTTTAATGGCAACTCTCATGAGATATCCTTCCCGAGATGATCTTCCATGGAATGCTAAACCCTGGACTACCATAGATGAGGGAATCAAGCGTCTGAGAGAATTTGCTGTTAGAGAGGTACTCTATGGTGGCCATGAGACTCTGAATCCTGATGAAATTCCTGTAGGAACTGGTCTTGCTAAGAAGCTCATCAAACTTGCTCCTCCTAATTATGCAAATATTCTGGCAAGCAGAATTGTGGCAAGAAATTATGGTGGTGCTTCTCCTACGGTTGGCCAATTCACTGATCAAATGAGACAATTGGAGGATAGCATGACACGTGTTTCTCTGGTTTCAGCCATTGAAACTCTGTCTGGTGAAATAAAGAATTGCATGAAAGAGCTGAAGGATGAATTTAAAAATACATTCTCCCAATTGGCACAAAGAGATAATTCCAATTCTTCCTCCAGATGGATACAGGTTTCCTCTGTGAGGAATAGACGTCCTCCAAGGATGTCATTCCAAAACAGGTCATTCCAAAACAGGTCATTCCAAAACAGGTCCAACCAAAACAGACCACCAAGGCAATCACGTGCGAGTATTTGGATAACTCTGCGTGATCAGTTTGGTGAGAACATGAACAGATGGGATGGTCAACCAACTGCTAATCTTTTCAGGAGACTGAGGGAACTGCAAAGTGGCAGAACCCGAGGTAGCAATACCAGAAGGGTAGCTGTTACTTCTACAGTTCCCCAGGACAACTCTAATAGCTCCAACAGTGGCTCCAGTTCTAACACTGCACACTGTGCTCATTGCACATGTGGGCATGTTCCCCATAACTAGGGGTGCCCTGCCTCCCGCCAGGGGAGGAGAGGGGTAACAGAGATAACAGAATCTATTGGGATGTGTACATCCAGTGGCCTGGCACTTCACAATTTCAGAAGTACAGGGCCTTGGTTGACACAGGGGCTCAGTGCACCATAATGCCATCAAATTATCAGGGATCAGAAGCTATAACTATTCTGGGAGTCACTGGTGGATCTCAAGAGTTAACTAAGGTGGAGGTTGATATAAGTTTAACTGGTAAACAGTGGAGAAAGCATACAGTTGTGACCGGACCTGACGCACCTTGTATTCTGGGAATTGATTTTCTGAGAGAAGGGCGTTTCAAAGACCCTAGAGGTTACAAATGGGCTTTTGGAGTAGCATCTGTAGAAACTGATGGACAAAAACTGAAGCTGTCTGTTAGACCTGAGCTTTCTGATGAACCTGCAGTTGTGGGACAACACAAGATTCAGGACATTAAATTGCCGGTTGCTTCTCAGACTGTGCATCACAGACAATACAGAACCAACCGTGACTCTTTGTTGCCCATTCAGAATCTGATTCGTCAGTTGGAGAGTCAGAAAGTCATCAGCAAAACTCATTCACCTTTCAACAGTCCAGTGTGGCCTGTGCGAAAGCCGAATGGAGACTGGCGTCTGACAGTCGACTACCGAGCCCTGAATGAAGTAACTCCACCTATGAGTGCAGCAGTACCAGACATGATGGAACTGCAGTATGAGCTGGAATCCAAAGAGGCCAAATGGTATGCTACCATAGACATTGCTAATGCCTTCTTCTCTATTCCCATAGCAGAGGAATGCAGGCCTCAGTTTGCTTTCACCTGGAGAGGAATCCAGTACACTTTCAACAGATTGCCCATGGGCTGGATCCACAGCTCCAGCATCTGTCATGCAGTGATCCACGATGCTCTGGAGGAAGGTGGTGCTCCAGAACACATCCAGTTCATCGATGACATCATTGTCTGGGGTAAAACTGCTGAGGAAGTCTTCGAGAAAGGTAACAAAATCATTGACATTCTTCTGAATGCAGGTTTTGCCATCAAGCGAGACAAGGTGAAAGGACCTACCAGAGAGATCCAGTTTCTGGGAGTGCGGTGGCAGGATGGACGCCGACACATTCCAGTGGATGTGGTAAACAGAGTCTCTACCATGGCAAATCCCATGAACAAGCAAGAAACTCTACGTTTCTTGGGGATAGTGGGATTTTGGAGACTGCACATCCCTGGATACAGTCAGATTGTGAAACCTCTGTATGATGTGACTCGAAAGAGAAACCATTTCCACTGGGGACCTGAACAACAAGCAGCCTTTGACCAGATAAAGCAAGGGGTAGTTCAAGCAATGGGTCTGGGACCTGTCCGAGATGGTCCAGACATTAAGAACATTTTGTACACGGCTGCAAGTGACAATGGTCCAACCTGGTGCTTGTGGCAAAGAGCTCCAGGTGAGACACGTGGACGACCTCTTGGTTTCTGGAGTCGAGGTTACAGAGGTTCAGAGGCTAATTATACTCCAACGGAGAAAGAGATTCTAGCTGCCTATGAAGGAGTAAAAGCAGCTTCTGAAGTAATTGGAACTGAATCACAACTTCTCTTAGCTCCCAGATTACCAGTTTTGAATTGGATGTTCAAAGGCAAAGGTTCCACACCACATCATGCAACAGATTCCACCTGGTCTAAGTGGATGGCTCTGATAACACAGAGAGCTCGAATGGGAAATCTTGAAAGACCTGGTCTGGTGGAGGTGATCTCAAGTTGGCCTGAAGGTACCAACTGTACTAAACCTCCAGAGGAGAGAGTAACTCGTGCCGAGGAAGCTCCTCCTTACAATGACCTTTCTGATGATGAAAAGAAATATGCTTTGTTCACAGACGGTTCCTGTCGTCTTGTCGGGAACAAGCGAAGGTGGAAGTCTGCAGTGTGGAGTCCAACACGCCGAGTTGCAGAAGCAAAGGATGGAGAAGGAGAATCCAGTCAGTTCGCAGAGGTAAAAGCTGTCCAGCTAGCTCTCGACGTAGCTGAACGTGAGAGATGGCCAAAGCTTTATCTCTACACCGACTCATGGATGGTAGCCAATGCTCTGTGGGGTTGGCTAAAGAACTGGAAAAAGAGCGGTTGGCAGAGGAAGGGAAAGGCCATTTGGGCAGCTGACCTGTGGCAGGACATTGCTGATCGAATTGAGAGAATTCCAGTGAAGGTGAGACACATTGATGCTCACATTCCTAAGAGCAAAGCTACTGAGGAACAGCAACACAACCATCAGGCAGATCTAGCTGCAAGAGTTTCTCCAGTAGACATGGACTCTGATCTTGATCTCGACTGGAAACACCGAGGTGAGATATTCTTAGCTCGGTGGGCTCACGATTCGTCAGGACATCAAGGCAGAGATGCAACCTACCAGTGGGCTCGTGACAGATCCATAGACATTTCCATGGATGCTATCACACAAGTCATCCATGACTGTGACATTTGTGCTGCTATTAAGCAGGCAAAACGACTTAAGCCCTTATGGTATGGTGACAGATGGTCCAAGTACAAGTATGGTGAAGCTTGGCAAGTTGACTACATCACTCTACCGCGTTCTCGTTCTGGTAAGCAATATGTGCTTACTATGGTAGAGGCGAACACTGGATGGTTGGAAACTTATCCAGTGCCACATGCAACTGCGCGCAACACCATTCTTGGTCTGGAGAGACAGATCCTGTGGAGACACGGAACTCCAGAGAGGATTGAGTCAGACAACGGAACTCACTTCAAAAACAACCTTGTAAAGAGTTGGGCCAAAGAGCACGGCATCGAGTGGATATTCCACATTCCCTACTATGCACCAGCTGCAGGGAAAATTGAACGCTACAACGGTTTGTTGAAGACCACTCTTAAAGCCATGGGGGGTGGATCTTTGAAAAACTGGGAAAAGCATTTAGCACAAGCAACCTGGCTGGTAAATAGTAGAGGTTCAGTGAACCGAGCTGGACCTGCACACTCAGATCTGCTACAGAAAGTAGAAGGTGATAGAGTTCCAGTTGTTAAAGAAAAGAATCTGTTAGGTAAAACTGTTTGGGTATTTTCTCCCTCAGGAGAGGCTAAACCTGTCCGAGGGGTGGTTTCAGCTGAAGGTCCGGGTCACACTTATTGGGTAATGCAAGAGAATGGTGAAATTCAGTGTATTCCACAAAGAAATTTGACTTTAGCTGAAAGAGTTTAATTTCAGAGTGTTGTACAGCTACATTGCGCCCAAAGGAAGAATCCCTGAGGAATCCACGGTGCACGAACCCTGAGAACCCTGAGAGCCCTGAGTCAACTGAGAGTCCCTGTTTCCCTGTTTTCCTGTTTTTTCCCTTTTCTTCGCTTTGTCTGCGAAGAAACAAACTGTTTTCCATTTTTCTTCTTTCTTGGACTTCTGAATCATCTACACCTGAGGATAGCCGGAATGGACTATGAACTTTACTTACAAACTGTGGATGTTGTTTTAGATTGGATGGACAGTATGAACAGCCAATGAAATTGTTTAGCAGGGGTGGATTGTGACCGGTTTAGGCTGTGCCTTTAAGAAAGGGACACTTTCTGAACACTCTGGGCGAATGTTTTGATATTAGAATGAAAACAATGATATGCTAATTCAATTTCATTGGTGAGACCCAGTTGCAATTTTTTTTGTTTAGTCTTTCAGTCGGGGGGAGTCAGTCAGGCAGTCGTCTTCTTCTTCTCCCTGTGCTGTGAGCTGGCTCGTTTCTCTCTACGATTCCTCTCTAACCAGATAAGAAAACTAACTTTTTGCATTCGCTTTGAGCTTTAACAAAGTTTTCCCCTTTTAATTACCTTCCTTTCTCTCTCTCTCTCTAACCCTTTTGGGAAAAAGGGGAGGTAGGGAGGGAGAAGGGAGGGGCAGGGCGAAACCCCCTGGCTGCAGGGGGGTTGGGGAAAGGTTTCCTGTATTACATACTTTGCTGTATATTTCTGTATATATTGTAAATATTGTATATTTTTGTACATATTCATTGCATTCCATATCTGCTTGTAAAATACAGCTTTCATCTGCTTCTCCGGCTGAGTTAGCTGTGGAATTCTTCTGTGTGTGGGGGGGAACCTTCCTACTCCACCACACCTCCCTTTGATAAGTGTATGGTTTTGATACCCATGACTAGAAGGTTTCCCCTTTATGAGCGCATATTTTGGTTCATCTTTGTAGAAGGAATATTCCTTAAAACTTGCAGTTAAATCTTAATTGTCATATAGTAGTATATTCCTGACAGACTTCCAAACTTGTAATTTAACTGTGTTGGAAGGAGTGCTGAGTAGTTTTGTTTACAATAAATCTACATTTATTAGCTTGTCTGTTTTGTGGGTACCTCTGTGACAGTTATTCACAGCTTATTCTATAACATCTACCAAACACCCAGCAGAGGTACTTAACAATTCACACAGCTTAATTCACTGTCTGTTTTCACTAAAAATTAGATCACCTTGAGGTACATGACAGAGTTCTCTATCCTCTCACATCACCCACCTGGTGCACTTGTATCCCTGGGCAAAAGTAATCCTTTTACATGTCTCTCAGCAAATTTGAGGGTAGGGGTTGAGTGATTACCTCTGGCTCTTCTTCCTGTTTGTTTGATGGATGTGGTTCATTGTCATCCCCCATGGGGTAAACTGAATTTCTTTTATGTTTCTTTTTCAAAGAGGGATGACTGATAGACAGACTCGTTCTTTGGTGCTGATGCAGCATCTGCTGGCAGGGTTTTAGTAGCCACAGTGCTTGCTGGTCTCTCTTTAGGCCCAAAGACCTTCTCTACCCCTTGAGGACACTTTATAGAATTGAAAAAGACTCAGTAGATGTGAGCAAGGCCCCAGCACATCACAATGATTTGTGTCTCTCGGGAACTGCCAGGGTGACAATATATTATTTTGAAATATTTTACTACTTTATCAGGATTCTGCACTTGTTCAGGGGTGAAATTCCAAAACAATCACGGTGCATATTGTCCTAGGCATTTGCTTACACACCTTGTTGCTCATAATTATCCAGCCTTGGGGCAGATCTATAGGTTATAATCTGTAACTCTGAACAATACCTGGAACACATGCAGGAAACACAGCAACAAGAGCGTGCTGGCTTGGATGTCCCTGGGTAATAAAAATTCTAAAAAGCTGAGAAAAGGCACTCGCCTCTTTTGCCCGCAAATAGAGTGAGATTACCAATAAAGTGAGAAAGCTGCATCCAAATATCAGCTTACTCCCATGTCCAGTGCTATAACCGTATCATAATTTGTCAATGTCCAATGTAACAATATGATGGACCTGGTCCATTTAGCTGAGATAGTAAAAATCACCACAGGGAATACACAGAGGATATAAGAGTTTATATAATATCACAATGCAAACACATGGTTCCACATTGTGAACACAGACTACTTAACATACATTAAAAGTATGCATAAGAACATTGTTTTACCAGGCTTTTGTTGGATATTTTATCTCAACCCTGTGAGCCCTGTTTTGGGTACCTGCACCAGGGAAATATTAGCAACATACCAGTACCCACTCTTACACAGGGCATGACAGTTTATATGCCAAAGGCATCCTGGCCTGCCTGAAGAATAGTTTGGCCAGCAGGACTGGGGAAGTCATTCTGTCCCTGTACTCAGCGCTGGTTAGGTCACACCTTGAGTCCTGTGTCCAGATCTGGCCCTTCAATTTAAGAAGGACATTGAGACACTTGAACATGTCCAGAGAATGGCAATGAGGCTGGGGAGAGGCCTCGAGTGCAAGCCCTGGAGGAGAAAGTTCTTCACAGAAAGAGTTGTTGCCCATTGAAATGTGCTCCCCAGGGAGGTAGTGGGGTCACTGTCCCTGGAGGTGTTCAAAAAGGGATTGGATGTGGCACTTGAAGCCATGGTTTAGTAGTCAAGAGGTGTTGGGTGACAGATTGGACTTGATGATCTTTGAGGTCTTTTCCAACCTTATGGATTCTGTGATTCTATGATTCTATGATAGTACTGAATACCTCATTGCATGGTTCAGCTGGGTGCAGCCCCTCCCAATTTCTTGTAAAGAAAATTAACTACTTCCTATTCAAACAAAGGACACTGACCAGTGACGTCACTTGAAATATAAAATGTTCAGATCTGCACAATATATTTTATGTAAATGTCTTCAAAATGAAATTAATTTGATATTATGAATCTATAAAATGCAATTTTATAGATTTTGTGCAATTATGAACAATTGTACAAAAGAATCTTCCCTCTCAGCAATACAAGAAAAATTTAACTTGGCAACTTCAATAATTTAGTGCTAATTCACCTTTTCATAATCTATACTGTAATAATTCTAAGATTAGTAATTTTAAATATGAAACAACCATTTACATGATATATTTGGATTGGCCTCCCGAGAAAACCCCAGGGTCTGGTCCATGCCAGACTGGCTTCAATAGACCTGTTGAAAGATAGAGCTTAGCCCATCAGCCAAGCTGGTGGAGCTCTTCCATTAACCTATTTGAGAAAAGGTTTGAGAAAGGACCAAGAAAAATATGAAAAAAAATAGCTCTGCAGACACAAAGTCCAATGAATAAAGTTGAACGGCAGTTTAATTCCTCTAGTCTTCTTTTTGCCTCAACCTCCTTGAAGAAGCCTTTCTTCTTGTCCCTGACATCTCTTATCAGGTACAGTTCTAAGAAGACCTTAGCTTTCCTAGTTGCCTCCTTACATCTTCTGACAACAGTCATATTCCTCCCAAGTGGCCAGCCCCTCCTTCCATGATCCATTGGGTTTCCCCAGCAGTTCCCTGTTTAACCATGTGGCTCTCCTGGCTCCCTTTCTTTATTTCCTTCTGGTTCTAGATATGCTGACTCATACTACATATTTGATATACTTTATATAGCCTTTGTTATTTCATTTAAAAAACAATTACAAATCTGAGATTATTCGTTCAAAATGTAAAAAACTACTGTTCCTTTAAGTGAATGGTTCTGCTTGATGAATTACAGTGTATGCTGACATACTTCACCGGAATTATATGTGAAATATATTGTTATATATATTTGTGGAACAAGACATTGCTTTGTTCTGGGGGTTAATTCTTGTTTGCTTTTCTCCTTTGATTTCTTTCCAGTAAATAATTCTGAATTAGTTGATGTCTAAAATTATGTTCTCTATCTCTGATAAAGAAGAGAACTGCAAAATTCTTAGAGGGAATATTCAGGCATTTAGTTCAATGACCCTTCTATCCTACTTGTATTCAGCTATCTGACCAATAATCTCAGGGCAAAAAAATGCTAATTTAGAGAAGTATTAATAGTTATATATTACCTGATTAGATGGATAACTAATAGCTTCTATTTAAAATTTAGAGTACACTCTGTTCTGATTTGCAACACATAGTCTGATATGCTTAAGTAGAGACATATTAGAGGCAAATTAAACATTTGATCATACTGGTAAAAAGTTCATGAAGCCAGTGATGTAAATGACAGCGTTAGAATTGTAAATTGACCTAAACATTGTGTAGTTACACCCTGTATAAAAACCCTCTCTAACGTTTTTCAGGAGACAAGGGCTCTTTCTACTTCCATAAAATGTGTAAATAGATTGATTACATTAATAGGGAACAGAAAGGTGTCCTTAGAAACATATTTCTTTTGTCCGAGAAACTAGAATTAATATCCTTTTTATTTTTAATTTCAGTCAGTAAAGAGGCATGATTTTTCATTTTTCCATTTGTCATAGTCTGTATGGAAAGCAATTACATGCTACAGTAACGGATCCCACTTCCATCTACATGCAAGTTAGGGAGTTACTTTTTGGAGAAAGGGAAAGGGAAAAATAAAATCTAGATTTCTGAAGTTCTGTTATAACAGATCAAGAGCAAATGTTTTAATTTATATGCTATGTAAAAATTCCTCAAAATTTGAGTGAGGATGCTTGTGGAATAATTCCAGACTTTGAAAGGGGAGTTAGAATCTTTTTGTTTTGGTTGTCCTACTTGAGATATCAAAATCAAAATTTAAAAATGCATTGAAATCTATTATCTAAAACTTGTACTGCTAAATTATAATAGTATTTTAAAGTGAAGTGACCATATCCAATGAGAATGTTGAAAAGTGTATGCTGATACAGCAACATTAAGTAAGAAAGAACATATATTTTTATGCATTCCACTTCCAAAAGATTATTCTTCAGAGTTATGTCTTGCTTCTTTTTCATAGTGTAATTTGCTTTAGGAGCAATTAGCATCAGCCTCATCCTGAAACACATTTTATCATTACCACATTACCTGTAGGTTTGCTAAAAAGAAAGAAATACTTTAATCAGAAAGGATTTTGCATGTTTTCTGTACCTATTTTTAGCATTAAATGTAAGCAGTCAACTTAGAGTGTTTAACCTTTTTAAAGTTTTCTTTGTTCCTGTCATTTGGAGTGTGTCTGTAGAGTGACTGCATAAGACAAGAATTGAAATGTTGGTTATGTTTTACAGAACCAGGCAGTGAATTTAAATTACCCAATTCCTTACTAATTATGGCCTCAAAATGCTGAGGATAGTATTTTTTTGCAGGATCCATCAACTATGAAACATTGTTCCCATTCAGAGTGTCTGAGAATGTGTACCAAAAATATTTTTTACAAAGCTAATTAATAAATCAACATTGATTTTGATTATTAATTTCAATTTTTCTGATAATAATTGAGAAATTCTGTTACAGAGTCTTCCCAGATATACATCTACAGAGATATAGTTCCTTCAGCAGAGATCCATTTTGAATGAAATAATTCACTGATGTTTATGTAGAAAGTGATTTTAGCCCTAGAGCATCTATTAATTTCTTGAAACTACTTAAGTGGAGCACATCACTGTCAGAGGTACATTGTAGTAAAATTTGTGATATTTAAGAATATCTCTGCATGAATTTCCTTACACTGAAAATGTTTCAAAAAAGATAACCAATCTTTATATGAAGCTACATTTTCTCTGTAAGTTGCAATATGAATTGCAGAAAGTGTCTATTTTAAAGCCATTAAAAAAAAAGAGCTTGCCTGAAGCTAAAAATCTGTATGTTCTTCAGTAATACCTAGTTTTTAATCTATGTATGAGAAGCTTGTTTCAAAAAACTAGTGTAGCATCCAATGAACCTTATCAATTTGAAGATAATGAGATGGAATATGTTCTCATACATATGCATAACATTATTCTTTAGTGATTACTAGATTTGTCAGATATTTGATGATCTGATAGTTTTTCAAATATTGATTTTTCAAATATTGATATCACCAGCACCAGCATAATAGTTTTGAGTCTAAAACCCTCTCTTGGGGAGGTATTCATAAGAATGGTTCTGTTCATATTAGTGTTGTTTAGTGTTATTAGTGTTGGTACCAGCTCTTTATGGCATTGAAGATCGGAGCCCAGAGAGTGTGCACTCCAACAAGTTTCGCTAACTCGTCCAGAACAGCACCATAAGTCAGGGAGCCTAAAAGCTTTGCCTCCCTCTTATACAGGTCCACTGTGTCCATCCCCTCATCCCAGCATCTCAGAGCCCAGATTAGTATTGGCTCACACTCTTTCCTTGCATAATCCAGACGAGTTTGCCTTAGTTCCTTTCTGGGTAGAGATGTAACAGTTATTTCCTGGTCTGACTCATCTTCATCCACTGATGGGTTCTGTGAGGTGCTGGGCCCTGCTGATGTGCCTTCCTCACCATCTGCGCCTGGAGATGATTTTTGCCTTCTTTTCCTGCGTGTGGTGACCGATGCTAGAGAAACAGCATTGGCAGGAGCATCAGGGTTTAAGTGTGGAACTGCTGGTGGTGGGGCAAAGCCTTGTGCCTGGGGCTCAGGCTGAGATCTGGCACACTCATTACAACCGGACCCCTTCCTCTTTGTGTTTACAGAGTGGTCACAATGCCCACAGCAGACACGCCCTGGTCGTTAAAGAGTACAAAGGAGTGCACTATCACCCTCCAAATGGCTCTTAATGGGTTAGCTCTTCCCCCACCCAACATAGTCACAGCAAATGCCCCTATAAGGATTAAATTTAAGCACGTGGAGCGTATTGCAGTTGTGGTGCTGAGAGGTTCAATTCTCCACTGTGGTGGAGTAGGAAGGTTCCCCCCCACACACAAAAGAATTCCACAGCTAACTCAGCCGGAGAAGCAGATGAAAGCTATATTTTACAAGCAGATATGGAATGCAGTGAATATGTACAAAAATATACAATATTTACAATATATACAGAAATATACAGCAAAGTATGTAATACAGGAAACCTTTCCCCAACCCCCTTCGGCCAGGGGGTTCGGCCTGTCCCTCCCTTCTCCCTCCCTACCTCCCCTTTTTCCCAAAAGGGTTAGAGAGAAAGAGAAAGGAAGGTAATTAAAAGGGTGAAAACTTGTTAAAGCTCAAAGCGAATGCAAAAAGTTAGTTTTCTCTTATCTGTTTAGCAAGAATCATTCCTGCATAGCAAGCTGTTGCTTCAGGGAGAAAAGCAGGCCAGCTCACAGTACAGGGGGAAGAAGAAGACGACTGCAGACTGACTCCCCCCCGACTGAAAGACTAAACAAAAAACTACAACTGGGTCCCACCAATGAAACTGAATTAGCATATCATTGTTTTCATTCTAATATCAAAATATTCGCCCAGAGTGTTCAGAAAGTGTCTCTTTCTTAAAGGCACAGCCTAAACCGGTCACAATCCACCCCTGCTAAACAATTTCATTGGCTGTTCGTACTGTCCATCCAATCTAAAACAATATCCACAGTTTGTAAGTAAAGTTCATAGTCCATTCCGGCTATCCTCAGGTGTAGATGATTCAGAAGTCCAAGAAAGAAGAAAAATGGAAAACAGTTTGTCTCTTCGCAGATGAAGCGAAGAAAAGGGAAAACAGGGAAAGAGGGAAACAGGGACTCTCAGTTGACTCAGGGCTCTCAGGGTTCTCAGGGTTCGTGCACCGTAGATTCCTCAGGGATTCTTCCTTTGGGCGCGATGTAGCTGTACAACATTCTGAAATTAAACTCTTCAGCTAAAGTCAAATTTCTTTGTGGAATACACTGAATTTCACCATTCTCTTGCATTACCCAATAAGTGTGACCTGGACCTTCAGCTGAAACCACCCTCGGACAGGTTTAGCCTCTCCTGAGGGAGAAAATACCCAAACAGTTTTACCTAACAGATTCTTTTCTTTAACAACTGGAACTCTATCACCTTCTACTTTCTGTAGCAGATCTGAGTGTGCAGGTCCAGCTCGGTTCACTGAACCTCTACTATTTACCAGCCAGGTTGCTTGTGCTAAATTCTTTTCCCAGTTTTTCAAAGATCCACCCCCATGGCTTTAAGAGTGGTCTTTAACAAACCGTTGTAGCGTTCAATCTTCCCTGCAGCTGGTGCATAGTAGGGAATGTGGAATATCCACTCGATGCCGTGCTCTTTGGCCCAACTCTTTACAAGGTTGTTTTTGAAATGAGTTCCGTTGTCTGACTCAATCCTCTCTGGAGTTCCGTGTCTCCACAGGATTTGTCTCTCCAAACCAAGAATGGTGTTGCGTGCAGTTGCATGTGGTACTGGATAAGTTTCCAACCATCCAGTGTTTGCCTCCACCATAGTAAGCACATACTGCTTACCAGAACGAGAACGTGGTAGAGTGATGTAGTCAACTTGCCAAGCTTCACCATACTTGTACTTGGACCATCTGTCACCATACCATAAGGGCTTAAGTCGTTTTGCCTGCTTAATAGCAGCACAAATGTCACAGTCATGGATGACTTGTGTGATAGCATCCATGGAAATGTCTATGGATCTGTCACGTGCCCACTGGTAGGTTGCATCTCTGCCTTGATGTCCTGACGAATCGTGAGCCCACCGAGCTAAGAATATCTCACCTCGGTGTTTCCAGTCGAGATCAAGATCAGAGTCCATGTCTACTTGAGAAACTCTTGCAGCTAGATCTGCTTGATGGTTGTGTTGCTGTTCCTCAGTAGCTCTGCTCTTAGGAATGTGAGCATCGATGTGTCTCACCTTCACTGGAATTCTCTCGATTCGATCAGCAATGTCCTGCCACAGGGCAGCCGCCCAAATGGGCTTTCCTCTTCTCTGCCAACCATTCTTTTTCCAATTCTTTAGCCAACCCCACAGAGCATCGGCCAGGGGGTTCGGCCTGTCCCTCCCTTCTCCCTCCCTACCTCCCCTTTTTCCCAAAAGGGTTAGAGAGAAAGAGAAAGGAAGGTAATTAAAAGGGTGAAAACTTGTTAAAGCTCAAAGCGAATGCAAAAAGTTAGTTTTCTCTTATCTGTTTAGCAAGAATCATTCCTGCATAGCAAGCTGTTGCTTCAGGGAGAAAAGCAGGCCAGCTCACAGTACAGGGGGAAGAAGAAGACGACTGCAGACTGACTCCCCCGACTGAAAGACTAAACAAAAAACTACAACTGGGTCCCACCAATGAAACTGAATTAGCATATCATTGTTTTCATTCTAATATCAAAATATTCGCCCAGAGTGTTCAGAAAGTGTCTCTTTCTTAAAGGCACAGCCTAAACCGGTCACATCCACACACACACAAAACAATATGGATTTAGGAAGGGCAGCCAACATGGATTTAGGAAGGGCAGGTCCTGCCTCTCCAACCTGATCTCCTTCTATGATCAGGTGACCCGCCTGGTGGATGTAGGGAGGCCTGTGGATGTGGTCTACCTGGACATCAGCAAGGCCTTTGACACTGTCCCCCACAGCAAACTGCTGGCTAAGCTGTCAGCTCATGGCTTGCACAGCAACACTCTGTGCTGGGTTAGGAAGTGGCTGGAAGGCTGGGCCCAGAGAGTGGTGGTGAATGGTGCCACATCCAGCTGGCAGACAGTCACCGGACAGGCGGATGTTCTGGACCCCATCATCTTTAATGTCTTCATTGATGATTTGGATGAGGGGATTGAGACAGTCATCAGCAAATTTGCAGATGACACCATGTTGGGAGCAGATGTAGGTCAGTTAGAGGAAGGGCCCTGCAGAGGGACCTCGACTGACTGGACAGATGGGCGGAGTCCAATGGGATGGCATTCAACAAATGCAAGTGCTGGGTGCTGCACTTTGGCCACAACAACCCTATGCAGAGGTACAGGCTGGGGTCAGAGTGGCTGGAGAGCTCCCAGAGAGGGACCAGGGGATTCTGATCGACAGCCGCCTAAACATGAGCCAGCAGTGTGCCCAGGTGGTCAAGAAGGCCAATGGCATCCTGGCCTGCATCAGGAATAGTGTGGCCAGCAGGAACAGGGAGGTCATTGTGCCTCTGTACTCTGCTTTGGTTAGGCCACACCTTGAGTACTGTGTCCAGTTCTGGGCCCCTCAGTTTAAGAAGGACATTGAGACACTTGAACGTGTCTGGAGAAGGGCAACGAGGCTGGGGAGAGGCCTTGAGCACAAGCCCTATGAGGAGAGGCTGAGGGAGCTGGGATTGTTTATCCTGGAGAAGAAGAGGCTCAGGGGAGACCTCATTGCTCTCTACAACTACCTGAAGGGTGGTTGTAGCCAGGAAGAGGTTGGCCTCTTCTCCCTAGCAACCAGCACCAGAACAAGGGGACACAGTCTCAAGCTGCACCAGGGGAAGTTTAGGCTTGAGGTGAGGAGAAAGTTCTTCACCGAGAGAGTGATTTGTCATTGGAATGGGCTGCCCAGGGAGGTGGTGGAGTCACCGTCCCTGGAGATGTTCAAGAGGGGATTGGACATGGCACTTGGTGCCATGGTCTAGTCGTGGGGTCTGTGGTGACAGGTTGGACTCGATGATCTTCGAGGCCTCTTCCAACATTAGCGATACTGTGATACTGTGATACTGTGAAGAAACCATGGCTAACTCAGTCAGAGAAGTGAAAATGAATAAAGCTATATTTACAAGCAGGATGAAATGCAGATGAATATATACAGAAATGCACAGCAAAGAACTCTCACAATCCACCCCTTCTGAAAAATTTCATTGGCTGTTCGTACTGTCCATTCAATCTAAAACAATATGTACAGTTTGTAAGTAAAATTCATAGTCCATTCCAGCTATCCTCAGATGTAGATGATTCAGAAGTCCAAGAAAATAAGGAAACAAGAAAACACAAACCAGTTTGTCTCTTCTCAGACAAAGCAAAGAAAATGAATCAGGGACTCCTAGTTGACTCAGGGCTCTCAAGATTCTCAGGGTTTATGCACAGTAGATTTCCTCATGGATTCTTCCTTTGGGCGTGATGTATCTGCACAACACTCTAAAATTAAACTCTTTCAGCTGAAGTTAAATTTCATTGTGCAATACGCTGAATTTCACCATTCTCTTGCATTACCCAATAAGTGTGACCCGGACCTTCAGCTGAAACCACCCCTCGGACAGGTTTAGCCTCTCCTGAGGGAGAAAATACCCAAACAGTTTTACCTAACAATTCTTTTCTCTAACAACAGGAACTCTATCACCTTCCACTTTCTGTAGCAGATCTGAATGAGCAGGTCCAGCTTGGTTCACTGAACCTCTACTATTTACCAGCCAGGTTGCTTGTGTTAAATGCTTTTCCCAGTTTTTCAAAGATCCACCCCCCATGGCTTTAAGAGTAGTCTTCAACAAACCCTTGTAGTGTTCACTCTTCCCTACAGCTGGTGCATAGTAGGGAATGTGGAATATCCACTCAACGCCGTGCTCTTTGGCCCAGCTCTTTACAAGATTGTTTTTGAAGTGAGTTCCATTGTCTGACTCAATCCTCTCTGGAGTTCCGTGTCTCCACAGGATTTATCTCTCCAGACCAAACTGGTGCATAAGCACATACTGCTTACCAGAACGAGAACGTGGTAGAGTGATATAGTCAATCTGTCAAGCTTCACCATACGTGTACTTGGACCATCTGTCACCACACCATAAGGGCGTAATTCGCTTTGCCTGCTTAATAGCAGTACAAATGTCACAGTCATGGATGACTTATGTCACAGCATCCATGAAAATGTCTATGGATCTGTCACGAGCCCACTGGTAGGTTGCATCTCTGCCTTGATGTCCTGACAAATTGTGAGCCCACCTAGCTAAGAATATTACACTGTCTCACTGTTTCCAGTTGAGATCAAGATCAGAGTCCATGTCTACTTGAGAAACTCTTGCAGCTAGATCTGCTTGGTGGTTGTGTTGCTGTTCCTCAGTAGCTTTGCTCTTAGGAATGTGAGCATCAATGTGTCTCACCTTCACTGGAATTCTCTCGATTCGATCAGCAATGTCCTGCCACAGGTCAGCTGCCCAAATGGGCTTTCCTTTTCTCTGCCAACCATTCTTTTTCCAATTCTTTAGCCAACCCCACAGAGCATTGGCTACCATCCATGAGTCGGTGTAGAGATAAAGCTTTGGCCATCTCTCACGTTCAGCTATGTCGAGAGCCAGCTGGACAGCTTTTAACTCTGCAAATTGCCTGGATTCTCCTTCGCCATCCTTTGCCTCTGCAACTCAGCATGTTGGACTCCACACTGCAGACTTCCATCTTCGCTTGTTCCCAACCAGCCGACAGGAACCGTCTGCGAACAAAGCATATTTCTTTTCATCATCAGTTAAACTTCTATTAACCTCCACCTTAGTTAACTCTTGAGATCCACCAGTGACTCCCAGAATATGTATAGGCTCTGATCCCTGATACTTTGATGGCATTATGGTGCACTGAGCTCCTGGGTCAACCAAGGCCCTGTACCTCTGAAATTGTGAAGTGCCAGGCCACTGGAAGTACATATCCAAATAGATTCTGCTATCTCCATGATCCCTCTCCTCCCCCTGGTGGGAGGCAGGGCACCCCTAGTTGTGGGGAATATACCCACATGTGCAATGAGCACATTGTCCATTGTTAGAACTGGAGCCACTGTTGGAGTTATTAGAGTTGTCCTGGGAAACTGTGGAAGTAACAGCTACCCTTCTGGTATTGCTACCTCAGGTTCTGCCACTCTGCAGTTCCCTCAGTCTCCTGAAAAGATTAGAAGTTGGTTGACCATCCCACTGTGCATGTTCTCACCAAACTGATCACACAGAATTATCCAAATACTCCCTTGGATTGCCTTGGTGGTCTGTTTTGGTTTGATCTGTTTTGGAATGACATCCTTGGAGGGCGTCTGTTCCTCACAGAGGAAACCTGTATCCATTTGGAGGAAGAATTGGAATTATCTCTTTGTGCCAATTGGGAGAATGTATTTTTAAATTCATCCTTCAGCTCTTTAATGCAGTTCTCAATTTTTCCAGACAGTTTCAATGGCTGAAACCAAAGAAACACGTGTCATGCTATCCTCCAATTGTCTCATTTGGTCAGTGAATTGGCCAACCATAGGAGGAGCTCCACCATAATTTCTTGCCTCAATTCTGCTTGCCAAAATATTTGCATAATTAGGAGGAGCAAATTTGATGAGCTTTTTAGCAAGACCAGTTCCTACAGGAATTCAATCAGGATTCAGAGTTTCATGGTTACCATAGAGTACCTCTCTGACAGCAAACTCTCTCAGACGCTTGATTCCCTCATCTATGATTGTCCAGGGTTTAGGATTTGATGGAAGACCATCTCAGGATGGGTATCTCATGAGAGTTGCCAATAAAAGGCACATCCACAGATTAACCTTACGGAGAGTCCTGCCTAGATGTCTATCTATTCCATTATCCTTTGAGAGAGTTCCTAGTTGAGCTGCTGACTTGTCTCCAACTACTAGAGCTGGTGCACCTATATCGAAACATCTACCAAGCCAAGCTAGAACTGGCTCATTCTCTGCTCTGATGTAATCCTTCTGGACATGTCTATTCTCTTGACGCGGGGCTGAGGTGTTCTGAATATCATCTTCCTCCTCATCTGTCTCATCTTCCTGAACATGTTGTCCCCATGATTCTGATGACACTCTCCTAAGGATCTCTTTAAGCTCAGAAGCACCACCACTAGTTGCTATCCTACCAGGACCTGCAATTTGCCCTGCACCTCCATCCTGTGATGATCTCAATAACTAAGCTATATCTTTAAGACAAACCTTCTCTTCCTCCTCAGCAGGCCCTTTTTTAGCAGAAGTTCCCTCATCATCAGCAGTATCTTGCTGTTCTTCCCCATCAGGTCCTGGATCAGCTTTGTGCCTTCCACCTCTCATATCTAAAACTGCTACTTGCTTAATTTCAGCTGTGTTTGAATTTACAGCGGCTGGTTTTGAAGAAGCTGACAGGTTTTGAGACCGATCAGCTGCTGTGGAGGACAATTCTGGTGCTGCCGAAGAAGAAAGAAATGGCTTTGCCTCTCTAATGGCCGCCAAGGACATGGGAGCCGCCATGTTAGGTGCTGCCACTGCTGCTGGCTGATTGCCAGAATCACCAACAGCACTGTTCAAAGCAGCTTTCCCGATAGCCTGTTCAGCTCAATTCTTAACTCATAGAGATTCTCCATTCTCCTCATCATTAGAAATCTCTGGGGTCAAGTTAGAGCTATGCTTCCTTCTCTTTGGTCTACACTTAATAATGAAACAAGTTTTAGATACCTTCTTCTCCTGTATCAGAGCTACTAACAAGCACACATTAATTATCACCGATAGCAGGATTACATACACCAAATAAATCACCTTTGGATCTCAGCCATCACTTAAAATTACTCTTTCACCTACTGGAATCTTAAACTCCTATATGTCGATGGGAAGTTACATTTCCATATCTATTAAGCCAAAAGAATCCCAGACACCGGTCATAGAGAAGCTGAATCTTATACTTAAACCATAAATATAATTTGTACATTAAGTACCTGCCTAAACACTCACAAATTAATCCTAGGAAATACTTATCGATCAGTACACTACAAATTGAGAACACTAGATGCTCTAAAATCCCAAACACTTTCATGTTCGCAACTCTTACTCGAGCAGATAATAATCAAGCAAATTTTGCCCTGCTTCTGGACAGCAATTATCCACAAGCCCCAAGTTGGGCCACCAATAAATTATGTAGTGGTGAGAGGTTCAGTTCTCCCCCACACACAAAGAAACCATGGCTAACTCAGTTGGAGAAGTGAAAATGAATAAAGCTATATTTACAAGCAGGATGAAATGCAGATGAATATATACACAATATACAGTATTTACAATATATATAGAAATATACAGCAAAAGACATAACACAGAAGACCTTGCCCTCCTCCAGGAAGGAGGGTCCCCACAATCCCCCTTCCCCACCTTTTTTCCCAAAAAGGGTTGGAGAGAGAAAAGGTAATTATTAAGGAGGAAATTCTGTTAGCTCAAAGCGTATGCAAGAACTAGTTTCTTATCTGTTAGTTGAAGGTCAGCACCAGCCAGCACAGACAGAAAACAGCTGTCGCTCAGAGACTGAAACAGACAGACTGAACTGACAGATTCAAAATGAACTAAAGCTAAAAATGTAAAGTTGCATTCTACCAATCTAACAATGAAATTCGTTTAGAATATCTTTGTTTTCACTTTACACCAAAACATTCAGCCAAAGTGTTCCAGTAATTGTCCCTTTCTTAAAGGCACAGCCTAAATCTGTCACAACAATGTAAGCCAATTTTCCATCCCAGACATTTTTATCTACACCGCTGGTTTCATAGCTTACTTCAGGAAAATTTCCTGTGTTAGAGAAATTACCACTACCAGTAAAATTCAAAGAATTCAAGAGATACATGCCCAACATCATTGGTAAATATTTTACCCAGTTGAGCAGCATCTGTATCATTAGCCACACCACATGGTAAGTTATGAATTTGTAGATCAGGGTCCAAAAGATCCAGCCAAACATCCATGCAAAACCTTGGACCATCAGATTCTTCAAAATTGCCATTTTGACTTCCAGTCCCTTTCTTTCAGAAAAAGTATTGCTTTCCAAATAGCATATTAATTTCCAAGCCCCACGTTGGAGGCACCAAAAAACTATAGTGGTTTGAGTCTTAGCTGGGACTTAAGAGCTCAGACGGGGACAAGACTGAGAATCTCTCCCCCCCCCCCCCCAACAGAGGGGGTGGGGGGTGGGAAGGAAGGAGCAAATCCTCCAAGCAATAATTTGGAGTCAGCTTGGAAGTAGAGATATCAACATGGCTCAGTTGGTAGAGCATGAGACTGAATGTCAAGGTCGTGGGCTCAAGCCTGCTGTGGGCAGCAGTGTCCTCCCTTTTATACCCTTAGATTCAGTATGGATAATGATGCTGGAGTTGTTTTTTTTTTATTATTATTATAATGGATCTTGGAGAGTTGCTTTTCCAGTGTCCACAGTAGTTAAATTCCAACAGAAGGGATAATAAATAATGAATACTTATGATAAGTATTCAATAATTATAATAAAGTATGTTAAGTAATTAAAATGTTATAAATAATTACAATAAAATGCAATAAACACATGGTAATTATCACAACATATGACAATTAGCATTTAATTATAGTAAAATATGGTAGATAATAAAATATAAGTACTAATGAGTAATTTTAAATAGAGTAAGTTGTTTTGCAAGTTTATAGGTTAAGTTTATCTTCTAGTCTGAATGATTGAGGACTTTTTCTGTGTGCCATGGCATTTCAATAGTACTCTATGTAATATAAATTCTTTTTTGTTCTTTTTTTTGACATTGATTTGGTGGTGGTTTCACTTTAATATTTTTTTTTACTTTTCATAAACTTCTAGTATTAGCATAAGTGAGAAATTTATCGTAGGGATATTATAGATTTCTTTTTGGCCTTTTTTAATAATTCATGATAGTGCTTTAAGATAAGGATTATGAAAATGAAAAACAAACAAAACTAAGCAATATTTTCTGATACATCACAGAGAGATTTAGTTTGGAAAGGATGGTAGATTGGTTAGTGTAGGAAAAGGATAGGTATTTTTTCAGCTACAGGTTTTCAGCAAGGAAAAGCCAATCCATGTCATGAGCTGGAGAGATTGGCTCTGCAATTCAGTATTTCAAACATATTAGATAGTGCAGCTGGGCAAAACACTGCTAGAAACACCACAGCTAAGTAAAGGCTAACAGTGAGGACAGCAGTGCCCATGAACCTGAAGATCAGCCGACCTAAGGCTGATCACAATGACTGCCATGCTGAATTGAGATTGATGGTATTGATCTGAGGCTGATTACATGTGAACAACACCAGAGGACATCTGAATTAAGACTGAATACCATGATTGCTTAATTGGTGTGTAATTAGGGAACATGTTCCCATGGGTTTATGTGTTAACCCACCAAAATATCATAGTTAAGTAATAATCTCAAATGTTTAAATCTAAGGATTTGGTTTAGTAGCTTAAATTTAAGCATGTAGATATATCTACTCAGAAAGTGTAGCAACAGCGTATTATGTTCTCTAGTGATCAATCCTAAAAATCTTTTTGAAGCATGGGATGGATGGATGCCATAATTTAAGCATAGTGGGTTAGAACTGCAAGAAAAAGGTTTGCTAGGGATGGTTAAAATGGATTATTGATTGTATTTTAATTATAGTGGAAAAAATAGCTTATTAAGTCAATCTGTAAACTCTAGCTTAGCTGCTTATAGAAATAGTAGTGCTCGGTGTAATTATACTGGTGTAAATATGTCAAAATGCATCAATAGTCCACTGAGCCTACCCTATGGTTTCTTTCTTATTTACAATGACAGAATGTGGGGCCCCTCACATGTCAAAGGGGGACCCTGTAGTTTAGGAAGGTTGATGATATTAACATCAAACATATGAATTATTCTATCACACAAATTTAAACAGCATAAATGAAATGCTCATGCCTATCAACCTGATTGTAAAGATAATATAGATTTCTGGAGTATTGGATAAATAATAATTGGCACCTGGAGTTGCTGCTTCTCAAGCACTGACAATTCTTAAGAAATTGGGATGTTGGTTGTCTAAACAAAGTAATTCCACCTCATTAGATTTAAGTGGTCTATTGCTAGATGTTGATTTGGTTAGGCAGGCAACATTGTAATATAGGGTTGCTAGAAATTTTTTTTATTATTAGTGCAAGATCATAGTTGCCATGATGGTTTGTGTTGTATGAGTATTCCTGATCATTCTGAATCCATATGTAAGACCATTTAAGACTTACAGGACAGAGTTAAACTCAGACCAGATGATGGATTTAATCTGTTTTGTAAGCTTTTTAAAGGTCTACAAGGATGAGATCTACAGTTGGTAAAATTTGTTTTGGAATGTTTGTTAATTTACATTTTAATTTTAATCTGTATTCCTTGTCTTTTACGCTGTGTGTAAGCAATGGTTAATCATGCTTTGAAGAAGGCTCTTTTATATATATAAAAATGGGGGAGATGTGGGGATTAAAGAAAATTAGTTAATCACTTTTAAGTCTGGAGCACAGTATTCTGATAAAGAAAAAACCTCGGGAGGATAGAAACTAGACAAAATAACTAATACCTGTTGTTGACCTCAGTGGTGCAAGTAATTTTGAAATGCTTGACCAATGAACATTTAGGTAAGTTTTGTTTTGCTAGGATGGAAAAGTACTACTAGAATCGGGCTTGCTTTGTGCTGTGGTAAAAGAATACACAAGCTGTCTGTGTTTTCATAATAAAGGGATCCTGCCCTTTTCTCTCCTTCATAGATGCCAGGGTGGGGCTGTGCCTTAATATGCTGCAGTCAATATCCTCATCTATGATATAACTGTGATTACACAAGTAACTGTGTAACTGAGAACAGAATTTGACTGAGCAGTTACTAGTAATTTAATTTCAGGGGTTTGTTTGTTCATTATTGTTGTGCATTCTTTTTTTCTCCTGCTAAACTTTATTTAGTCTAAAGTTAAGTCCCATCAGGGAGAGAAAACCTACTATGTTAACAGATGGTATTGATTTGCACTGAATGACCCATTATGAGCAAATTCCCTTAAATATAGCAGCAGTGCGTGAAATAAGATATGTGAAAAACAACAGTAACTATATACCTTCCCCTAGACCTCAAAAGTAAGCAATACTGTGGCAAGAGAAACAGAAATTTGGCATGATGTCTCTTAATCATTAACAAAAAAGATTGTATCTTTGAGCAGATATTGCAATTTTGTAATACCAACAATATCGACAAATAAGTTTTACTTAAGCTTATAGGTAAACCATTAACATTTGGTGCAGCATGCAATACCACAGTACGCAATCTGCCCAAAAATTTAGTCTCGAGTAATGAAATAAGTTTTTTGAGAAACACAGTGAAGAGCTTGATGAATTAGCCTTTCATTTCTGGAGAGCTGAGAAAGAGGGAACTCCAGCTTGTGTGAAATTCAGTAATACCTCTATTACGTTCATGAAGGCAAGGTTTAATTCTACATTAGCAAACTCTTAACCAGTTCAAAATTGGTAACCTTTTTTTTTCCCATGTGAGAATGTAAGTCTATCCAAAGGAAATATTTCAAGAGCAGAGCTTTAATTTCTCTACAGCCATTATTTTGTGCTCTCCCATGCTGAATTTAAACAATATATGGTTGTCTCTTGAAGACATCTGCTTGATTCTTTGAGTCTGGTCTGGTGAAAGGCAGGCTTGAAAACCTGCACATTTCTGAGGACAACAGCTTGTAAACAATGAAAGAAGACTGCTTTTCCACTGTAGTCTGTTTGCAGTATTTTCCCTCCACTTTCATCCTCCTCTTCTCTCTGTTATCCCTCCAGGCACCCAGCACCAGAACAAGGGGACACAGTCTCAAGCTGCAACAGGGGAAGGTTGCTTGAGGTGAGGAGAAAGTTGTTCACCAAGAGAGTCATTCGCCATTGGAATGGGCTGCCCGGGGGTGGTGGAGTCACCGTCCCTGGAGGAGTTCAAGAGGGGACTGGACATGGCACTTGGTGCCATGGTCTGGTCATGGGGTCTGTGGTGACAGGTTGGACTCGATGATCTTCGAGGTCTCTTCCAACCTTAGTAATACTGTGATACTGTGATACTGTGATAAACCTGTGTAAAAGTGGAGTTGAACAAGAAGCCTTCTTTGTGGATATAGAATTCTATACTTCAGGAAGACTTTTGCAAATAACTAAAATGATGATATCTGATGAAATCAGAAAATAATAGAAATTTTGTAAAATACTTAAAGAAAAAATTGTGAAATAATGGTATAATGCAACACGTTAACATGTATAAATTAGTGTTTAGATTCATAAATTCTCTACTTCGAATAACATATGTACTTTTCTATTTCATATGTCTTACTGATAAAATTTCTCAAAAATCAGAAGTGGAATTGATATAGAATTGGAATTTCACTTTTGTATTATGAAACACAAACCCACAGAAATTTACAGTGATTGTAATATTTAGTTTATATTAAAATCAAATGATTTACGGTATCCAGACTAGGGGTTGTGGGGTTTTGTCATGCTTCTGGACATAAAAATATACTTTAAGATTATGAAGTTAATGTTCCAATCTAAAAGTGAATGTGAAATCTGAAAGCTCACCAAAGATGTGCTAATAGAAGTTACATCTCAAGTTACTAAGTATGATTTTGGCCTTGGGATGTTAGTTTTATTTTCTAAACAATTTTGGAATATTTACTAAAATAGTGCTAGCTGGAGATGTGGTATTTCAATCAGAATTGCTGTAACCCATTCAAACCTTAAAGGGAATATTTAAACAAAAAGTATTTTGGGTGTGATTGATGTCTACTGATTTTGATCATATCTTTGCTTTTAATAAGAGTCTTTTGCACTAAAGTTATGAAATTAGAACCACAACCAGTTGTTCTCTGCTTTAGTAATTATAATGACCTTTCCTTTGTGAAAGAAGCAGGTTTTCTTTTTTGTTTTCTTTAGATTCACAAACTTGTGCTACCATTTTAATTGTCCTACTTTCCTTCTAAATTTTGTTTCACATTTTTTTCTCTTTTTGTCATATAAGATCTCAGTTTAAAAAAAAAAAAAGACAAAAAAGCCAAGTAAACCAAAAAAGGAAAGAATTAGCGATAAGTACCACAGGGTAGAATAGAACAGAACAGAACAGAATAGAGTAGAATAGAATAGAATAGAATAGAATAGAATAGAATAGAATAGAATAGAATTACAGCTGGGAAGCTGGAAAAGACTGGACATCAATTCTCACCAGATTTGTTTCAGGGCTCCCTGAAGACATGATGGAAAAGGTTAATCTGATCAAGTTTTCAAAAGATGGAGTACACTAGTGCTTGCCTTACGAAAGCTGCTATCAATTTACCATGACCGTGAAATACATTGACAAGATTAATTTTTAAAAAAAAAAAGTTATGTGGGTAATTAATGTAAAGCCTACTCTGCTGCAGTTTTGCTGCCAAACCCCAGCTTTTGACAAGATGCAGATTCATTTTTTCTGATTCACAATTTTTTACTTTAAGAAATATATTTGAAAATAAATTTGTAACTGCAGCTATATACATAAGTAGAGACATTTTTTAAGAGTCATTGCAATTAATTTCCTGAAAGTATTACTTAAAAGGAAAAAAAGCACATTATTTAAAGAAAAGCTTTTAGTCATAACCAAACACTAAAAAAAAAAAAAAATTATCTTTAAATATATAGATAGAAAAAATTGTCTGAAGTGAAACCATCTGTAATGACTTCTCTAACACATTCATAACCCACCAGTTTGAGGATCAGATATGGAAAACCTGGAGAACAATGTGTATTTCCAAATAGTGAACTCTATCTTCGGAAAGGTCAGTGGCAATGCTGCACTGACAATATCATCACAGTTGAAGAAAATGCAAATAAATTTATTCAAAGGACTTTTATTTTTTTGTAAATAAATGTTTTTCCCAGGTAAGCATTATATTTCTCCAATATGTTCTCCAAAGTCTCTCTTTACCTCTCTAGTGATATAATTACATTATCTTTGAAGATATACCTGGACTTTCAGGCAGTAAAGGCTATTTCAAACAATGTTGTTTTATTGCTTTATATTTCCTCATATTGTTATTTTAGTATCTCACTCAATTCTTTTATTATTAGTCTTTCTTTTATCTCCTAGTCATTATATAAGTTATATTTTTGTTTTCTTCATTTGTTCTATTCTCCTATCTGTTCCATTCTGTATATTTTTTTCCATTTAGTTATTTCTACTAATTTATTTGTACTCTGAGACAAAAAAGAGAGAGGGAATGCAGAGATCAGCAATTTCCCCCCCCTTCTTCCCTTTCTCTCACCACAGAATCAGTGCAGAAGTATTTCTACATCACCATCAAATTGAACACCATTGGAATAAGCACTCAGGTCTGGCCCTGTGAATTTCAGGCAGCATACCTTAATTAATGTAGTTTTTGGATAGAACCTGGGGCATGGGGCAAGTGAGAGAGAAAGTTTGAGCTAGATAACTATTGAATAAATTGCATAATTTCAGTAGATTCCGGAAGATTTTTGTGGCTCCATTTAACTCTGTCAGCAATATGATTCATTCTGTAAGAAGCTTGTAGTGGAATAACAGGATGAAAATTCAGGCAATTCATGAAGCTGCCTAATAAATGGTCTTCATTGGTCTTGGTCTTCAATTTATTACAGTCCCATCATATTTTGCTTACCATTATGAGTTATCTATTGGATTTTGCCATTAAACTTCCATTTACTTTTCATTTCTCTTTCAGTTCTTTGTTCTCCTGCCTGTTTTTGTTCACTTTTTCCTTTCTTGTGTTGTTTTGTATATTTCTTCTTTTATATGTCTTCTCTTGCTTAGCAGTTCACTACAATTTCTACTGGTATTCTTACTATTCTTCATAATTTCTTTCACATCTCTTTCTTTCCTTTTTTTTTTTTTTTTTTTTTTGGTTGGTTTGTGCTTTGCTCAGTTAATACCTTATGTTGCTTAAAAAAACAATCTAGCAGTATAGATGAAGAGAAAGAAGGCATTCAATAATTCTGCCTTCTTCATATCATCTGTCACCAAGGTACCCACCTCATTCTGCTGTGGGCTTACATTGACTCTAGTGTTAGTTTTTACTGCAATGTATTTGACGAAGCCTTTTCTGTTGTCCTTGATCTCCTTTACATGGTTGAACTCCAGGAGGCTTTGGCTTTCCTAGTTTTCTCCCCACATCTTCTGACAACAGTCTTATAATCCTCCCAAGTGGCCAGCCCTTTCTTCATGATCTGTAGACTCTCTTCTTCCACTTGAGTTTACTCAGCAGCTCCCTACTTATCTTGCAGGTCCCTTGGTTCCCTTTCTGAATTTCCTGTTCTTGGGAGTGCTCTGATCTTGAAGCATGACAACTTGAACTGTTTCAGTGTTCCTCAATGTGAAAATTATTTCTAAGGTGATCTATTGTTTTTTTTGGTACAATTTATCCTTGTACAAGTGAAGCATCATGATGTGGTGAAGGCACAGTATTCCCAGATATTCAATCTTGCCCCAACATGTGGACAAGTTTCCCCCGCTTCAGGAGGAAGACAAAAACCAAAGCATTAGCCAGGCCAGCATGCACCCAGTGCATGCAGTGCTCATGTAAATACCAAGTATGGGCATAATTCTAGCTTCCCACTTCCTACAGGTTGAAGCCAGTTGTTTACAGGAGTGCCCATTGGTCAAGCCCAGCCTCAAAGACTCTATAAGTATCACCTCAGTTATTAAACAAGTTGCCCCCTCTTTCACTTTGTCTCTCTCCTTGCTCAAGAGGGCAAGGACTGAGCTATAACCTCTGCCATTGAGCTCATTGCTATCAAGCCTTCTCTCATTCATACATGCACACGTACTGAAAGCCTCTGCACTGCGAGATGGAGCCTGAGAATTATTTCCAGAGGGAGGACCTTCACTGAGCCTGAGAAGCCCATCGTGGTCACCGACAGTCGTACCGACTGGGAGAGCCCACCATGCATGCCAAGGACTGGACCCCTGAGGGTAAGATCTGCCCAGTTGCCAGAGAGAAGGGACTTGACAGAGATCGAGTCCACGTATCTGCCTAGGCCCCACTATTGCAGGACAGGAGCCACCACCTGTGTTGCTCTGAGCCCTGTAAACCTCAGGGAGACCTAGAACACTGTCCGTGCAATCTGGGACTGTTATGAGAGTCCTGCTGTCCCTTTAAGCCAAGTAAAGGGGAAGACGTCGCTCACATAGCTGCACTCCTTCCCAGGGCTGCTCCATGCCAGCCCTGGAGCCCATTGAAGCCAGGTCCGCCTTGTCTGCTGCCATGCCAGATCAGAAACTTCCGAGCCCGCCTATCAGGAGCTGTTGCCCCACCCTGCCGTGCGAGCCGACTCCAAGGGCCAATCCTGTTCCTAGACTGGCCCCACCAGCCTTGCTGGCCACATGGGCCAGCCCGATCATCTGGAGGGAGCTGGCTGAGTCCTGAAGGGAGCACGGCCAAGCCCAGGTTCCACTGTTCCTCTCCACTGCTGCGGAGAGAGGAGACAGCCATCCAGCACCACAGTCCAACTAGTCTAGGAACTAGCCCAGTAACAGCAGTCCTCTGGAACTCCACCTTGCTACAACCAACAGCTACAAAGTATCTCCCACATGCTTTTCACCTATGAGCACTCAGTTCAAAGTATCTGTGTCTAGCAGTGTAATCTCTGACGCACAGAAACATTGTAATAGCACTGTATATAGCTCGAAGCCGCCCACGTCCTGTCGAGTCGCCGTCTAGTGGCCAAGTGGCAGAAGTGCACCCTTCGTTATATAAATATAGAAATTATTCTGTAGACAGTTCAGCAGAGTTCTAATTACAATACTAAGTCACTTATGGAATGTATTTCACGAATGTGCACTAGAACATGTATACAAGTTAGTGATTAATCAGTTATTAATAATTTTTATAATTAAGACATACAATATTTTCATAATTCATATTTACTATTAATAAATTTACTAACCTCTTCATCACACATGATACCTGCAGTGCAGCCTCATACAATTAAAATTTGTTGCAGCTTAGTTGAAGCTCTGTACAAGGACTACTTCAAAATGAGAAGTGTAGCATTGATTCTTATACATTTTTTTGTGTGTGCCCAGGTGGCCAAGAATGCCACTGGCATCCAGGCCTGCATCAAGAATAGTGTGGCCAGCAGGAGCAGGGAAGTCATTGTGCCCCTGTACTCTGCACTGGTTAGGCCTCACCTTGAGTACTGCATCCAGTTCTGGGCTCCTCAATTTAAGACGAATATTGAGACACTTGAATGCCTCCAGAGAAGGGCAGCAAGGCTGGTGAGAGGTTTCAAGCACAGGCCTTATGAGGGGAGGCTGAGGGAGCTGGGATTCTTTAGCCTGGAGAAGAGGAGCTTCAGGGGAGGCATTATTGCTCTCTACAGCTACCTGAGAGGAGGTTGTAGCCAGGTGGGGGTTGTCTCTTGTCCCAGGCAACCAGCACCAGAACAAGAGGACACAGTCTCAAGCTGTGCCAGGGGAGGTTTAGGCTTGAGGTGAGGAGAAAGTTCATCACCCAAAGAGTAATTTGCCATTGGAATGTGCTGCCCAGGGAGGTGGTGGAGTCACCATCCCTAGAGGTGTTCATAAAAGGATTGAATGTGGCACTTGAAGCCATGGTTTAGTCAGTCATGAGGTGTTGGTTGACAGGTTGGACTTGATGATCTCTGAGTTTTTTTCAAACTTTGTTGATTCTATGATTCTAAGTTACAGAACCGTGTATATGCTATTCATATCTTGTCATCACTTGTAGGCAGAGGCATCATATCAATGCAATTGCTGAAATAGTAGTAAAGTATAAGTGATAAGGACTGGTTTTAATAGTGTCACCATTATTGTATGCGCTAAACAATGCATGCTGGATCCCATATAATAAATGTCACAATTGCTCTGATAATGACACTTAGTGTATGAAAATCCCAGAACATGACATTTCACCCAAGTTGTTTTTTTAATATTTTTTTTTAAATGTTGGTTTGTTTTGGTCTTATTTGTTTTCTTTGGGATTGGGTTTTTGTTTGTTTTGTTTTGGCCTAGTTGCCTGTTTCTAAAGAGAAAAAAGTGGAAAAAAAAAAGGAAAAAATAATTGGATTACCAGGTGTAAAAACTAACAGAAATATTTTTTATATTCCATGATTTCTCAGTCTTACAGAAATTGGACAAACAGACAGAACTGAGTAAACACATTTTTAGATATTCTTATCTGGGAGGAAAATGATGATTTTCTCAGATAGGTAGTTAGTTTCTGGGTATTAGAATGAAAGTTGCCTTATTTATGATTTTAAAAACACATCTGAGTGATTTCACTCATATGTGATGAGCAAACAAATAAACAACAAGCAAACATACTTATAAGGAAACATTTGAAGCACCTCTAAAATGCCTTTTGTCATTTTTGTGTGCAGATTATTAGATTTAAAGTAAATATGTGAGAATAAATGGCATGAAATTGTACCAGGGGAGGTTTTGACTGGTTATTGGAAAAGATTTTCTTACTGAAAGAGTGGTCAGGCTTTGGAATAGACTGCCATGGGAGGTGGTGGAATCACCAAATTTGTAGATGTGGCACTTCTATACATGGCTTAATGGCCATGGTGGTATTAGATCAATAGTTGGACTTGATCTTAAAGGTCTTCTCCAACTAAATCAATTCTATGATTCTATAATTCTGCACTGAACCTAGAGCTACTCACACAAGTTTTAAAGTAAAAGATAAAAAATAATTTGTTCTACAGAAAATGATGATGACGTTTCTATTTCATGAATGACACTGGCATACATATTATCTGTGGATCAGACAAAACACTTTGTCTTCTGTTATGGGCAAACCCCATTGCTTTTCAATGAAAACAGAACACAGACGAAGCTCTGAGTCCTGTCATTTTAAACTGTTACAATAAAAATTAGAATTAAGTAAAATATTTTTTTTTTGCATTTTTTTTACAATGTTGAAAAAATTTGCTAACATAAATTCCTCTAAATCAATTAGTTCTGAATTTCTGGGAAACTACATTTCACAAAAGATACAGTCATATGTATGGAAATGGCCTACTTAATTCCTTTGTTGTTTTCATGATTAGGAAAAAGTTAGTAGGGGGCATTGTTTATTTTAAATGAGAAACAACATTTCCTTGACCCCCCACAGGATGGTATAATTTATGGGAATTCTTCACAGTCTTTTATTAGTTTCAGCTGTGAGCCAAAATACTTACTATATGTTTTCAATATGATTTCAGCAGTTCAGCATTGAAGGAGATTTCTAACTCCTGCATCTCTTCTTCACTCTCCTGTTGTCCTATGTAACATTCACTCTGTGACATATTATAATCACAAAGAGACAGTAATGCTTTAATTAAATACAGTAAATATTGCACTGGCATCAAACTCTCAAAATTATAGTGATGCTTATCCAGTGTCTGATAAAGGCTACTAACATGCAGTCATGACTATGTGAGGTGAGATCATACAGTATCTTCTAGCATGGCTATAGCTTCAGATCAATATCTTGGGAAAAAATAGGACTTTTCCCCACAAGCACTTCTAACATTTATTTGTATAGTATCTCACTCCCAAAAATTCTTCCAACACTCTTTTCCTTTGTCACTGTAGAAATATTGGACTTATCCCTTACAGCCTAACTATGAGGTAGCTCACTTTCCTGCAACATCAAGATCAGTTCTTAAACTGATATATATGCAATTTACTTTTATGAATTTTGCAATATCTTTAAAATATACTATTTAAACTTTATGCAAACAGTATCTTTTTATATAGCATGATAACAGCTTTATTCTATCTTTAAAAATCTAGATGTAAAACAAATTTATGTTTCCTTTTAGGCTTTACTGAAACAGTATTTTTTTTTTTTCTCTTTCTGAAGTTTCAGGCACTAGTTTCTTAGCTCTGACCTCTGACCTGCTAAAACTGCAGATGTTTTCTCTGGGACTGATACTTTCAGAGAAATAGTAATTTGCAACGTTGCTGTCAAAATGATTGATTGTGTCTGTTCAGGGTGTCCTTCATAAAGTCTGAGTAGGTGCGGGAGACTGCTGGAGTGGCCCCTTTGGGAAGAATTCACTGGGTGCCCTGTGCTGAACACAGCTGCTTCACTGAAAATAAAGCTGAGCCTATCAGTGAAGGTTGTGGTGCCTCTGTGAAAACATACTTTAAGAAAGGATGGGAAACATTACATGGAGAGAAACGGAGGAAATAAAAAGATCCAAAAACATCAAAGGCAAGACCAAGGTCAGAGCAGAAGCAGGAAGAGGAGGAGGTACTTCACAGTGGAGCAGATCTCCATGCAGCAGCCTATGGAAGACCCACACTACTGTGGATAAGTATTCTTGAAAGAACTGAAAACCATGGAGAGCTCATGCTGAAGCATAGGAAAATTGTGAGGGGAAGAAAGTTGAAAAAGTGGGAAAGTAGCGGTGTTCGGAGTAACAGAATCATGATGAGCCTGGGAAGGAGAAAGGAAAGATATTTTAATGTTGGTTTGTTTTCCAATACGCAAAGCTATTTAAACAGACAATAAATCATTTTCCATGGATAAAGCTTGTCTCTAGCTATTTTTTCCACCTCTGTGAATGCCTGCATCTGCAGGTTTTTTGTTTTCTCTCCTCTTAATGCATTCAAATCCATTTGCGGAAGCACAGTTGTTGCCAATGTAGTGTTTTTCCTTCTCCTTCTTACCCCTGCTGTTACTCAATATTAAAAAAAATAAAATAGATGCTATCCTTTAGCCAAAAGGGTGCTGTTAAAGAAAAAACTAAAGCATTTTTGTATAATACAAAGGTCTGACAAAGATGTTCTGTGAAACTGACACAATGACATTAAGAACTTTGGCTTAGAAAGCAGTGAAAAAACACAGGTATCATATAGTTCCACTTTCAGTATGAACAGTTTCAAAATAATCTGTATGCAGGTATATAAATGAGTATTAATATACAAAAGGGCCTAAGTATTCATTCTAATAGCTTTTTGTAGGACAACATGAGATATTTTAATTAACTTTTTTTCAGTATTTAAAGCAATAGCCATTCTCTTGGACAGGTGTTCTAGGAATTATTTCTTTGCTGGAAGGATTTTGTTTGTTGAAATGAAATTTTTAATGCTTTTGAAATTAAGGTGATGTGTATTTCTAATATTAATACTTATTCCTTACACAATACATGCAAATCATATATTAAAGTTTTGGGTTTTTTCCTGTCTGTTATATGGGTTATATCTGATCTCTTTATTATTTATTGTAGGCTTGAAAGAAAATAATTTCAAAAGTACTAATAATTAATTTCAAGCAATAGACTCTAAAGACAGTGCTGCTGTCCTTGGTATTCCTTCTTCATAGAATGTTATTCTATTGATAAAGCATAATAGGGATAAGAGTCTGAATCCTTTGAAGTTTTAGTTTAAATTCTGTGGTGGGTTAACGCCCATCCCGAAAACAAAGAGGGGAAAGGCTTGTGAGTGCTTTGCCCTCCCTGCAGGGCGTTTTCCCCTGGGAAACTGAGTCTGTTCCACACCGCTCTCCCTGCCCAGCTAGGGTAGAAAAGGGAGGACACAGCAGCCATTAGCTCTCCTTTTTGGCTCCTGCCTCTCCTGGACGAGAACTACTGCAGCTGCCTTCCTGCTCCTCAGCTACGTGGTTGGGCTGGATCCTTCTCCCTGCTGCCTCCACGCCTCTTCAGAGAGAGAGACTGGTTTTGCATTCTTGGGTTTATTTCCACTTTGATCCATCCTTTTTCCTTGCCATTATGAACCTTACGTGTTATTGTTTTATATATATATACATATATATGTATATTGTTTAAAGAAAATTCTTTACCTCTCTACTTCCAAGCTAACTCAAAATTATTGTTTGGTGGATTTGCTCCTTCCCTTTCCTTTTTTTTTCCTCTCAGCTGGGAGGGAGGACAGGGGAGTGAAGGAGAGATTTTCAGCCTTGCCCCCATCTGAGCTCTTAAGTCCCAGTTAAAGCTCAAACCACCACAATTTTTGGTGTCCATCGTGGGGCTTGGAAATTAATATTGTGTTTAGAAAGCAAAACATTTTCTGAAAGAAAGGGACTGGAAGTAGAGATGTCAATTTTTAAGAATCTGATAGTCCAAGCTTTTGCATGGGTGTTTGGCTGGATCTTTTGGACCCAGATCTACAAATTAATAACTTATCATGTGGTGTTGTTAATGACAGAGATGCTGCTCAACTGAATAAAAACTTTACCAATGAAGTTGGGCATGTATCTCTTGAATTCTTTGAATTTTACTGGCAGTGGTAACTTCTCTAACACAGGAAATTTTCCTGAAGCAAGCTCTGAAACCAACAGTGTACATAAAAATGTCTGGGATGGAAAATTGGCTTACATTGCAATATGCTCCATATGCCTAAATACAATCCTTATAGGGGCATTTGCTGTGACTATGTTGGGTGGGGGAAGAGCTAACCCATTAAGAGCCATTTGGAGGGTGATAGTGCACTCCTTTGTACTCTTTAACGACCAGGGGCGTGTCTGCTGTGGGCATTGTGACCACTCTGTAAACACAAAGAGGAAGGGGTCCGGTTGTAATGAGTGTGCCAGATCTCAGCCTGAGCCCCAGGCACAAGGCTTTGCCCCACCACCAGCAGTTCCACACTTAAACCCTGATGCTCCTGCCAATGCAGATTCTCTAGCATCGGTCACCAGACGCAGGAGCTGGGTAGTAGGGTTGGGGAGCAGTGTAGTACCCCAGAAATCCATGAGGAATTAGTTCGGGACCTGCTGAGCCACTTGGACATCCACAAGTCCATGGGACCGGATGGGATCCATCCTAGGGTGCTGAGAGAGCTGGCAGATGAGCTGGCCAAGCTGCTCTCCATCATTTTCCTCCAGTCCTGGCTCACTGGAGAGGTCCCAGATGACTGGAAACTGGCCAATGTGGTCCCCATCCACAAGAAGGGACGGATGGAGGAACCCGGAAACTACAGGCCAGTCAGCCTGACCTCAGTGCCAGGGAAAGTGATGGAACAGATTATCCTGGCGGCAATTACTGCACACCTGCAGGATGGCCAAGGGCTCAGGTCCAGCCAACATGGATTTAGGAAGGGCAGGTCCTGCCTCTCCAACCTGATCTCCTTCTATGATCAGGTGACCCGTCTGGTGGACGTGAGGAGGCCTGTGGATGTGGTCTACCTGGACTTCAGCAAGGCCTTTGACACCGTCCCCCACAGTAAACTGCTGGCTAAGTTGTCAGCTCATGGTTTGGACAGTAACACTCTGCGCTGGGTTAGGAACTGGCTGGAGGGCCGAGCCCAGAGAGTGGTGGTGAATGGTGCCACATCCAGCTGGCGGCCAGTCACCAGTGGTGTCCCCCAGGGATCAGTGCTGGGCCCCATCCTCTTTAACATCTTCATTGATGATATGGATGAGGGAATTGAGTCAGTCATCAGCAAGTTTGCAGATGACACCAAGTTGGGAATAGATGTTAGTCAGTTAGAGGGTAGAAAGGCTCTGCAGAGGGACCTCGACCGACTGGACAGATGGGCGGAGTCCAATGGGATGACATTCAACAAGTCCAAGTGCCGGGTGCTGCACTTTGGCCACAGCAACCCCATGCAGAGGTACAGGCTGGGGTCAGAGTGGCTGGAGAGCTGCCAAACAGAGAGGGACCTGGGGGTGCTGATCGACACCCGCCTAAACATGAGCCAGCAGCGTGCCCAGGTGGCCAAGAGGGCCAATGGCATCCTGGCCTGTATTAAGAATAGTGTGGCCAGCAGGAGCAGGGAGGTCATTGTGCCCCTGTACTCTGCATTGGTTAGGCCACACCTTGAGTACTGTGTCCAGTTCTGGGCCCCTCAGTTTAAGAAGGACATCGAGACACTTGAACGTGTCCAGAGGAGGGCAACAAGGCTGGTGAGAGGCCTTGAGCACAAGCCCTATGAGGAGAGGCTGAGGGAGCTGGGGTTGTTTAGCCTGGAGAAGAGAAGGACCAGGGGTGACCTCATTGCCCTCTACAACTACCTGAAGGGTGGTTGTGGACAGGAGGGGGTTGGTCTCTTCTCCCAGGCAACCAGCACCAGAACAAGGGGACACAGTCTCAAGCTGTGCCAGGGGAGGTTTAGACTCGAGGTGAGGAGGAAGTTCTTCACTGAGCGAGTCATTCGTCATTGGAATGGGCTGCCCGGGGAGGTGGTGGAGTCGCCGTCCCTGGAGGTGTTCAAGAGGAGACTGGACATGGCACTTGGTGCCATGGTCTAGTTGTGAGGTCTGTTGGGACGGGTTGGACTTGATGATCCTTGGGGTCTCTTCCAACCTTGGTTATACTGTGATACTGTGAAAAGAAGGCAAAAATCATCTCCAGGCACAGATGGTGAGGAAGGCACATCAGCAGGGCCCAGCACCTCACAGAACCCAGCGGTGGATGAAGATGAGTCAGACCAGGAAATAACTGTTACATTGCTACCCAGAAAGGAACTAAAGTGAACTCCTCTGGGTTATGCAAGGAAAGAGGATAAGCCAATACTAAGCTGGGCCCTGAGATGTTGGGACAAGGGGATGGACACAGTGGACCTGGATAAGAGGGAGGCAAAGCTTTTAGGCTCCTTGACTCATGATGCTGTTCTGGACAAAGAGTTAGCCAAACTCGATGGAGCACACACTCTCTGGGCACAGATCCATAATGTCATAAAGAGCCAGTACTGTTCAAAAGATGACGTGCCCTGGGCCCCAGTTAGATGGACAACTATGGAACAGGGCATTCGCTATCTGAGACAGATGGCCATGCTGGAAATAACTTATAGGGATGGCCAGCTCCCTTTGGACCCAGATGAGGTGCCCATGAGACGGCCCCTCATAAAGAAACTCACCCAGGGCGCTCCTCAGAAATATGCTTCCACAATAGGAGGGATAGTCCTGACTGGACAGGATGAAACTCCTAAAACTGTCTGTGAGTTTGCCAATGATTTAAGGTAATATGAGGACAGTGCAAATCAGAGACGCCTAATCTCAGCCAGAGAAACTATGGCTAAAGACATTGTCAAAGAAATCAAGACCTCCATGCCTGAACTGAAAAAGGAGAACGATAACTCCTTTTCCCATTCTCCTTCAGAATGGGTCCAGGTCTTGGCAATCAAGAATAGGCGACCTTCCCCTACAAGACCACCCCAAGCCAATCGGGGGATGTCAAGGGGTGTCTGTGGAGAATCCTCTGTGACCACAGAGAGGACATGGACACCTGGCATGGCCAACCTACCTCTGCCCTCTGGAACAGAGTGCGGGAACTGTAAGGTGGGCACAACGGGGATAACTCATCCAGGAGAAGGGCTGACCCAGTTTCCTGGAGTGGTCTCTCTTGCTCAAGAGATCCTTCTCCTAGTAACACAGGACCCTGTGATAAGTGTGGGCATCGCCGCTAGCATTAGAGGTGCATCCGGGTGGAGGCCAGTGACAACAGAGTGTACTGGGGTGTCTATGTGAAATAGTCTGGCACTTCAGATGTGGCCCTGAAGTACCGAGCTCTGGTGGACACAGGGGCCCAATGCACCCTGATACCATCGAGGTACAAAGGGGCTGAGCCCATAAGCATTCAGGATGTCACAGGAGGCTCACAAGTCCTGACTGTACTGCAGGCTGAGATAAGCCTGACCGGGAATCAATGGGGAAAGCACGACATAGTGACTGGTCCAGATGCACTTTGCATTCTTGGCATTCACTTTCTGCAGGAGGGATGCTTCAAGGACCCTAGGGGGCACAAGTGGGCATTTGGGTTAGCAGCTGTTGAGACTCCAGGCAAAGAACAGCTGTCTACCATGCCTGAGCTGTCAGATGAGGCCTCCATAGTGGGCAGCCATAACGTGCAGGATTTGAAGTTGCCTCTTACCCCCTCGCGTAGTACTTCACAGGCACTACAGGACCAACAGAGGCTCTCTGCACCCCATACACCAACTGATTCAATAACTGGGGAGCCAGAAGGTGATCAGCAAGGCTCACTCACCCTTCAACAGCCTGATATGGCCACTGTGGAAGGCAAATGGGGAATAGATACTTACGGTGGACTACCGTGGCCTGAATGAAGTGACTCCTCTGATCAGTCCTGCCCTGTTGGACATGCTGGAGCTCCAGTAAGAGCTGGAATCAAAGGCAGCCAAGTGTTATGCCACAACTGGCATTGCTAATGCCTTTTTCTCTATTCCCATTGCAGAAGAATGCAAGCCACAGTTTGCTTTCACCTGGAGGGGAGTACAGTACCAATGGAATTGGTTGCCTCAGGGCTGGGTCCATAGCTTAACCATCTGCCATGAGGTGATCCAGACTGCCTTAGGGAAAGGTGGAGACCCTGAGCACCTGCAGTTCATTGATGACATCATTGTATGGGGTGAGACAGCAGAGGAAGTTTACCAGAAGGATAAGAGGATAATCTATATCCTGTTGGAGGCTGTCTTTGCCATAAAAAGAAGCAAGGTAAATGGGCCAGCCATGGAGATCCAGTTCCTGGGTGTTCAATGGCAAGATGGCCATCACCACATCCCTCAGCGGGTGATGAACAGGGTAGCCACTATGGTGCAACCCATGAACAAGAAAGACACACAGTCCTTTTTGGGGCTTGTGGGCTTCTGGAAAATGCACATTCCTGGATACAGTCAAATTGTGAAGCCTCTCTTCCATGTAACAAGGAAAAAAAAATTATTTTGTGTGGGGACCTGAGCAGCAGGTAGCATTTGACCAGATAAAATGAGAGGTGGTCCAGGCTATGGCTGACCTGTGGCAAGATGTGGCTGCCAGCCTGGACAGGCTGCCAATAAAGGTGTGACATATCAATGCACATCTCCCCAAGAGCAGAGCCAATGAAGAACACGAGCACAATTACCAAGCAGATCTGGCTGCTAAATTCTCCCAAATAGACTTGGACTAGGAACACAAGGGCAAGCTGCTCTTAGCTTGCTGGGCTTATGACACTTCTGGCCACCAATGGATAGATGCCACATACCGGTGGGCTCAGGACAGATCAGTAGACATATCTATGGAGGCCATCTCACAGGTCATCCATGAGTGTGACATCTGTGCTGCCATCAAGCAGGCTAAGCACATGTAGCCTCTGTTGTATGGGGTTAGATGGTTGAAATATATATAAATATGGAGAGGCCTGGCAGATTGACTACATCACCCTTCCTTGGTCTCACAGTGGCAAGCAGTACGTACTGACCATGGTGGAGGCAAGTGCAGGGTGGCTGGAAACCTACCCAGTACCTCATGCCACTGCTCGCAACACTATCCTGGGCCTAGAGAGACACGTCTTGTGGAGATATGGCACCCCTGGGAATATTGAAGCAGACAATGGAACCCACTTCAGGAACCATCTCATAATGGACTGGGCAAAGGAACATGGGATTGAATGGATTTACCACATCCCATACCATGCACCAGCTGCAGGAAAGGTTGAGCGCTACAACGGCTTGCTAAAGACTACCCTAAAAGCCATGGGGGTGGAACCTTTAGGAACCGGGAAAGACACCAAGCTCAAGCCACTTGGTTAGTGAACAGCAGAGGATCTGTGAACCGAGCTGGTCCTGCCCAGTCCGATCTGCTGCGCACAATGGATGGAGATGGAGTTCCTGTGATTGCTGAGAAAACCTGCTCAGGAAGTCAGTGTGGGTTTTCCCTGCTGCTGGTGGGAGCAAACCAACCCGAGGGGTGGTCTTGGCTGAAAGGCCTGGTCACACATACTGGGTCATTTTAGAAACTGGGGACATTCAGTGTATCCCACAGTGGAATGTGACTCTGGCTGAGAGGGGATAAACTCAGAGGGGGCAAATACACATCAATGTATTATAGTCACTGTATGAATAGTTATAAGTTGCTCTAAGTTTTCCCCTCCTAGCTTAATACCACCCTAACCTCCAGGACTCAACATACACACCACACACCAATCCAGAGAGCTCCTGGGACATCTCACCTGCACCTGTTCCACATGTACCTACAGCAACAGACTGCTCCTGATGTCTCTACAGCAACGGAGTGTTCCTGATGTCCCTACAGCAATGGACTGTTCCTGATTTTTTTCTTTCTGTTGGGAGGGAGGAGGGGGAAGTGGGGGAGAGATTCTCAGGCTTGCCCCCATCTGAGCTCTTAACTCCCAGTTAAGGCTCAAACCACTACAAATGCTTCACAATTTTTTTGTCAGGTTCTTAACTAGGTATTTCCTGAAGTATGTCCACATTACTCAAAACAGGTTGGTTCTAGTCATCACCAGACTAGTAGCTGAGATACAACATGGTTTAGAGATAGTGGGTGAGGTACAGAGAGTTTTCCTACCAATAATATTTCTCATCCAGCTGTACTGTAACTATTACTTTATCAGTGTGGTGGGTTGAAATTTACCCCCCAACCAATTTGGAGAACTACCCCCAAAATAAAATTGCCAGACCAGCTCAGATTGGGATGAAAGCAAATGAAGCTGTATTTACAAGCAAACTAAAATCTAGATATAAGAAATGCAATGAATGTGTATGAAATATACAATATTTACATATATTTACAATTTATAAACAACACAAGCCCCACCCCGTACAAAACCAGGTGGTTACCAATAGCTTCCCCCTCTCTGCCCCATTTCCACCCCCTCTCCCCACCTTGTACAAGGGAATAGATAGAGCAGGGTGTAGCGTGTTAGTTACTTAGCTACAACAAGAACACAAGAAATGGAGCTGTATAAAAATATTTTATAATCTTTTCTCTATTGTAAATTGTGATTAGGACATGAATAGAAGCTAAGATTTACTACAACAACATGATAACTATGCAGCAGGTGGCAGTGAGACATGTATACTTAGAAATGTGCTGTTGGGACATACTTAATATTGTTTAGACATTTTCTGGTTCTGTCTTCCCCAGTCTACAGACCAATTCTCCCACCATGAGCAAAAGAAAGACTCAGACAAAATGGATTACAAAAATGGTGGAAAGTTTAAATGGAAAAACAATGAAAGTTTTACAGAAAACCACAAGCACCATGACAGAGAGATATCCCACAACATACCCAAGAATGTCCCATCCCCACCTGGGGGTACACCCAAGCCCCCCCACCAGGGCTCTTTCTTCCCCCCAACCCAGCCTTTGGCCTGGGCAGGCCCAAGTGAGGTGGCTCACATCATTTTACCTAGGCAGCGGCGAGGGATGAAAGACAGCAAGAAGACTCCTGCGTGGATGTTTTATAGGGGAGCAGGGAATTATGGGTGAAATGCCTGGTTTCCTGTGACCACCCACTGGGCTGGACCCTTTGGGGACCTCCCAGGTGTGGTCTGTACAGTGGCATCTGGGCCGGCACCCAGCCTAAACCACCACACTACTGTAGCATACAGTGGAAACAAAGAAGAAAAATCTCTTTTCAATTGCACGTTGTAACACAATCAGTGATGCATTAAAGCAATGATCCTTGAAACTGCTGCCCTTGATAGCAGTTCCAAAACAATACCTGCTGTGCAGCATGAAGGGGAATCTTCACAGTGCATTTCATTGATAGTGGGGCAACAGTGAACTTTGATGTCTGCTGTGCATGTTATATTATTCATTTCTGTTTTCTTGATATGTTGTCTTTTATACAGGTTTGGAATTGTATGTATTACAGTGAGTTTAATTAGAATGAGAAGCAGATCTCTTCGTTCCTCCTCTCCCTTCTGGGTAATTCCTTCTATGTGTATTTTCACAGCTTTTTTATGCCATATTCAAAGGTTCATATTCAAGCTACCATCCTTCTGGGTAACAGTGTCTGGGTAGCAGTGGTTTTAATCAGTTTGTCAGAGCCACTTTACAATCAAGGCGAGACATACTTATTGATCAGTTGATTTTTTTTCTTCCTTCAGGAACCTTGGCACTTCAGTATTTTCACTATGCACAGTATCACCTATGTCCATAAAATAACCAAGTATGTCTTAAAGATGTTAAGACTATTTGGTTAGCCATTCTTCCTGAAGCTCCTAGCAGTGTGTAAGTCCCTTGTTCTGCTCATTGAATATTGAAAGCAGCACAATTATCACACACCTAAATATCTACGATCTGACAGTTATTGCGCTTACTGGATGACATGGCTGATTGAAAATTGACCTGATGTTCATCCATTATATACACCAGTATTCATACACTATCTCTTGACTATGTTTTGGTTTTGCTCGTGTTTTTTTTTTTTAAATGTATGATTTTAAGGAATTGTAATAATTTTATATGATGCATAATAGTTTAATGTGGCATTTTCATGACTGAGTGGGAAAGCTCTGTATAGTATAGAAAATAAGACTGCTAACTATACCTAGTGCCTTATTAATTTTCTATCAGATCTCTATATTTTTTGTTTATTTTCCTGTCACTGGAGTTGAATGCATAATTTTGACTAGAACAAAAAGACCATGGTCATCACTATTCTAATTTTTCACATATAAAAGCAAATGGCATATTCCAATCCCTACAGTAATTAGAAGGCTTTGTTTGGGGAAAGTGTGGGTGCCTCCTATTACTGCCACGTAAGTTACACCTCCATTTTCCCAAGTGTCCAACCCTGTAGGTGGACACAGGAAACAGTGTATTTCATACCCACAAAACCTGTGCCATGTAAATTCATCTGCAAAGTCATTCTCTTCCTCTCTTCCCTCTCTGCTCCCATGGGAGATGCTTCCTATTGGGTAAACAGTGGCAGAGTATCTCAAGGTGTCTTAGGCCTGTCTAGGCCTAATGCCAGGAGGAGAGGAGGGGGTGTAGTCTCAGACCTGGCCAGCCGGAAACTGCCCAGCAGTAGAGGGGGAAGGAAAGAGCCCTGGGGATTTTGGGTACACCCTCAGGTGGGGAGAAGGGAAATGATGGGAGGCCTTTGGGTGTGCTGTAATGGACTCTGTACGCTTTGGGATATCTTTGCCACTGTGCTTAGTAGTTTGTGTAAAACACTAATTGCTTTTCTATTTAAACTTTTGTGACCGGTTTAGGCTGTGCCTTTAAGAAATGGACACTTTCTGAACACTCTGGCTGAATGTATTGAAAACAAAGATATGCTAAACTAATTTCATTGGTGGAATTGGTATAATACGACTTTTAATTTTGGGTTCAGGCTGTTTGGAGTCAGTCTGTTCTTCTCTCTGTCTTGTGAGGTGGTCTGCTTCTCTCTCACTGAAGTAACCGCTGCGGAGCAGAGTGACCTTGGATTAACAGAGCTAACCAGGTAAGAAAACTAACTCTTGCATTCGCTTTGAGCTAACAGAATTTATTTTCTCCTTAATTACCTTCCTTTCTCTCTCACTAACCCTTTTTGGGAAAAAAAGGGGAGGTAGGGAGGGAGGAGGGGGATCACGGCCAGGGAGGGGCACCCCCTCGTCCGGCTGTGGGTCTTCTGTATTACACACATTGCTGTGTATTTCTCTATATATTGTAAATATTATATATTTTTGTACATATTCATTGCATTCCATTTCTGCTTGTAAATACAGCTTTCATCTGCTTCTCCGGCTGAGTTAGCTGTCGATTCTTCTCTGTGTGTGTGTGTGTGTAACTTTCTCACCCTACCACAACTTTTTATCACTTTCCAATCCATTTGTGTGAGCGTCATTCTTTTGCCCTTTTCTCAGGACAATAGAGGATCTGTCCAGCCTCGACAATAAAGGATCTGTCCAGCCTCAAACCAGGACAGGAAGTTAACACTTTTTATTGATATTTCTGCTTTTCTGAATGATGTCATATCTACTGTTAACATCAAGGTGTCCTTTTGAAAAGATGCCTTCACCTGTCCCTTTGCCAGTGATCCTTTTTTCTCTTAGCTAACAACAGAGAAAATACCGGTACCATCTCACTTCTTTCATTCCTTCTTTCTGAGTAATTTGGATGATGCTGCAGACCGTGCACTGCTTGGAAGATTAAGGCCTATCACAGTGGATATAGCAAAATTTCCTTACGTAATTCCCTCTTCTTTTGTTCTTTTTTTTTTGTTTTGTTTGTTTATGCATCGCACAGAGTTTTGTTCCACTCTAGTAGATCATGGTAATAAGCTGGAAAGTGAAACTGAATCTGATGAAATGCAAAGGACAAAACGACAATGTATGAAACGTCTGATGATAAAAATACAGCTACCAATGTCCAAAATGTCTACAAAATGCATGCAGTACTGAGATGTACTTGAGGCTACAGTGATTGTCTATTCCTGTAAGTAGTGGCATTGCTTGGTACTTTTTTTTGCACACACTGCCTACACAGAGATGCTTAAGAATAATTGCAGAACTCTGTGAAGGTTCAGGTTTTGTGTGTGGATTGTGGCCAAACATTAGGCAATCAATGAATTCAGGATATCTCCCATCTTTTCATTCATTCCACAACTTGGAGGTGGAGATTTAACTGGAAAGATATAACAAAGGACTACATACAGGTGATGGGAATAAAAGTAACTAGTGTCTTTACAAAGGAAGAATTGTCTAAGAGGGGGCTAGAAGAGAAAGGGAGGAACCAGACAGTTCCCCTTATCTATGTGCATAAATTCCAAAGGGGCATCTGTGAAGTACCTTATCTTGTACTTTGTTGTAAATCAATAGGGGTCTGTTTGAAGATGGCAAGACACTGAACACAGCCTGAACTTCTGAACTTTTAGGACAAGAGCACAGGCTTAATGGACTACTGAATATTTACTTCTCCATCCAGAGAAGTGAAGAACCTGATTTAAATGACCATACTATGTATGAAACAGGGAGGTTACATGTGAAGGGGGACATGTAGGAGGTGTTTCAGGAAAGACTGTAAATCCTGAGTACCCTAGCCAACAGGGAAAGGGAGAGAGAAATCTGCACCCAGGAATTGATGATAAAAGGGGAGCTGCATCTCCCAGCAATTTGACAGACCCCACAAGGAATTGCCCTGTAGACTCTCCCTTTATTTGAATAAAGTTTTACAAGACTCCTTTGTCTCCATTGTGAACAGGAACTTCTAAATTGGAAGAATTTTTTCCTCACACAGGTCCAACGAGAAGAATACAACATAAAGGCTGCATTTCAACCTTATTTTCCCAAGTACTGGAACTAAAATGTGTCTCACAAGTATCCAACTAAATAGCCTAATGAAAGGAGCAAATACTCTCACATTTAAAACTGTAGGACTGGCAGCATGGAAAAAACCAAAACCAAAACCAAACCACAAAGCAATATACAAAAGCTTTAACTGAACAAAGAAAAATTGCAGAGTGGCAGGGCTGAAAAATAATCCTTCAAAACAACCTGATATGGAACTGGTTTATTGAAACAGCCAATAATTGTTCCTTGGAGATACAAGATGCCTAGTTCTTTATTTACAGGGTCAAAGACATTGAAATAACGCACAAAGACTCAAGTCTTTTGTCTGATATTTGTCTGTGTGGCAGTTTGGGCTGGGTGCTTCCTGCTGCTGCCATATGGGGTGCACCTCTGGTGCCCCAGGTGTCCTGCCCAGTGGGTGGACACAGGAAGCTGCATATTTCATGCCCATAATGTCCTGCTCCCTATAAATCCATCTGCAAGGTCTCACACTTCCTCTTTCTTCCCTCACCATTCCTGTAGGAGATGCTCCCTATCTGGTAATGGAACTGGTAATAATTATCTCAAGGCCTCTTAGGCCTGGCTAGGCCTAATGCCAAGAGGAGAAGGGGGAAGGGCAATCTCAGATCTGGCCAGCTGAGATTAGCCTAACAGTGGAGGGGAGGGAGAATGAGGCCTGGGGGTTTTGGTTGTACCCTCAGGTGGGGAGACGGGAATGCTGGGAAGCTTCTGGGTATGCTTTGGGATCTCCTTTGTCACTGCACTTGTAGTTCTCTGTAAAACACTCACTGCTTTTCCATTTAAACTTTCCATCATTTCTGTAACCCACTTGTTTTTTTTTCTGCCCCCAGGGGAGGCAAGGGAGGATCTGCCTCAACCTGGGACAGTCTGATAGAATTCATAGTATTAGCAGTTAAAATTGGCTAGTGTAACCCAGTAAGTAAAATGAAGCTTTGATAGACTTGTGCTGCCCAGAAAGGTTGTGGAGTCTTCTTCTCTGAAGACTTTCAAAACCCGCCTGGGTGCATTCCTCTGCAGACTACCTTAAGTGATCCTGCTTTGGCAGGAGGGTTGGACTTGATGATCTCCTCAAGTCCCTTCCAACCTCTAATGTACTGTGATATTACTTGCTACTGTGAGACAACAAAGTCTGATTAAGCAACAACTTGGAGTTTTCTTCTCCTCTTCTCCCTTGATTCCAGTCAGCACTAACAAAGGACTTTCCAGAAAAAAAGTAGTCCTACCTCCAGCAGCATATGTCTTTTTGAAAAAACCACAATCCTCCTTAGAAATGTCTGATGAAACATTTTAGAGTATTCTGCATTTTTAGTCAATTCAGAGCTATTCAGTTTTTCAGAAAAACAAATTATGTGTTTATTGTCTTACTGCAATAATGCAGACATTCAGGAATGAAAGGTGGAAGACCCAATGGAAAAATATTTTGCTTTTAAAAGCAAAATGTCATGTCATGTTACTCTTTCCCCTAAACTGATATAGTTGATTACTCTATAAAATTGTGAGTTGTCCTCAAATCACATTAATTTCATCTGGTGTTTCAATGTCTCAAAAATGTGGCAGTGTTAATAATTAAGTTACTCTCTTGTTCTTGATCATATGCTGGATGCTTACTGTTATGCATCACAACAGGAATATCAATCTTTATTGATGATAAACTTCATGGAGTATGCTTGTTGTTTCAGTTGCTTTTATGGATAATCAGAAATCATCTTAATAGTTGAAAATAATAGTATGATGGCAAAAAATAATGGAAAACATGGTTCAGGGCTTTTATTCAAGTGAAAAAAAACAACACACAAAACCAAAACCAAACAACCACCAAACAAAACAAACAAAAAACCCCAAACAAACAATAACTGAACCTCAGAATGCCAGTGGTTTATTTCTTCTCTTTTATGATTTGAAGACCAGAAGTGCCTCAGGTGCAGTGCTCCATGTTGGGACTCTAGACCATATAGTATCACTTTGGGAGAAGGAGGCTGTGAACCCAAGGAACCTTGTTCCTGTGTCACTCATAGGCATGGGGGTAAAAGATACCCAAGGTCCTTACCACTGATTTTAAATGGAGTGTGCTGCATCTCTCTGTTTGTTCTCTCTGAAAACCTCTTTAGCTTCCTGTTCGACACTGTAGACAGGGAGAAGTGTAGTTAGTGATTTGTTCCTGACTTATTCCCTTCTCTCCTCCCTGTGCACTTCTGAGAAAAATAAAACTATTTTAAGGATTTTCCACATTCCACAAAATCAGGAACTGCTTAGAGCATTTAGGAAAAATCTGCAGTTTTCCATGTCAGGGACCATTTGGGCAACTGAAAATGACAGGATTGCAGAGCCCTGCCTAAACCAGTTGACAGGAGCAGGATTGGATGAAGCCTTGGTTATCCCCTAAAATTATGTGAACTCCAGCTTAGTTCTTAAGAAGGTGCATAGGCCAAGGTATGCCTGTATCTGCTAGGTCACTTTCCCTTCTCAAATTTGTGTACTTTCTGTATGCAATTGAGAAGTGGCCCTAAAGAGCCTTAAGGAGTGATATTTTTCCTAAAATAAAATCATTCTCACAACTGAAGCATGCCTTGCTGCACATGTGAATATCACTATCTGAGCCAGTATGTTCTTCTACCTAGGGAATAGCATAGCATAGCATAGCATAGCATAGCATAGCATAGCATAGCATAGCATAGCACAGCATAGCATAGCGTAGCATAGAATAGAATAGAATAGAATAGAATAGAATAGAATAGAATAGAATTAACCAGGTTGGAAAAGACCTTTGAGATCGAGTCCAACATATCATCCAAAACTATCTAATCAAATAGACCATGGCACCAAGCGCCCCATCCAGTATCTTCTTACACACCTACAGTGATGGTGACTCCACCACCTCCACGGGCAGACCATTCTAATGGCCAATCATTCTGTCTATGAAGAATTTCTTCCTAATATCCACCCTAAACCTCCTCTGGTGGAGCTTGAGGCTGTGTCCTCTTAGTTGTAGAGAGCAAGAAGGTCTCCCCTGAGCCTCCTCTTCTCCAGGCTAAGCAACCCCAGCTCCCTCAGCCTTTCCTCATAGGGCTTATGCTCCAAACCCCTCACCAGTTTTGCTGCTGTGCTCTGGACACATTCCAGCAAGTCAACATCTTTCCTAAACTGAGGGGCCCAAAACTGGACACAGTACTCGAGGTGTGGCCTAACCAGTGCAGTGTACAGGGGCAGAATGACCTCCCTGCTCCTGCTGGCCACACTGTTCCTGACACAGGCCAGGATGTCATTGATCTTCTTGCCCACCTGGGCACACTGCAGGCTCATGTTCAGCCTGCTAACTACCAATACCCCTGGGTCGCATTCTGCCTGGCCACTCTCCAGCCACTCTGTCCCCAGCCTGTAGCACTGCATGGAGTTGCTGTGGCCAATGTGCAGAACCCAGTAATTAGATGTGTCAAATCTCATGCCGTTGGATTCTGCCCATCTGTCCAGCCTGTCGAGGTCCCTCGGCAAAGCCTCTCTACCCTCCAGCAGATCAACTCCTGCCCCCAGCTTGCTGTCGTCCGCAAATTTACTGATGATGGATTCAGTGCCCTCATCCAGATGTTGATGAAGAGCATGGGGCCCAGCATTGATCCTTGGGGCACACCACTACTGACTGACTGCCAGCCGGATGTGGCACCATTCACCACCACTCTCTGGGCTCGGCCCTCCTGCCAGTTCCTAACCCATCGCAGTGTGATCCTGTCCAAGCCATGGGCTGACAGCCTGATCAGGAGTTTGCTGTGGGGGACAGTGTCAAAGGCCTTGCTGAAGTCCAGGTAGACTACATCCACAGCCTTCCCCACATCCACCAGGCGGGTCACCTGATCATAGAAGGAGACCAGTTGGTCAGGCAGGACCTGCCCTTCCTAAATCCATGCTGTCTGGGCCTGATCCCTTGGCCATCCTGGAAGTGCTGTGTGATCGCACTCAAGATGACCTGTTCCATAATCTTGCCTGGCACTGAGGTCAGGCTGACAGGTCTGTAATTCCCTGGCTCATCCAACTGACCCTTCTTCTAGATGGTCACCAGGTTGGCCAGCGTCCAGTCTTCTGGGACCTCTCCAGTGAGCCAGGACTGTTGAAAAATGATGGAGAGCAGCTTGGACAGCTCATCTGTCAGCTCTTTCAGCACCCTAGGATGGATCCCATCTGGTCCCATGGACTTGTAGGGATCCCAGTATCTGAGCAGTTCTCTAACTGCTTCGTCCTGGATCACAAGGGAACTATACTGCTCCCTGACTTTGTCTGCCAGCTCAGGAGGTCAGTTGTCTGGAAGACAGCCTATCCTGCTATTAAAATTTGAGGTAAAGAAGGTGACAACATTAATAGATGAGGGGCGAGCAACTGATGCCATTTACCTGGACCTGAGCAAAGCTTGTGACACTGTCCTGCACCACATCCTGGTCTCCAAGCTGGTGAAGCATGGGTTTGATGGGTGGACCACTAGATGGATAAGGAACTGGCTTGATTACCACACCCAAAGAGTGGCTGTCAATGGGTCCATGTCCCAGTGGAGGCCAGTGACAAGCGGAGTCCCTCAGGGATCAGTCCTGGGACCAGTCTTGTTCAACATCTTTGTGGGTGACATGGAGAGTGGCATCAAGTGCACCCTCAGCAAGTTTGCTGATGACACCGAGCTGTGTGGTGCAGCGGACACGCTGGAGGGAAGGGATGCCATCCAGAGGGACCTTGACAGGCTGGAGAGGTGGGCACAAGCCAACCTCATGAGCTTCAACAAGACCAAGGGCAGGGTCCTGCATCTGGGTCGAGGAAATCCCAGGCACAAATACAGGCTGGGCAGGGACTGGCTGGAGAGCAGCCCTGAGGAGAGAGACTTGGGGGTTCTGGTGGATGAGAAACTCAACAGGAGCTCTCAATGTGCACTTGCAGCCCGGAAAGCCAATCAAATCCTGGGCTGCAGCAAGAGAAGTGTGGCCAGCAGGTCAAGGGAGGTGATTCTCCCCCACTACTCAGCTCTGGTGAGACCCCACCTGGAGTACTGTGTCCAGTTCTGGAGCCCCTATTACAAGAGGGATATGGAGGTGCTGGACCATGTCCAGAGAAGGGCCACGAGGATGATCAGAGGGCTGGAGCACCTCTCCTATGAAGACAGACTGAAGGAGTTGGGGCTGTTCAATCTGGAGAAGGCTCCCAGGTGACCTCATTGTGGCCTTCCAGTATCTGAAGGGGGCCTACAGGAAGGCTGGGGAGGGACTTCTCAGGCTATCAGGTAGTGATAGGACTAGGGGGAATGGAATGAAGCTGGAGATGGGGAGATTCAGGCTGGATGTGAGGAAGAAGTTCTTCACCATGAGAGTGGTGAAGCCCTGGAATGGGTTGTCCAGGGAGGTGGTTGAGGCCCCATCCCTGAGGTGTTTAAGACCACACTGGATGAGGCTCTGGCTGGCCTGCCCTAGTGTATGGTGTCCCTGCCCATGGCAGGGGTTGGAACTGGATGATCCTTGTGGTCCCTTCCAACCCTGACTGATACTATGATGCTATGATAAGGTGTTAATTACCTCTGCCTTTTCCTCATCTTTTGTTGCTATGTTCCCCTCCGTGTCCACCAAGGAGTGAAGGCCATCCTTGCTCCTCCTCTTGTTATGAATATATTTGTAGATGGATTTTTTGTTGTCCTTGACAAGTGTCCAGTCTAAGCTCTAAATGGGCTTTTGCCTCTCTAATTTTCTTCCTGCATGACCTAACAACATCCTTAAACATTCCATTGTTACCTCACCTTTTTTCCAAAGATGATACACCCTCTTTTTTTTCCCCTAAATTCATTCAGAAGTTCATTGCCCAACCAGGCTGGCCTTCTACCCTGGTGGCTCATCATCTGGCACATTGGCACAGCCTGTTCCTGCACCTTCAAGAATTCTTTCTTGAAGTACAACCAGCCCTCCTGGACCTCTTTGTTTTTAAGGGCTCTTTCCCAAGGTAGTTTCTGAGTTAGTTCCTTGAGTAACCCGAAGTCTGCCCTCCCGAATGGAGGTTGTTTTGATGCCACTCATATTTAGACTGCATATTGAAAACTTAATTATCTCATGACCACTGGAACCCAGACAGCCTCCAACCACCACATCTCCCACCAGCCCTTTTCTGCTTTTAAAAAGAAGGTCAAGCAAAGCCTTATCCCTGGTAGGCTCACAAAGCAGCTGAGATAAGAAGCTATCCTCCATACAATCTAAAAACCTTCTAAACTGCCTCCTCCCTGCTGTGTTAAGTTCTCGCCAGGTATCAGGCAAGTTAAAGTCACCCATAAGAACACGGTCTGGTGATCTTGAGACAGCCTCTAGTTGCCTATAGAATAATTCATCAACTCCTTCATCCTGGTTGGGTGGTCTACAACAGACTCCAACCAGGATGTCTGCCCTGTTGGCCTTCCGTCTAATTTTCACCCACAAGCACTCAACTCGATCACCCCTGATCTCTAGTTCTATGGCATCTAGAGCCTCCCTGATGTACAGGGCCACCCCTCCACCCCTTCTCCCTCATCTGTCTCTCCTGAAGAGCCTGTAGCCATCAATTACAGTGCTCCAGTCATGTGAGTCATCCCACCATGTTTCTGTGATGGCAACTACATCATAACTTTCCTACTGTACCAAGGCTTCCAGCTCCCCTTGTTTGTTACCCATGCTTCATGCATTAGTGTACATGCACTTCAGCTAAGCTTCTGGTTTCACCCCTGACTCCAGCTTACCACCCCCATACACCTGTGTGGGGGGATTGGTTTCAGTCCCTTCCCCTTTCGAATCTAGTTTAAAGCCCTGTCAATGAGACCTGCCAACTCCCTTCCTAGAACCTTTTTCCCTTTGGGGGATAGACCATTCTCACATGCTAGGATCTTTCTCGCCCTCTGGGACAGATGTACTCCATCTGTTGCTAGCTCACCTGGTGCCACAGAAAGTTCCCCAAGATCAAAACCCGCAAAATTCTTTTGGTACCACCATCCTCTCAGGCACTTGCTGATTACATCTGCTGACCTGTTCCTTTCAGTATTCTTTCCTGCAACTAAGAGTACTGATGAAAAAATTACCTGTGCCCCTGACCCCTTAACCAGTTCTCCCAGAGCCTTGAAGTCCTTTATGATTGCCTTGGGAGCTCTGGTTGCAACGTCATCATTCCCTAACTGCATAACTATTAAGGGATAGTAATCAGAGGACTGCACCAGACTAGGCAGCCTTCTGGTAACTTCCTGACCTGGGCCCCAGGGAGGCAGAAGACTTTCTTGTGGGAAGGATCCAGCCAACATATGGGGCCCTCTGTTCCCTTCAGGAGGGAATCACCAATAACAATAACCCTCCTCTTTTTCTGGAGCGAACAAGTCCTGATGTGAAGGGCAGGCTGTTTTGCCTTAGGCAACACCTTAGATGGCGTGCATTCTGCCATCAGAATCACCTCACCCTCAGCTTCCAGTGCCCCATATTTGCTTTGTAAGGGCAAAGGTGAGGGGAGGCATGGCAGTTTTACTTTACGTCTCCTAAGAGGTACTTGTATACATTCCCTGATGTTTTTGGGGTCACTTGCCTCTGCTAGGGGAGCCTGCAGAGCCTGGTTACTCAAGTTCAACTCCCTTTTACATTCCCTTACAGTCCTAAGTCTAGTAACTTCCTCCTTCAGTTCAGCCACTAGGTTAAGCAGATAGTCAATCTGCTCACACCTAATGCAGGTGTTGTCTCCACCACCCTCCATTTCAGGTGCCAGGCTCCAGCACCCTCTGCAGCCAGTTGCCTGGACACCTGCCTGCTTATGTTCGACCTCAGTCTGGGTCGGCACTGATCTTTTGAAGGCAGCTTTGCGGTGAGTTGCAACCATCCCTATCCCCAGCCAGAAAAAGTGCCACAGAGTGTGCCACTGGCTGCAATCAAGTGAGAAGCCAGCAGCCTCGTAGCAAAATGCTCAACTGCGCGAGCCTCGGGTGTGTTTTAAATTTTCCACAGCTGATGTCATGATCTGAAGCAGGCATGCGAGAAGATGGCTATGCCAGACCTTGCTCTCAGCCTCAGTGACTGCCGGGGTCCTCCCACCCCTAAAAGCTTGAAACGGAAAGTAGAATGGAGTGCCTTTCATCTTGAGCATGTTGGTCCTGAGTCAGCTTTCTAGCCTGTGCATGCAGTGAGATGATAATGCATGAAATAATAGGGTAAAATAATACTTCATCCATTTTAAATCCATTAAAAAAACCCAGACATCTGTTGGTGATTTTATGAATGTTTTTTCTATTTCCACAGTGATAATTTACATAACCAAAAGATGGCAGCAGCCTATCTGCAACTGATGCATATGTATAATATTTGTACTTCTGTGCTTGTAAATTCATATCTCTTGGTGCTTTCCAGATTGTGTCACTACTGGAAAAAATACTGTCATATTATTTCTTATTAAGAATGCTATAAATATGAAATATGATTACTGATGAAAAAAAAATTTTTTATTCAGCTAAATAAAGCAAATTAATAAAAAGTTCTATGTTTGAATATTTATTGCCATTTTAGCAGGTGCAGTGAAGTATAAATGATAGCAGCATCAATGAATAAATTAGTCATAATTAGCACTCAGTTAAAAAGTCCTCTTCTCATCAAAGATGTAGCTGCTATAATTAGAACTCCTAGTTTTAGATGGGAAGCATATTTACCAGGAAATGTCTGAAACTTTGAAGAGAAAAACATTGACAAGTGTGTGCCATATATCTAATTTACTAATAAAATAAGAATTGCAGTTAAAATACTCCTAAAGCTGGAAATGAAAATCTAATGTGCTGGTTTGCCTTAATTCAGCTCGGTATCTCCCATTTAACATAAAATGTAATAACCTAACATAAACTGAATAGCATAGACTTGACTTTTCCATTTAGCCTTGAGAAAGTAAAAATTATGTGGCACTTGTGTTACACACTATGCAACATAAATTCCAGAACTCGTCATTTAGATGAGCAAGACTAAAAATTTGATTATGAAATCTTTGAAGAATCTTAATTTCTACTCTCTTATCTCCATTCAGGCCAAGTTCATAAAGGTCCTTGGAATCATTCTCATTACTGCTACCACTACAGCTCATAAAGTGAGGGCTTCTTATGCTTAATGCTTTTACAAAGATGGACACATCCAGGACACAGAAGATCTTTGTCATGTTTGGTAGCTGTTGAAATGGTTGGGTAGAAAGAGTGTTCCTATGTCCATGTATATATCAGCTCTGCAAGTAGCGTTGTCTCCATGTCAGTAAGTGATCAGACATGACCCCAAGTACAATAAAATAGAAACCCTGTCTTTGCTTCTCAAAAATGCATTTAATCATCAGGCTATAGACAACTGTCTATTTATTTTCTGTAGTGATATCACAAGTAATAAAGTTGCTATAGGTTCAGTGAAAGAGCAAGCAAGAAATAGTGTAACAAGGTATCTTAGTCCCCTCTGTAAGGGATATTATGCCTATATGTTGTTTAACTGAAGAATAAAATGATAAATCAAACAAAAAACTGTGCTGGAAACTTAGAAAACTTTATTTGCTTACTTGCTTGCATTTTTTTTTCTCCTTTTTTTTTCCCCTCCTTTCTCCAAGTGTTGTATTTTGTATAAAGAATTCACTGTGTCAAGCTGAATTAGTTTACTTTTAGGAAAAAGTGATTCTTAAGTTGATATCAGAGAATAGAACTAGGTTATGAACTCAATTAAGAGACTGAATATAGAAATACAAATGACAATTTCCGTTGGCAGCATCATTTTATACATCATTTAGGTTACTAAAGAGCAAACTGATTTTATTGATAATCCCTCAAGGTTTACCCAGAGGCTATAGGACAATCAATAAGGTACAGTAGATCTCAGTTTTGTATATATTGTAAAAATTAGTCTTACTATGCAGATAAGTTAGTTACTTCTATAATAAACTCCTTTAGGTGGAACTTCCTCCACTTTCTCAGTGGAGAACTTCTGGCCAGAATTTCTCTCCTAAATGGATGAAACAAAATCCATGCCAAATCATTGTCACAAGAAAATGCTGATCACAAATTTTTGCAAAAGCTTTTCTCCAATTAAAAAAATCAGCAAAATCTCTAAGTGAGATATAGCTTGACATTATCAGTTATTGTGGAGTCAGTGAAAATTACAAGAATGAAAATGTAGGTAAAACAAAGAAATAACAATTCTCCAATCCATATATACAATTTGTGTGCACATTATATAAATCAGAAGGCATTAAACAATAAAACATACTGACTTAGTAATTTAAGCTTCATTTCTATTAATAAGACAGAAAAAAAAATCAGAAAAGAATGCTATTTGTACTAAATCCATGAAGGTTTTACAATTTGTCTACCTCACATATTTCAAGATGCGCCTGGCATTTCAAATTCATATGATATTTTATTTTAAAATTATTCTACTTCTACCTATGACTCTTTGCTAATATAATTGTGAGTGACAATTAGAGGGAAGACCAGAAGGGCAGACATCCTGGTTGGAGTCTGTTATAGACCACCCAACCAGGAGGAAGTTGTTCATGAAGCATTCTATAGGCAGCTTAAGGCTGTCTCAAGATTATAGTATCATAGTCAGGGTTGGAAGGGACCACAAGGATCATCTAGTTCCAACCCCCTGCCATGGGCAGGGACACCATACACTAGGGCAGGCCAGCCAGAGCCTCATCCAGCCTGATCTTAAACACCTCCAGGGATGGGGCCTCAACCACCTCCCTGGATAACCCATTTCAGGGCTTCACCACTCTCATTTATGGAAGGCCACAATTAGGTCACCTCAGAGCCTTCTCTTCTCCAGAATGAACAGCCCCAACTCCTTCAGTCTGTCCTCATAGGAGAGGTGCTCCAGCCCTCTGATCATCCTTGTGGCCCTTCCCTGGACACGTTCCAGCACATCCATATCCATCTTGTAATAGGGGCTCCAGAACTGGACGCAGTACTCCAGGTGGGGTCTCACCAGGGCTGAGTAGCGGGGAGAATCACCTCCCTTGACCTGCTGGCCACACTTCTCTTGCTGCAGCCCAGGATTTGATTGGCTTTCCGGGCTGCAAGTGCACATTGAGAGCTCATGTTGAGCTTCTCATCCACCAGAACCCCCAAGTCACTCTCCTCAGGGCTGCTCTCCAGCCAGTCCCTGCCCAGCCTGGATTTGTGCCTGGGATTGCCTCGACCCAGATGCAGGACCCTGCCCTTGGTCTTGTTGAAGCTCATGAGGTTGGCTTGTGCCCACCTCTCCAGCCTGTCAAGGTCCCTCTGGATGGCATCCCTTCCCTCCAGCGTGTCCACTGCACCACACAGCTTGGTGTCATCAGCAAACTTGCTGAGGGTGCACTTGATGCCACTCTCCATGTCACCCACAAAGATGTTGAACAAGACTGGTCCCAGGACTGATCCCTGAGGGACTCCGCTTGTCACTGGCCTCCACTGGGACATGGACCCATTGACAGCCACTCTTTGGGTGTGGTAATCAAGCCAGTTCCTTATCCATCTAGTGGTCCACCCATCAAACCCATGCTTCACCAGCTTGGAGACCAGGATGTGGTGCAGGACAGTGTCACAAGCTTTGCTCAGGTCCAGGTAAATGGCATCAGTTGCTCACCCCTCATCTATTAATGTTGTGGCCTGTTCATAGAACAAGATCACCCGACCTTGTTCTCATGAGTGATTTCAACCTGCCTGATGTCTGCTGGGATCTCAGCACAGCAGAGAGGAGGCAGTCTAGGAGGTTCTTAGAATGCATGGAGGACAGTTTCTTATCCCAGGTGCTGCGTGAACCTACCAGGGGTAAGGCTCTGCTTTACCTCCTCTTCACCAGTAGGGAAGGGCTGGTGGGTTATGTGGCGGTTGGAGGGTGTTTTGGGGCCAGTGACCATGAGATAATAGAATTTTCAGTATTTAGTCAAGCTAAGAGGGGCAGCAAAAAGACCTCCACTCTGGACTTCCGGAGGGCAGACATCAGGTTACTGAAGGAACTAACTCAGAAGATTCCTTGGGAAACAGCCTTTAAAAACAAAGGGGTCCAGGAGAGCTGGACCTACTTAGTATCATAGTATCAGTCAGGGTTGGAAAGGACCACAAGGATCATCTAGTTCCAACACGCCTGCCATGGGCAGGGACACCCCACACTACATCAGGCTGGCCAGAGCCTCATCCAGCCTGATCTTACACACCTTCAGGGATGGGGCCCCAACCTCCTTCCTGGACAACCCTTTCCAGGGCTTCACCACTCTCATGGTGAAGAACCTCCTCCTCACGTCCATCCTGAATCTCCCCATTTCCAGCTTCATTCCATTCCCCTTAGTCCTATCACTACCTGAGATCCTGAGAAGTCCCTCCCCAGCCTTCTTGGAGGCCCCCTTCAGATACTGGAAGGCCACAATTAAGTCACCTGGGAGCCTTTTCTTCTCCAGACTGAACAGCCCCAACTCCTTCAGTCTGTCCTCATAGGAGAGTTGCTCCAGCCCCCTGATCATGCTCATGGCCTTCTTCAAGGAAGAACTCTTGAAGGTGCAGGAACAGGTTGTGCCAATGTGCCAGAAGATGAGCCGCCGGGGCAGACGGCCAGCCTGGATAATAATAATAATAATAATAATAAAAAAAAAAAAAAAAAAAAAAAAAAAAAAAAAAAACAGGTTGGAAGAGACCTTCAAGATCATTGCGTCCAACCTATCAACCAATCCAACCCACCCAAACAACTAGATCATGGCACCAAGCACCCCATCAAGTCTCCTACTGAACACCTCTAATGAACGTTACTCCACCACCTCCACGGGCAGCTGATTCCAACGGGCAATCACTCTCTCTGTATAGAACTTCCTCCTGACATCCACTCTAAACCTCCCCTGGCACAGCTTGAGACTGTGTCCTCTTGTTCTGGTGCTAGCTGTCTGGGAGAAGAGACCAACCTCCGCCTGCCTACAACCTCCCTTCAGGTAGTTGTAGAGAGCAAGAAGGTCACCCCTGAGTCTCCTCTTCTCCAGGCTAAGCAACCCCAGCTCCCTCAGCCTCTCCTCATGGGCAATGAACTTCTAAAAGAACTAAGGGAAAAAAAGAGGATGTATCATCTTTGGAAAAAAGGTGAGGCAAGCCATGGGATGTTTAAGGGTGTGGCAATGCCAGCGAGAGCAGTGTGAGCAATCTGGCAGTGTAGGCTTAGAGCCTGACATGGTGGTAGGCTATGCTCAGCATAAGTGCAGAAGTTGCTAGCAGTGTAGCAAAACAGTGCTGTGCCTGCACCATGTAACTAAAGCAGGACACTGGTAGTTATAAACACAGCAAGTTATCTGGGAATAACAGGACACGCACCTGCATCAACAACCTCGCATGTTAGTAGTAGTGTATTGGGTTGGCCTAAACCCACCACAAGTAGCTTGACCAATAATCTGTAATAGTGTGATGTGTGGTCACTCGTGGGGAACCAATAAAGCTATGCCAACGATGCTCTCCGAGTTTATATAAGTTGTAGAAGTTCCCTTAATATGCACTTCTTTTTCCTTTCCTTTCCATTCACTTTACTTTGCTGTGCTATACTCACTATGCCTGCACTATAGCCGTACAATATTGGAACAATAAAGGAACAATACTAGATCATACTGATTGTCCGTATTGATTCTCTGGTCTCCATCGCCGATATCTGGCGTGCAAACTTGTGATGGGATTCTCGGACCGACAATGCTGCTCAACTCAGTGTGAGAGGTATGTTCCGAGCGATATGGACAGCCGGTCAAACCAACACTGCCCCGGTGCTGACAAAATAAGCAGCGTGTGCTCAGAAAAGGAAGCGAATCTCACCAGGGCTGAGTGAGCGGCCAGGGAGAGGTACGGGGAAGCACTCCGCGAAACAGAAGAGGCTGTGCTAAACGCCCTCCAAACTATTCTCTCAATGAGAGGTATTGCTTATGCGAGAAATTGGTTTTAATATTTGGCTTTCGCAAGGGGAATTACTGGGGACCTGGGGCTTGATCGTTGGGCCGATTGGTTGGTTATGGTCTGTATTGTGAGAGAACGGTGAGGTGCCAACATGTCTAAAGACTGGCCAGGTCAAAAGTGCAGGTTTTGTCTCAGTCCTGATGGAAAGGGGTGGGAGTGTGCTGGGGAATATATGAATATGTACTTTTTAATAGATGAATATGTATGTTTGCTATCTATATAAGTTCAACTCGTGTTGTTACGGTGCGCCTCTAGCAAATTTGCTATGCACCCAGCACTGTGTTACCTTTATTTTATAATAAACTGGTTATAAATTTCAGCAGTGAGCTCATTTCTCACAATTTGGTGACCCTGACGTGATTACCCTGTCTGCAAGGGCTTTCAGGACCCTTCAGAAGGAGGGGCCCCCCGCCGATTTCGGCAGCCTGGAAGGAGGACCCTGGAAGCCTCTCGGAACATGGGTAAACGATCAGGCAACATTATAAGATAAAGGCAAGGGAAGGAGCTCCTGATTGCTGCAGCTGCCTGTAATTCTTGTGCACAAAGGCCCGGGCAAGAAAAGGGCTGTAAGTATTGTCCGGTTGGGCGGGAATTGAGGTCAGTGCGAGTGTGTGCGTGAGACGTGGGCTGGACAGTCCGGATCCACGAAGCGAGTGCAGAGTCATTCTAACTGCGTTTCCAATATCCCGCGAGGGACTTGGCCAGTGATGGGACGAAGCGGTTGGTGATAGAAAGCGTGGACCTTGGGAAATGGGGCAAGGGTCAGGTGTAGACCAGGCCCAGGAAACATGGGTGCAACAAGGGTACCCAGGGATATACTCCTGGACAGTCCTCTGGGGTTACAGTTAGCGTATTGCAGGCACAATACGCGGGATAAGGATAAGGCGAACAGGATAATGGAGGAAGGGCCTAGAGAGAAAAGCAGATTGCGCAAGAGATCTTAAGGGTTTTTTTATAATGGAGGAAGGGCCTAGAGAGAAAAGTAGATTGCAGGAGAGATCTTAAGGGTTTTTTTTAGAAGCTTATGTAAGGAAGGAAAGAGAGTGAAAACACTTTATAAAAGTGGGACCCCAAGAAGAAATGTCAAAATGTGCAGTAGGTCCAGGAGCTGAACATAGGGTCAGCTGCGGGACGCCCTGGCCACCAGCTGGCAGCAGGGCTGGCCTGGCTGGCCCGGGACAAGGCAGAGTTGAGCCACAGCCTGGCACGGCTGGAGGAGGAACCAGGAGTGCAGCCGCAGCCGTGGCCGCACCCAGCAGTTGCTACAGGAGTTGGATCGGCTCTGGGCGGGCCTGGAGCAGGGCCGCGGCTGCGACACTGTGGAGGGCAGGCAGGGGCTGCACGTAGAGCAGCCGGGGCTGCAAGGCCAGTATCAGTGTTTGCACCAGCACCTGCGGTAGTGCGGCGGGTGAGGCACTGGCACAGATGTGGGCAAAGCAGGAGCTACAGGAGAGCTACAGTGGCTCAGCCATGCCCACCAGGCACTGGCGAAGGATCAGGCCCAGGAGGTGGCAAGGCTCATGTCGCAGAAGGAGAATTACTCGTGTTACCAAGGTTCCTAGAGGGAGTGTGGAGAGCGAGTTTTAGGGGCAAAGGGGGAAAGGTTTAAAGTCCCAGTAGCTAAGGATGTTAAATTGGAGACTGAGGCTAGAACTGGGCTAGGGTAGAGATAGTTCAATTGGACATAAGGGTAGTTCTAGAAAAACATTAAGGATAAGGCAGAGATTAACCCAGAAGTCTGGGCTAGTGAAGAAAATAGAGGGGGTTAGGTGTAGATAACCTGTTGATCTCGTGAGAAAGGGCAATTGGGGTTGGAAGGAGGGGGGATTGCATCTCTTCAAGCCCCAAGGCAAGGATTGTTGGGATATTGTGGATTGTGGATAGTCAGTTGTTTTTTTTCTGAAGAATTGGTGGGTGTGATGTATGGAGTAATAATTCGTGTCAACCAGGTGATGCATAGGATCCAGGCCGTTCGGCGAGTTTTGCGTGGGTAGGGGTCCTGGCTACGGAGTCCCGGAATTTCTCTGTGCGTGGGGGTTCCAGGATTCTGGGTGGTAGCCAGGTGGTCTTCGCAGCCCTGGAGAATTAGGGCTGTGAGGGGCAGCATTATTTCTACGGTCTAGGGGCTGCAGAGACTGGTTGTCCGTAGGGATTGGGTGACCAGCACTGCGTCCCGGTGTCCCGGTGGTGAGGGACCTGGTTGGGAGTTTTTGGTATCCTGCGGTCCGGTTTCTAGAGGGGCCTCGGCCGTGGGGGCCCGCGTTGCGGTGGCATTTGCGGGTTTGACGTCCCGGTTTAGGGTGTTCCGGTGGTGGGGACCCGGTTCGGGAGTTTTTCGTATCCTGCGGTCGGTTCCTTGTAGGGCTTGAACTGCGGGGGCCTGTGGCGCAGCTACGCTCGCGGGTTTGACGTCCCGGTTTCTAGGGGGCACCTCGGTTTGAGGGATCTGGTTCGGGAAGGGTTTTTTCCGTGGTTTCAGGCTTCTGCAGGAGGGCAGGGACCTGGGCTGCGGCGTGTGAGGGTTTTTTTTGTGGTTTGACTTTGCAAGGGATCGGCACAGTGAGGGGGTCAGTTGTTTGCAGGGAGCGGCACCAGCGCTGTGAAAGAACGTAGCATTTGTATTGTGGTAGCCAGGAGATCTGGTGGTTTGGTGTCTAGTGGCTCGGAGCCGGCGCTTCCAACTGCCGCCGCTCGGTTTTGATCCCCGGTCAGTGATTAGTGATCAGGAGAATGGGACAAAAGAAAAGCAAGTCATCAGAACTCACTCCCATTCCCATCCCAGAGAGCACGTTAGGGATCATATTACAGTATTGGGATGATGACGAGTTGAGAAAAGGAAAATCAAAGAAAACAAAAAGGTTTATGATTGGATTTGCCAATATTTGAACCATCATGTGAATTCTAAAAAGTGGTTTAGTAGGGAAAAAGCTGAATATGCTGCTGTTTGGATTAGGGCTTCATGCCCTACCCCTGTTCCCATATTTACATTAACAACTGAGAATAAGGACAAAGACAAGGAAAAGGTAGACAGGCTGGCATGAGAATATGGGAGAGGCAGAATCAGGGGGGCACCAAGAAATCAGAAGTGGCCTAATCAAGATCCTCAGTGGGACCATCAATGGCTTCAAGGGAGACAGAACACGGGAGACCTGAGAACAATAATGACACAAGGAATTAAAGAAGCTGTGCCCAGAAATTTTGATAAAACCTCTAGCGAGCATTGGAGGAAGCCTCCTATGGAGTGGATGGTAAGATTAAAGAGAAGCTTACAGATATATTCTGGAATAGATCCCAATTCTGCAGCTGGGGTGATACTTCTTAGGACGCAGTTTGTGACAAAATCATGGGCAGATATTAGAAAGAAATTGGAAAAGATCAAGGATTGGCAAGACAGAGGTTTAGAGGAATTGCTACGTGAAGCTCAGAAGGTGTTCGTAAGGAGGGATGAAGAGAAGCAGAAGGAAAAAGCTAGAATGTTGGTAACTGCTGTGAGGGAAAGTCAGAAATAAGGCAGCTGCTCGGATTTCTGGGGTACTGTCGATTATGGATAGAGGGATAAGAAAAGGTACATGAGGAATTAGCCTTCAATAATAATAATATAAAATGGAGTCCAGATGAGTGATTGGATAAAATACAAAGAATGTTGATTGATGCCCTGTTTTAAATTTGCCTGACATGGACAAACTATTTGATCTTTTTGTAAGTACGTCTAACCAAACAGCATATGAGGTGTTGACCCAGGACTGGACTGGAAGTAAAAATCCTGTTGGGTATTGTTCCAAGTTATTAGATCCTGCAACTAGGTGATGACCAATTTGCTTATAAGCTCTAGTAGCAGCGGCCTTATTAGTAGAGGAGGCCAGAAAGCAACTTTTTATTTTGTTCTTGTCTCAGATCTCACCTTGGGGATTCCCGATATATAAAATTAAAGCTGGGGGTAAAGTGTTAAAAACTTGGAGAGTCACTAATTTCCCTCCGGGAAGGATCTTTTCTTGGTTTTGTTAACAGATACAGCTGTCCATACTGCAGAACAAGGGTGGACACATGTTTCATGAGTAAAAGGACCATTTCAGGAGTGTGCCTCTGAGCCTGACTGACTGCACAGAAAAAGCAAAACTTGCTTCAGCATGAATTATGTAATGCCTGTAACACCTCAGTCTGAAGGCTCTGGAGCTCGTGAGAATTTAATTGCAAGAAAACATCAAGGAAAGCCCCCATTTCATCTGTGTATAAAACATCCTGGGACTTGATGTCACTGGGGATGGGTAAAGTGTAAATGTTGTAAATGGTATTTGTTATAGTCAGAGTATTTTATCCTGACTGAACTGGAAGGAGTCCAATCAAAATCTAAGACCATGTCCCCAGGTGTGGATAAATTCTCCTCCAACATTAGTAATGGTAAACAGGTTGAATTAGTAGTTAGGCCTACTAAAGTGATGGTAAATTTTTCTGCTGCACTGTGATTTTCTGCTATACATTTTTGCTAGATTATAATGAATGTAAGCATAGGTGTGACAAAAGCTTGACAACTATTCACTCAAAATGAGTTAGCTTTAGATTTCTTATGTGCTGAGAGTGTGTGGTTATAAATGTATGCTATTGTAGTTATGTAATTAGGTTTCCTGTGGGTTCAAAAACTTAAACTTCTTGATTATCAAATGTAAATTGGCTTGTTGGAACATTGATCTATACCAATCTCTGTAATTGTGGCTTGGTATTAATAAGTTGCTACTAGATGGTTGTAATTTGAAGTGATTAGGACAGAGGAAAGCACCAAAAACTGTTCAGATAGTGGGACCACAGAGACTGCAATACAGATGCCTGAAAGGACCAGTGGATCCACCCACTGAACAGAGTGTGGTACCCCAAATGGAGTACATGAGATGAATTCCAGTATCAGAATAGGAGTGGTAATGGTCCTTGCCTGAAAACATCACAAACTAGAAACAGGTCGGGGTTTGAAATTGGTACAACCTCCCTGGACAAGGGAAGGGGACATGGTCTGAGCAGAGCATTGGTGGGGACTGAAGGAGGCAAGACCGGGTAGACATCTGTAATTGCCACGAATAAGATCTAGAACCATGGCTGTGGGCAGCAACCCCATAGGCTGTGTGAGTGGAGTTGCAAGTCAAACGGGACTCCTAATTCCCAGGATTAACCACTCGGAGGGAGAAAGTTGTCACCCAGACATTGGTATATATGCCATACCCACTCCTTGTGTATGGTACCTAGTAAAGTAAAAGAGGGAAATATTTTCAGGCAAGGAACATCAGTTGTTATCCCATTCCTTTTACCAGGAAGTTGAAATTGGAATCCTTTTGCTTGTTATAGAATTGTTACCAAGTTAGGTTATTCTGGCTCAAGCCAAATGTAGTAGGAAGAAGGGGAGGGATTGTGATAAATTGGTTTTAATATTTGGCTTTTGCAAGGGGAATTACTGGGGACCTGGGGCTTGATCGTTGGGCCGATTGGTTGGTTATGGTCTGTATTGTGAGAGAACGGTGAGGTGCCAACATGTCTAAAGACTGGCCAGGTCAAAAGTGCAGGTTTTGTCTCAGTCCTGATGGAGAGGGGTGGGAGCGTGCTGGGGAATATATGAATATGTACGTTTTAATAGATGAATATGTATGTTTGCTATCTATATAAGTTCAACTCGTGTTGTTACGGTGCGCCTCTAGCAAATTCGCTATGCGCCCAGCGCTGTGTTACCTTTATTTTATAATAAACTGGTTATAAATTTCAGCAGTGAGCTCGTTTCTGGCACTTACGATTCTGGGATTTTACAAGGGCTGCTAGCCTGGGCCCAGAATCATGATTCTATCTCCAGAGCAACCGAAGCTTGCACTTCCGAAGCATGGGACAAAACGGCAGCCCAGCTGCGGGATGAGGTGCTTAAATACTTAAAAAGTGGCTTTTCGCTGTAGCACCGTGCGGCGAACCGTCACATACACTGCAATCTATAAAAGCAGAACAGTTTATTCTCGATTCAGCTACTGCGTTAGTTTCTAACCCAGATGAAAAAGGGAGATTTAGAAGGCTTGGAAGGCACCGCACCTTCCGCCCCCCGCCTTCCTCCCCCTCCTCCCTGCACATCGTCTGCCGCTCCGTCAGCATCCTCGCCACAATTTCAATTGCCCGCTAATCCTCCTTCTACACGATTCGCGGCTCCCTTATTACCTTTCTTTTCCACGAAAAAACCTCCTGCCGCGGTAGAAGCAAATCCCGATCGGACTGAAAACATGCGCGAAATCAAAATGGGGGTCAGAAAACAGAACACTCACTGCAAGAAGACGCCACGCCCGCCATCTTGGAGACCGCACCGCATGCCCCAGACGCCACCACTGCCGTTCACACCCAGCAGGGAAAAAGCGATAAAAAGGCAGCGAAACATGTGGTTCAGCGTGTTCGATCCCCTTCATTAACATCTTCCTCTAATACCGCCAGCGACGCCTCGGATTCGGAAGATGAAAACACCGACGCTAAGAAATCAAAGAGTGCCAACTCTGTTTCACAGCCCCTCTTAGAAACAATGGATCACTTGGAGGCTCGTGGTTACAGCATTTTTACGACTGCACCCGTCCCGCGAGCCCCACGGCCCCCGCGAGCCCCGGCGGCAGCAACTGAGACGGCCCCCACAGCTCCGACCGAGGCGGCACCGACCGATGTACCGGCGACACTGGCAGCACCGACCGTAGCAGTAGCCCCAGTGGCCCCCGCCGTGGCCCCCACGGCAGCAGCCACGGGAGCAGCCCCAGCGGCCGTCCCATGGCGGCGGCTTGGTAGCGGCCCCAGAAGCAACACCCCCAGCCCGCACAGCGGTCACACCTCCCCCCCCAGAGGTTTCAGCTGCGCCACACCGCCCCCAGCGGCTTCAGCTGTGCTACAGCTGAATTCCGATGGGACGATAGTGTAAGGGATTGGGAGGTAGGAGGGACAGGGAACTGTTCCGCTGCGCCGGTGGAAAGGTATTGTGAGAAATGCAGTAATAGAATCTGTAGATTTTCCTGTACATGCATCTCCTGTGGTATTAGAAGGTCAACAATGAATATGGCAATCTCTGGACTGAAAAATGTTAAAAGAAGCTAGACAAGCCATAGGTACCTATGGGTTAAAGTCAGGATACTCAACTGCTATAATCAATCAGTTGTTTTCAACACACTTGTTAGTCTCTTTTGACACAAATTTGGTGGCAAATGGCATTTGCTACATAATCTGAGAGCAATCAAATTGATCATGGAGGAGATGGGTGCCTTACAACCTGGCCTCCCAACTCCCAGTCCCCCCAAATTGGGACCTGATTATTATTGATTTCTTCTTTACAATTTACTTACATCCGGAGAATTCAAAAAAGTTTGCATCTACTGAGCCATCGATTAAGGCAGACCCCACTTGACCACATCAATGGGTAGCCTTAAGGCATACAGAATTCTCCCACCCTTGCCAAATATATGTGGCTTGGTCTTTGTTCCCATTTAGACAGACTTATCATGACTGCCTCATCTATAATTCTATGGATGATATTCTGATTGCAAAAAAGTGTTAGATCCTAAGACAACACTGTCTGAGTTTCAACCCATGTTAGCGAGCAGAGGGTTGGAAATAACACCACATCAGACCTTGCAACTTCTCGATAAAGTGGCAATTCACTTGCAATGCCGCGGAAGCCACGCCCCGGCAGACAGCAGACTCTTTACAAGGTGTCACCGCTAACCACCTCATTAGGGCGAGATTTTGCTGAATCACATCAGCAAATGCAACTTCCTGATAAGGCTTCACAATTAAGTCAGGATTTAGCGATCAAAGAGTGGTCGAGACTCCAGGACACTAAATCTGATCCTGTGCTTCTCACTACTCGTCAGGATCTAACAGGGCCATTTGATTCCTTTGTTGATACCTTACATATGGCATTAAATACTAATTCAGATTTGACTCACAGTATGAAGGTAAAAATGCTGGATGTTCTGGCATTTGACAATGCTAACGAAAAAGCTAAACAGGTGCTCAGCATTTTACCAACAGGTGCCACTGTCCCACGACTGCTGGACGCAGCAGCATGAATGAAGCACCGACAAACAGCAACGTATCTAGCCACGGCCGTAGAACCAGTCGTCAAACCAGTACGACTACTGCAAAAGGGAAACAACCTGGGTGGACAATATTGTACTTCTGGGAAACCTAGGTACCTTAAATCAAATTGTCTGACTGCTGGACAGGCTTGAAAGTGCTGTGCTCACTGTCACAGACTTAATCATTTTACTCAAGGCTGTGGTAGGCAGGGAAACTGCTCCCACAGAGCGACTATACCCTGCGCAACGACACCAAACCAGGGTGCTTGGACCGCCTCCCCCGCAGCCACCTCTGGCGGCGTGTAGCGGACCTGGCAACAGCAGTGGATGTCACTCTTGAGCCCGCAAAACGTTGTTGAGTCCCATCAGCACAGTCCTCTGGGTCACAAACCCTGTGCTCTGTTAATTGGCAGATTGTCTACCTCTAGACAGGGCATCCACATAATTTGTGGTTCAATAGATTCTGATTATGACTGGGCTATGAAAATTATGTTCTATAGCATTACCCCTCCTGTTAGCACTCTTGTTGGGACAGAAGTTGCTCAGCTAATACCATTTGAGTCCCGAGTGCCTAAAACTTCTAACAGGATTTGAGGGTGAGAAGGCTCTGGTTCCACCGATATGCCTAATACCTCATTGGCCCTAGAAATCCAAAAGGGAAACTAAAACAGATTGTGACTATCAGACACCCTTGTGACCAAACTGTACAATTTTCAATGATTGTGGATGCAGGAGCTGATGTCACTATTATATCTCATCATTAATGGAATGGTCTCTAGCAATTGCTTATGGCAAATTCTCCATTGCTCATAGCAAAGGACTCCAGAGTTTAACAGGTTTAAAAGGTTTAAAATGTATCCAAACAACCTGGGTCAGCAAAGAACGAGTGCAATTAGATTTTCTATGGCAAATCAATCACTGTAAGACTGTACATGTTAATCCTTCCAGTTGCTCTATTGGGCTGAGATGCCTTAAGTTAGCTAGGAGCAAAACTCATTACTGTTCCTTTTCTGTAGCGGCTACTGGTCAGCAACCAACCCTCAAATTAAAATGGAAAACAGCTAATCCAGTATGGGTGGAACAGTGGTCACTCAGACATGATAGGTTGCAAGTTGTTAAGACCCTACTGCAGAAACAATCGCAACTAGGACACACCTTGCTAGCCACACCCCCACCCCCACCCTCTTTTCTGGTAGGACTCTATCAAAGCTCTGCTCTGATTTAAAGCAACAGTGCTAATTTCATAATTTCTGATTGTAATGTCTTTCAGAGTTCTGTTAGTTAGAGTTTTGCTAAGTTTTCCTGGTAAGCAAAATGAATAGTAAGCATTTGGTATTTACAGGTACTTGGTACATAGTATCACAGTATCACAGTATCACAGTATTACCAAGGTTGGAAAAGACCTCAAAGATCTTCGAGTCCAACCTGTCACCACAAACCTCACGACTAGACCATGGCACCAAGTGCCACATCCAGTCCCCTCTTGAACGCCTCCAGGGACGGCAACTCCACCACCTCCCCAGGCAGCCCATTCCAATGATGAACGACTCTCTCGATGAAGAACTTTCTCCTCACCTCGAGCCTAAACTTCCCCTGGTGCAGCTTGAGACTGTCTCCTTGTTCTGGTGCTGGTTGCTAGGGAGAAGAGGCCAACCCCTTCCTGGCTACAACCACCTTTCAGGTAGTTGTAGAGAGCAATGAGGTCGCCCCTGAGCCTCCTCTTCTCCAGGCTAAACAACCCCAGCTCCCTCAGCCTCTCCTCATAGGGCTTGTGCTCAAGGCCTCTCCCCAGCCTTGTTGCCCTTCTCTGGACATGTTCAAGTGTCTCGATGTCCTTCTTAAACTGAGGGGCCCAGAACCGGACACAGGACTCAAGGTGCAGCCTAAACAAAGCAGAGTACAGGGGCAGAATGACCTCCCTGCTCCTGCTGGCCACACCATTCCTAATGCAGGCCAGGATGTGGTTGGCCTTGTTGGCCACCTGGGCACACTGCTGGCTCATGTTCAGGCAGCTGTTGATCAGCACTCACAGGTCCCTCTCTATCCAGCCGCTCTCCAGCCACTCCGACCCCAGCCTGTAGCTCTGCATGGGGTTGTTGTGACCAAAGTGCAGCACCCGGCACTTGGACTTGTTGAATTCCATCCCATTGGACTCCGCCCATCTGTCTAGCTGATCGAGGTCCCTCTGCAGAGCCCTTCCACCCTCTAACTGACCGACATCTGCTCCCAACTTGGTGTCATCTGCAAATTTGCTGATGACTGTCTCAATCCCCTCATCCAGATCATCAATGAAGACATTGAAGAGGATGGGGCCTAGCACTGATCCCTGGGGGATGCCACTGGTGACTGGTCTCCAGCTGGATGTTGCACCATTGACCACCACTCTCTGGGCCTGGCCCTCCAGCCAGTTCCCAACCCAGCGCAGAGTGTTGCTGCCGAAGCCACGAGCTGACAGCTTAGCCAGCAGTTTGCTGTGGGGGACGGTGTCAAAGTCATTGCTGAAGTCCAGGTAGACCACATCCACAGGCCTCCCCACATCCACCAGGCGGGTCACCTGATCATAGAAGGAGATCAGGTTGGTGAGGCAGGACCTGCCCTTCCTGAATCCATGTTGGCTGGACCTGAGCCCTTGGCCATCCTGCAGGTGCGCAGTTATTGCTGCCAGGATAATCTGCTCCATCATTTTCCCTGGCACTGAGGTCAAGCTGACTGGCCTATAGTTTCCGGGTTCCTCCATCCGACCCTTCTTGTGGATGGGGACCACATTGGCCAGTTTCCAGTCTTCTGGGACCTCACCGGTCAGCCAGGACTGGAGGAAAATGATGGAGAGCAACTTGGCCAGCTTACCTGTGAGCTCTTTCAGCACCCCAGGATGGATCCCATCCGGCCCCATGGACTTGTGAGTGTCCAAGTGGCTCAGCAGGTCCCCAACTAATTCCTCATGGATATCCAGGGCATTACACTGCTCCCTGACCCCATCACCCAGCTCAGGAGGCCACTTGTCCTGAACTCCTCCTGCCTCACTGTTAAAAATTGAGGCAAAGAAGGTGTTCAGGACCTCAGCCTTTTCCTCATCTTCAGTCACTGTGCTCCCCTCCAGGTCCAATAGGGAGTGCAGGTTCTTCCTGCCCTTTTTTTGGCATTAACATATTTGTAAAAGTGCTTTTTATTGTCCTTCACTGAGGTGGCCAGCCTCAGCTCCAACTGGGCCTTTGCCTCTCTAATTTTTTTTTTCCTACATAATCTAACAACTTCCTTAAATATACCTTGAGAAGCCTTCCCCTCCTTCCAAAGGTGATACAGCCTCCTACTAGTAATTGTAGTAAGGTATAAGTACTTAGTAATGAGTTCAAATTAAAAGATTTTCTTGTGGCTTGAACCTTCTTAGTTGTGTGTCTAGACATTTCAAAGGAGCTCCATGTAATATAGTTAAGGTCTGTAGTAAATAGGTATTCATTCTTAAAAGTATTCCTTAGTTAATGTAAAATCTTTCTATTTCCTTCTTAGACATTGACTAGAAAACACAAAAATAATACAAAAAATAGTTAAAAAGGAAATGTGTTCAAAAGAAAAATTTAAAAATACAAATATATATAACAGAACAGAAACAAAAATGCTACAACTTAGAAAAAGTACAAAAACTTTCATACAAAAAATAGTAATAGACCACAAATTAAAAACAAACAAAAATTTAAAAATAAAACCAAATCAACATAATAATAATAGTAATACTAAGAGCAGCAATAAAAACAAAACAATGAAAACAAAATATAACAAAAAACAAATCATAAGGATTAGTAACAAAAAGTAGCTATTAACAAAATACATAAGGATTATTAGCAAAAAACACTTAAGGATTATCAGGACTAAAAGATTAAAACAAACAAAAACCTTATAAAGAAAAATTCAAGAAAATTAAAATGAAAAATAATAATGAAAAAGAATTAATAGAAAATGTTAAAAATTTTAAAAGCAAAAATCAAAATTAAAATAGAAAATAGGTTAAATAAAACAAACATGCAAAAAATAAAAAAACTACTTAAAATAAACAATAGAAGATTACAAATTAGATAATAAATCAGCAACTCGATTAGAATACAAAATTAAAATTTAAAAAATTAAATATAAAAAATTATTACAATAGAAAAAAATTTAAAATTACAATAACAAAATAAAAACAAATTCAAAAGTTTTTTAAAAATTAAATTAAAAAGAATGACAAAAAACTAAATTGAAAATAATAATAACAATATTAAAATAAAATGTAAAAATAAAAAAATAACTAGAAAAAATACAAAAATTAGATTAAAATTAACAAATCATTATTAAAAAGTATAGATAAAAAACATACCAAAAAGATACATTAAAATGGTGTAAAAAATAAAACAAAAATTAATTAAAATTAAAATAAAATAAAACTAGATTAGAAAACAAAAAATTTTTAAAAAATTTGAAAACACATATAAAAAAATTAATAAATTCAAAGTAAAATAAAAAATAAACCAATCAAAATTAGAATAAAAAATCAATAATAAAAGAAAAAAATTAGAATGTAAAATTAAACTAATGAAAAATAAAATTAAAGATATGAAGAAATGAAAAAATAGATTACAAAAAATAAAATAACAAAATTATTAAAAAATAAAATTAAAGAATTTTTTTAAATTACAAAAGACAAATTAAAATAAAAAAATTGAAAGAGTAAACATAATGAAAAAAAATTCACATTAAACTTTTGAAAAGAAATTAAAATCTAAACAAAACAAATTTATTAACCATAGATGGAAAAAAAGAGATTTAAAAAATTGATAAAAAATGAAATAAAAAATTGCAAAATAGATTACATTAAACACAAAAAATTAGTCCAGTCCAGTCTCCGTCGCCGATATAAGGATATTGCTAGGTCTTGTAGGAAGAAAATTAGGGAGGCAAAAGCACATTTGGAGCTCAGACTGGCCTCTGCTCTGAAGGACAACAAAAAGTTCTTCTATAAATATATTAATAGCAAGAAGATATATTAAATATATTAAATATATTAATAGCAAGAAGGACAACCTCCACTCCTTGGTGGACACGGAGGGGAACATAGCAACAAAAGATGAAGAAAAGGCAGAGGTACTTAACACCTTCTTTGCCTCAATTTTTACTATCAGGACAGAATGTCTTCCAGACAGCTGGCCTGCAGAGCTGGCAAAAGGAGCCAGGGAGCTGCATAATTTCCTTTTGTTCTAGAAGGGGTTAGCTAGAGATCTCCTTAGCCGCTTAGATCCCCACAAGGCCATGGGACCATATGGGATCCATCCTAGGGTGCTGAGGGAGCTGGCAGATGAGCTGTCCAAGCTGCTTTCCATCATTTTTCATCAGTCCTGCCTCACTGGAGAGGTCCCAGAAGACTGGAAGCTGGCCAACATGGTGCCCATCCACAAGAAGGGCCGGTTGGATGAGCCAGGGAATTATAGGCCTGTCAGCCTGACCTCAGTGCCAGGCAAGATTATGGAACAGGTCATCTTGAGTGCGATCACACAGCACTTCCAGGATGGCCAAGGGATCAGGCCCAGACAGCATGGATTTAGGAAGGGCAAGTCCTGCCTGACCAACCTGATCTCCTTCTCTGATCAGGTGACCCACCTAGTGGCTGTGGGGAAAGCTGTGGATGTAGTCTACCTGGACTTCAGCAAGGCCTTTGACACCGTCCCCCACAGCAAACTCCTGGCCAAACTATCAGCCCATGGCTTGGACAGGATCACACTGCGTTGGGTTAGGAACTGGCTGGAACGCTGATCCCAGAGAGTGGTGGTGAATGGTGCCACATCCAGCTGGCAGACAGTCACTAGTGGTGTGCCCCAAGGATCAGTGCTGGGCCCCATGCTCTTCAACATCTTTACTGATGATCTGGATGAGGGCATTGAGTCCATCATCAGTAAATTTGCGGACGACACCAAGCTGGGGGCAGGTGTTGATCTGCTGGAGAGTGGAGGGGCTTTGCCGAGGGACCTCGACAGGCTGGACAGATGGGCAAAATCCAAGGGCATGAGATTTAACACTTCCAAGTGCCGGGTTCTGCACATTGGCCACAGCAACCCCATGCAGTACTACAGGCTGGGGACAGAGTGGCTGGAGTGTGGCCAGGCAGAGAGGGACCTGGGGGTGCTGGTTGATGGGAAGCTGAACATGAGCCTGCAGTGTGCCCAAGCAGCCAGTAATAAATGCCAAAAGGATATTAAACAGAAAGAGTCTTCTTAATGGAAGCATAGAGAAATTTACTACAGGAAAGTGAAAGGAGGTGGGAACATGGGCAAAGGAAATTCCACAGCATCAACTTCAACAGAAGAAGGCAGCAAGCCTGTTTCTGTTGCATGTTTTTCAGCTCCCGCTCACGCCATTGACCCTCACAATAGAAGATAAGAATGTAAGAGAGTCCATGGACAAATAGAATATGCAAATATAATACAAGCAGGGCTCAGAAAAGCATTTGATACAGTGCCTGAGGAAATCTGGCTTCAAAGAATAAGTTGGAGTCATCTGCATGTGAACTAGTCTCCTCTGAATTGCAAACTACCTGAAGGTCAGAAGAATAAAAGGGATTACAAGTGTCTATGCTGCCTTACCTATGAAATTAGTACATTATCTAAATTCTCTTATGCTATTAAATTAGGTGTCGCAATTATGAGACAATAAATAGTATCACTGAAGGGAAAAGGAGAAGAAGACAATGTCGGCATTGAAGAAGACTGCATGGAAACATGTTCTGAAGTACATGTGTTCTAAAGGCAGGTATTAAAATTGATCATGGCACACCAGTTTGCTGGGATTTATTTTCAGCAATCTGTGATGCCAAAAATTTCTTTCAACATCATGTCACAGACAAATGATGCACCAACCTTTGTCTTAACTATTCTTCTTGAGTTTCACTCCCTGCTCTGGTCAAACACCATTTTGCTCCCTGGGGTTCTCTCTTTCCGTGTTATTCCTACCATTTTTCAGGAAATTGTTAAAAATTGTTATACTTGCCTGAATACTGTGCATTCCCAGTGTAAATATATATTCCAACCTTACAATGAATCTATTTGATACAATTATAATTTATGTTAATTTTTTAAAAATCATATTTTAATTAATGACCACATGCCATACCTTAATTAATTATTCAAGCAATTCCTTAACAGTAGGCAGAGATTAAAGATTCAGATGGGTTGTTCAGGATGATCTTGTCTTTGACACACCCCTCAGGTCCTAAAGTAATCACTGCATCCTCTGGTGATTGACATGTTCAAGAGAGGATTCTCTCACCAGAGCACAGTAAAGGGGAAAGAGAACTTAGTGAAGCTCAGGTTCGTGATCACCTGAAGAACCTGAAAGTGTTCAAGTCCATGGGACCCGATGGGATACACCCACGGGTGCTGAGAGAACTGGCAGATGAGGTTGCCAAGCCCCTCTCTATTATATTCCAGAAGTCATGGCAGACTGGGGAAGTCCCCACAGACTGGAAAAGGGGAAACATTACTCCCATTTTCAAAAAGGGCAAGAAGGAGGAACCGGGGAACTACAGGCCAGTCAGTCTCACCTCTGTGCCCGGAAAGATCATGGAGCAGATCCTCCTGGAGGCACTAATGACTCAGAAGAATAGTGAAGAGGTGATTGGGAATAGTCAGCATGGCTTTGCCAAGGGCAAATCCTGCCTGACAAACCTGGTGGCCTTCTATGATCAGGTGACAGCATTAATAGATGAGGGGCGAGCAACTGATGTCGTTTACCTGGACTTGAGCAAAGCCTTCGACACTGTCCCGCACCACATCCTGGTCTCCAAGCTGGTGACACATGGGTTTGATGGGTGGACCACTAGATGGATAAAGAATTGGCTTGATGGCCGCACCCAAAGAGTGGCTGTCAATGGGTCCATGTCCCAGTGGAGGCCAGTGACAAGCGGAGTCCCTCAGGGATCAGTCCTGGGACCAGTCTTGTTCAACATCTTTGTGGGTGACATGGACAGTGGCATCGAGTGCACCCTCAGCAAGTTTGCTGATGACACCAAGCTGTGTGGTGCAGTGGACACCCTGGAGGGAAGGGATGCCATCCAGAGGGACCTGGACAGGCTGGAGAGGTGGGCACAAGCCAACCTCATGAGCTTCAACAAGACCAAGTGCAGGGTCCTGCATCTGGGTGGAGGCAATCCCAGGCACAAATCCAGGCTGGGCAGTGACTGGCTGGAGAGCAGCCCTGAGGAGAGAGACTTGGGGGTGCTGGTGGACGAGAAGCTCGACATGAGCTCTCAATGTGCGCTTGCAGCCCGGAAAGCCAATCAGATCCTGGGCTGCATCAGGAGAAGTGTGACCAGCAGGTCAAGGGAGGTGCTTCTCCCCCTCTACTCAGCTCTGGTGAGACCCCACCTGGAGTACTGCGTCCAGTTCTGGAGCCCCTATTACAGGAGGGATGTGGACGTGCTGGAGCGTGTCCAGAGAAGGGCCACGAGAATGATCAGAGGGCTGGAGCACCTCTCCTATGAGGACAGACTGAAGGAGTTGGGGCTGTTCATTCTGGAGAAGAGAAGGCTCCGAGGTGACCTCATTGTGGCTTTCCAGTATCTGAAGGGGGCCTACAGGAAGGCTGGGGAGGGACTTCTCAGGATCTCAGGTAGTGATAGGACTAGGGGGAATGGAATGAAGCTGGAAATGGGGAGATTCAGGCTAGATGTGAGGAAGAAGTTCTTTACCATGAGAGTGGTGAAGCCCTGGAATGGGTTGTCCAGGGAGGTGGTTGAGGCCCAGTCCCTGGAGGTGTTTAAGACCAGGCTGGACGAGGCTCTGGCCAGCGTGATCTAGTGTAGGGTGTCCCTGCCCATGGCAGGGGGTTGTAACTAGATGATCCTTGTGGTCCCTTCCAACCCTGACTGATTCTATGATTCTATGATTCTATAACTTCAGTAGACACACTTACCACACCCCTTCTAATACACCTCAGGATACCATTAGCCTCCTTGGCCACAAGGGCACATTTCTGGTTCATGATCATACAATAATACAATACCTATTAGCCAACCCACCTAATCAACTAAACCATGCAACAAAGCACCCTATCAATACAATACAATATAATACAATACACCAGGTTGAAAGATACCTTCAAGATCATCGTGTCCAACCCATCAACCAATCCAACCCACCCAAACAAATAAACCATGGCACCAAGCACCCCATCAAGTCTCCTACTGAACACCTCCAATGAAGGTGACTCCACCACCTCCACGGGTAGCCAATTCCGATGGGCAATCACTCTCTCTGTATAGAACTTCTTCCTAACATCCAGCTTAAACGTCCCCTGGCGCAGCCTCAGCCTGTATCCTCTTGTTCTGGTACTGTCTGCCTGGGAGAAGAGACCAACCTCTGCCTGTCTACAACCTCCCTTCAGGGAGTTGTAGAGAGCAAGAAGGTCACCCCTCAGTCTTCTCTTCTCCAGGCTAAGCAACCCCAGCTCCCTCAGCCTCTCCTCATAGGGCTTGTGTTCCAAACCCCTCACCAACTTCATTGCCCTTCTCTGGACACGTTCCAGCAAGACAACATCCTCTCTAAACTGAGAGGCCCAGAACTGGATACAGTACTCAAGGTGTGGCCTAACCAGTGCAGTGTACAGGGGCAGAATCACCTCCCTGCTCCTGCTGGCCACACTGTTCCTGATGCAGGCCAGGATGCCATTGGCCTTCTTGGCTGCCTGGGCACACTGCAGGCTCATGTTCAGCCTAAAATCAACCAGTACCCCCAGGTCCCTCTCTGCCTGGTCACTCTCCAGCCACTCTGACCCCAGCCTGTAGCACTGCATGGGGTTGTTGTGGCCAATGTGCAGAACCCAGTAATTAGATGTGTTCAATCTCATGCCGTTGGATTCTGCCCATCTGTCCAGCCTGTCGAGGTCCCTCTGCAAAGCCTCTCTGCCCTCCAGCAGATCAACTGCTGCCCCCAGCTTGGTGTCGTCCGCAAATTTACTGATGATGGACTCAATGCCCTCATCCAGATCATCAATAAAGATGTTAAAGAGCATGGGGCCCAGCACTGATCCTTGGGGCACACCACTAGTGACTGGCCACCAGCTGGATGTGGCACCATTCACCACCACTCTCTGGGCTCGGACCTCCAGCCAGTTCCTAACCCTATGCAGTGTGATCCTGTCCAAGCCATGGGCTGATAGTTTGGCCAGGAGTTTGCTGTGGGGGACAGTGTCAGAGGCCTTGCTGAGGTCCAGGTAGACCACATCCACAGGCCTCCCCATATCCACCAGGTGGGTCACCTGATCACAGAAGGAGATCAGGTTGGTCAGGCAGGACTTGCCCTTCCTAAATCCATGCTGTCTGGGCCTGATCCCTTGGCCATCCTGTAAGCGCTGTGTGATCGCACTGAAGATGAGCTGTTCCATAATCTTGCCTGGCACTGAGGTCAGGCTGACAGGCTTATAATTCCCTGGCTCATCCAACTGGCCCTTCTTGTGGATGGGCACCATGTTGGCCAGCTTCCAGTCTTCTGGGACCTTTCCAGTGAGCCAGGACTGTTGAAAAATGATGGAGAGTAGCTTGGCCAGCTCATCTGCTAGTTCTCTCAGCACCCTAGGGTGGATCCCGTCTGGTCCCATGGCCTTGTGTGGGTCCAAGCGGCTGATGAGATCTCTAATTACCTCCTGGAACAGAGGGAAACTATGCAGCTCCCTGGCTCCTTCTGCCAGCTCTGCAGGCCAGCTGTCTGGAAGACATTCTGTCCTGATAGTAAAAACTGAGGCAAAGAAGGTGTTAAGTACCTCTGCCTTTTCCTCATCCTTTGTTACAACGTTCCCCTCCATGTCAACCAGGGAGTGGAGGTTGTCGTTGTCCTTGCCCTTCCTCTTGCTATTAATGTATTTATAGAAGGACTTTTTGTTGTCCTTCACAGCAGAGGCCAGTCTAAGTTCTAAATGGGCTTTTGTTTCCCTAATTTTCGTCTTACATGTCGTAGCAACATCCCTAAACATTCCATGGGTTGCCTCCCCTTTCTTCCAAAGATGTTACACCCTCTTTTTTTCCCTTAGTTCTATTAAATGTTCATTACCCATCCAGGCTGGCCATCTGCCCTGGCAGCTCATCGTCTGGCACATTGGCACAGCCTGTTCCTGTGCCTTCAAGAGTTCTGCCTTGAAGTAGGTCCAGCTCTCCTGGACCCCTTTATTTTTAAGTGCTGTATCCCCTCTTAGCTTGGCTGAATACTGAAAATTCAATTATCTCGTAGTCAATGGCACCTAAACACCCTCCGACCACATCCACCAGGACCCCTAAGTCCTCTCTGTGCTATTTTCCAGTAAGTCAGTCTCCAGCTTACACTGGCACATGGGGTAATTATTTCCCAGACGCAGGACTTGACACTTGCCCTTGCTATTTCATTAAACTTCTCTCTGCCTGTCTAGGTCTTGCTGAGTAGAAGCATAGCCTTGTAGTATGTCTGCCACTCCACCCAGTTTTGTGTCATCAGCAAACTTGCTGACAGTGCAGTCTGTTCCCTCATCCAGTTCATCAAAGAATGTACTGAATAGGACTGGTTTCAGTACTGACCCCTGAGGGACCTACCTAGATATAGGCCTCCAACTAGACTCTGTCTCATTGACCACAACTCTCTGATTTGTTTCCTTCAACCAGTTCACAATTTATGCCACTGCCCAATCATCCAGACTGCACTCCCTCAGTTTAGCTATGAGGATACTGTGGGAGTCAATGTCACATGCTTTACTGAAATCAAGATAAACCACATCTACTGCTCATCCAGAATCACTGAGTCATAGAATTGTCAGGGTTGGAAGGGACTTAACAATCATTTAGTTCCAACATCTCTGCCATGGACAAGGACACTTTCCACTAGATCAGGTTTCCCAGAGCCACATCCAGCCTGGCCTTAAAAACCAGGGATGGAGCTTCCACCACCTCTTTGGGCAAAGTGTTCTCGTGTCTCACCACCCTCATGGTGAAGAACTTCTTCCTAGAAGTAGAAATGTGACTTTAAGAACTTAGTCTGACTTCAGTCTATTCTGCTTTTCTCTTCTGTTCTTGGCTAGGGTCATGCTGCTGATCTTGGACTGAAGCTTATGAGATAAGAAAACTAACTTCTCTAGCAACTGCGTTGCACTAATGAAATTTCCCTTAATATCCATTTCTCTTTTAATCCTTTTTCCATTCAATTAGCCTTGAACAAGAAAGGGGGGAAAGAGAGAAGGGGTTTGGGGGAACCTGGAGGGGATTCTCCTCAGGAGGGTGTTTCTGTGTTACGTTCTTTCCTGTATATTTTTGTACATACCGTAAATACTGTGTATTTTGTATATATTCATTGCATTTCATTTTGCTTGTAAAAAACAGCTTTTCATTCACTTCTCTGACTGAGTCTAGCTGTGCTTTACGTGGTTGGAGGATTAAATCCTCACACTACCACAAGTGATCATACACTTGTGGAATTCACAGTACTAAGGGTCATGAGTTAGTCAAGAAGCATAGCCAGGACCCTGAATTTAAGAACAGCAAAAATTCCAGCTCTTCAGTGAGTTAGCCAACAGGATACCATGGCAAACAATCCTCAGGGACAAGGGAACAGAACAGAGCTGGTAAATCTTTAAGGATATGTGTTATAGAATGCAAGAGATCTCGATTTCCAAGTGCAGGTTATCTAGTAAGGAAGGGAACAGACCAGCCTGGCTGAACCAGGACCTGCTGGTCAAGTGTGGTGCTTTTAGGCTATGCCTTTAAACATTTAGTTAACAGTTTTCAAGTAGAAAAGTACAAAAATATAAATAAATCACTACTGGCTGTAAAAAGAAAAACAAAAGATTATTCTAAACAAATTAATTGGATAAATATCTGGAATAAGATAAGCTGTACCATAACAAGTCTTCCCATTTATCTTCTCTTCCGATCTCAACTGTTTTTGCTTCACTCAGGAGAGATAATACATGTGCTTTGGCTGGCCTTGGCTAAGTCTAACCCACTGCTTCTCTCTCCACTCCTTTCTCTCTTGGGATAGACAGGGGGGAGGGGGAACAGTGGAACATCTTTCCTGGTCTCATGTTATTTGCTAATTTGCTAAATTGCTAATTGCTGCTGTGCCAGGGGAAGTTTAGGATTGAGGTGAGGAGAAAGTTCTTCACTGAGAGAGTTGTTAGCCATTGGAATGGGCTGCCCAGGGAGGTGGTGGAGTCGCCATCCCTGGAGGTGTTCAAGAAGGGACTGGACATCATACTTGATGCCATGATCTAGTAGGCACGAGGTCTTGGGTGACAGGTTGGACCTGATGATCTTTGAGGTCTTTTCCAACGTTGTTGATTCTATGATTCTATATTGTAAATATTGTATATTTTGTATATATTCATTGCATTCCATTGTAAAGTGCAGATTTTGCTCATAAATACAGCTCCATTTGCCTCTAACTGAGTTGGTCTGGAAAAGTTAATGTTGGGGGGAAATTTCAACCCACCAAATCAAGCCAAAATGTAAGAAGGACATGCGTAGGAAGTGGAAGCAGGCAGGGGCATCTCAGGAAGAGTATAGAGGTGATGGCTTGTTGTGTAAAGATGAGGTCAGGGATGCCAGAGTACAGTTGGATATGAACGTGGCAAGGCATATGAAGAATAATAAGCAGGGCTTCTACAGGTACATCAATGAAAAAAAAAAAGAAGGTTAAGGAAAGCATCTTCTCCCTGAAGAGCAAGAATGGTGATCTAGTAACAACAGATAAGGATAAGGATGAGGTTCCCCATGTTTTTTTCCCCACAGTCTTCACTGGCAACTGCAGGGTGGGGATAAGGGAAGCAACCACCCTCCCACTATATGTGAAGATCATGTTCATGACCAGTTGAGAAACACATCTATGGGACCTGATAAGATGCATCCCAGAGTTCTGAGAGAATTGGCTGATGTAGTCTCCAGGCCACTCTCCATAATATTTGAAAATCCTGGCAGTCAGGTGAAGTCCCTGGAGAATGAAAGAAGGGAAACATTAGAACCCTTTTTAAAAAAAGGTAGAATAGAGAGCCCTTTGGAACTACTGACCTATCAGCTTTTCTTATGTGCCTGGGAATATCATGGAGCAGATTCTCCTAGAAGTTCTGACAAGGCACACAGATTCCAGGGAGATGATCAAAGACAGCCCACATGGCTTCAGTAAGGGCAAGTCCTTCCTGATGAACCTTGTGGCTTTCTGTATGGAGTGACTACATTGGCGAACAAGGGATGACTTATGGATGTCATCTGTCTGGACATCTGGGTAGCCTTTGACACAGTCCCCCACAACATACTGCTTAACAAGTTGGAGAGATATGTATTTGATGGATAGACTGTTCAGGGGATAAGGAACTGGCTGGCTGGTCACATACAGAGTATAGTGCTTGATGGTTCAAAATTGAGATGGAGATTGGTGAAAAGTGACATCCCTCAGGGGTCCATACTGGGATCAGTACTGTTTAATATTTTTCTCAGTGATATAGACAATGGGATTGAGTGCATCATCATCAGCTTTGCAGATGACACCAAACTGGGTGATGGTGTTAATATGACAGAGTGACAGGATGTCATCCAGAAGGACCTGGACAAGCTGGGGCCTAGATGAACCTCATGAGGTTTAAGAAGAGCAGGAGCAGGGTCCTGCACCAGTGCTGGAACAATCCTCATTATTAATCCAGGCTGTGGGTTAAGGTGATAAAAAGCATCTTTGTGAAAAAGGACTTGGGAGTTTCGGTGGATGAGAAGCTGGACATAAGCACAGTGTGTGCTTGCAGCTCAGAAAGCTCATCATATCATGGGTTACATCAAAAGAATGATACCAGCAGATTGCGAAGTGATTCTGCCCTCGTAAGAACTCATCTGGATTACTGTATCCATCTCAACACAAAAAGGACATGGATCTGATGGAGAGGGTCCAGAGGAGGCCCACAAAGCTGATAAGGGGGCTGAAGCACCTCTGTTATGAGTACAGACTGAGGGAGCTGGAAGTTCAGCCAGGGGAAGACTCCAGAGAGGCTTAATAGTGGCCTTCCAGTATCTGAATGAGACCTACAAGAAGGACAGAGAGGGACTGGTTACAAAGGCCTGTAGTAATAGGACAAGAGGCAGTGGTTTTAAATTGGAGAAGAGCAGATTTAGGTTGGATATTAGGGGCAAGGTCTTTACCATGAGGGTAGTGAAACACTTGAAGAGATTGCCCAGGGAGGTAATTCAGGCCCCATTCTTGCAGATATTCAAAGTCGAGCTTCACAGGGCTCTGGGCAACCTGATGCACCTGTTCACTGAAGGGATGTTGGACTAGATGACCTTTAGAGGTCTCTTACTGTCAGGTGCAGGACTGGCATGGAGAGAAAAGAGACACTATGGAGCTTTTGCATCAACAACCACCAGCAAACTTTAATGAATAGACACCATAATTTAAATACCTTCCTTCTGCTTTCAGAGTTCATTCCCATCAGACTTTCCCAGAGCCGACAATAGCCCCCTCATTCTCATATCTTCACAGCTGCTCTTTCCCCTGGAGCTATTTACCTTTCAAGTCAGGGAAGGATAACTGACCTCGTTTAACACCAAGGCAGCTCATTATCTCTTTAGGTTGCTTGCAGCCTTTGCAATACACAATTCTCCCTTTTCTTTACAAAAGCAAAACACAGTGTTTATCTCCCTCCCGGGGCCCTGTTCGAGGAGAGTGAACATTGTACAGTAAACAACAGTAACAACTCAGTTGTAACATTCTCATACATAAACCTCAAAATGGTGACTTAAGTTTCCAACTCATACCACTAAATGCTGTAGAGCCATGACTGTGAGCTAATAACGAAACAATCCTTCAATATCTTGTCATTTTGTTTTGCAATCTAACATGCCAGCTGATTTAGCAGAGTTAATGCTTTTGCTATAGCAATTTGAAGGAAATTAAAATACCTGTAAGCAGAGAGCAAGGATGACAACCCCTTTTCTGGTATGAATTCAACCTTTATATTCCCTCCCTGCTAGAATGACATCCTAAATATTCACAATTCTGCCCAATAGAAAATTAAACATAACATAACAAGACCATTTCTACTGATCTTAACATAGTGATCCCTTGATGCTTTGTTTCTGCTAAGGAAATGCACTGAGTCCTATTGTTCCTACTCTTGGCCTAATGTTAAGTTGATTTTCCCATTTGAATTTCTCTCAGCTACAGCCTTCCAGATTTTTAATACACCATGGATTGTACTAAACCACAACATCCTGTAACTATTCTTTCCTGTGATATAATACCTACATTTCTCCTCCTCCTTTTTTTGTTTGTTTGTAACCTAAAATGAAAACATAACTCATTTTGATTGTCCATTTAAACAGTTGAGATTATTACTTAACTATGACAGTCTAGTGAGTTAACATAGAAATTCATGTGAACGTATTCCCTAGGTACATGGCTATTAAGGCATTGTGATATTCAGTGCTAATTCAGTTGTTTTCTGGGGACATTCTCATGTGATCAGGTTTGGATTGACACTTTTGATCTCAGTTAAACATGACAGGGACTGTGATCAGTCTTTTGGCCAGGTAACTTCCAGTGTAGTTAGCCTTCATTTGGCTGTGGTGTTTTTAGTTGTGTCTTGCCCTTGTGTTGATTGTACATTGTCAGTGGGGACATTTACAGAACTGATTGTCCCAGCTCATGGCATGGGTGGGCTCTGCCTTGCTGGAATTACAGAAGCTTGTAGGTGAGAAAAGATGAATCCCTGTCCTAGCCTTTGCCTTTTCTTAGGCTAAACTGTTGTATCAAGAAAAAAATATTCCTCCCCTTCTATTTTATATGTTAATAAGCCTTATCTTAAAACCTTTGTGAACAGAAGGACCAAAACAGCATTTCATAAAGTCCCTGTAATAAACTCCTAAGTCATGCTAACACCAAAAAGCGTCAAAAACTGAAAGAACTATGTTAAAATTTAAACCATCAGAGCAATGCTAAAAACAAAACAAAACAAAACAAAAAAAAAAAAAAAAAAAAAAAAAAAAAAAAAAAAGGAAGATGCTACATTACCTAAAGCACACTGTGTACATTATTACATTATTAGACCTCTTTTTTAAATTGCTGGAACACTCCAAAAGAAGGAGGTTCGAACTAGAGAAAAAAACCCTTAATCTATGAACTCATAAAACAGCTTATACCATCACCCAGTAGCACTTACACGGTATTATGCTTATTCATTAGGGAACATACCTTAACACGATCACTTAAGACTTATAAGTACTCATTATTACCTATATTTTAACATTCTTACATATACCAAACATACCTTATTGCAAGTACTAAATACTTCTTATAAGTAGTTATTATTCATTATCGTTTCTGTTAAAACTTAACTACTACAAACATCAAAACAACAAATCTCCAAAGTCCCTTACAATCAGAAATAATGCTGTGAGGAGCAAACTCACTGCTGAAATTTACAACCAGTTTATTATAAAACAAAGGCAAAACAGCACTGGGCGCATAGCAGGTTTGCCAGAGGCGCACCATGACAGCATGATTTGAGCTTATATAGACATCAAACATACATATTCATACATATTCATACCTTTTCCCAGTACATTCCCACCCTTCTCCATCAGGGCTGGGACAAAACCTGCACTTTTGACCTGGACAGTCTTCAGACATGTCCGCGCCTCACCTTTCTCTCCCCAAACCCCACACAATAACAACCATGACTAACCAATCAACCTCACAGTCCCCAGCAATTCACCTTTGTGGCAGAGGTGAGAAAGTTCACACACACACAACAAAAGAATCCACAGCTAACTCAGCCGGAGAAGCAGATGAAAGCTGTATTTACAAGCAGAAATTAAATGCAATGAATATGTACAAAAACATACAATATTTACAATATATACAGAAATATACAGCAGTGTATGTAATATAGGAGACCTTTTCCCAACCCCCCTGCGGCCAGGGGGTTCAGCCTGCTCCCCCTTCTCCCTCCCTACCTCCCCTTTTTCCCTAAAGGGTTAGAGAGAGAGAGAAAGGAAGGTAATTAAAAGGGTAAAATTCTGTTAAGCTCAAAGCGAATGCAAGAGTTAGTTTTCTTATCTGGTTAGCAAGGTCGCTCCTGCGTAGCAAGCTGTTGCTTCAGAGAGAAAAACAGGCCAGCTCATAGGACAGAGAGAAGAAGCACAGACTGAACAGACTGACAGACTAAGCTAAAAACTTACAGTTGGATTCGACCAATGAAATCAGTTTAGCATATCTTTGTTTTCATTCAAATATCAAAAACATTCAGCCAGAGTGTTCAGAAAGTGTCCATTTCTTAAAGGCACAGCCTAAACCGGTCACAACCTTGCAAAAGCCAAATATTAAAAGCAATTTGTCACAATGCTAGAATCAGTATCCATATCAGGTTTGCATCTGCAAAAATGTGGAAATACCTTTCTTGAACAAAACTTAGTTCTGTTACTTTAAATGTCAAACAAATTCTGTAGGCCATAAACGACTGCAAACAAGGGAGAGAGAGCACAGATGGAGAAGGAGGGGTGAAGGGGAGAAACTGCTAAGAGACAGCAGTAGAAAAAGCACTTTGTTTCCATTGTTTGCGAGCTGTTGTTTTCTGTAATGTGCAGATTCTGATTGTATGAATACTGCTTTCTGCTCCAAATTTCTTGGTGATGAATAAACAAAGTGGCTTTTCTTTAAAGAATCGAGGGCCTGAGAAAGACGGGTTATTATATACATGATTGCTGCCACTGTTCTGCGGACAGTTTTCCCTATAATGTCCCAGCTGCCCACATATGAAACAAGGTTTTTGTATGTGGACAGTAGCTGCAAACATTCTCACCAATGTCTCCATTTGATAAGTGGTGGTCCTGATCTGACTGCATGCATCAGTCATGTCCACTAATGAAGGATTCTGCAATGGTAGAAAGATCTGTTAACAGTCCTCTGGAGCCAGCTGTAAGATCAAAGCTACCTGAGCTGGCACATTGTCTACCTGCTTCTGGACATCTTACCACAGCCATTCTATAAAGGACAAATATGTCTTCTACACAGAGAGAGTGATTGCCCATTGGAATGGGCTGCCTGGGGAGGTGGTGGAGTCACTCATTGGAGGTGCTCAGGAGGAGACTTGATAGGGTGCTTGGTTGCATGGTTTAGTTGATTAGGTGGGTTGGATAATAGGTTGTACTCAATGATCTTGAAGGTCTCTTCCAACCTGGTCTTGCCGCATTGTGTCACGCCTCTTCCAACCTGGTCTTGTCGCATTGTGTCACGTCTCTCCTCTCCTCTCCTCTCCTCTCCTCTCCTCTCCTCTCCTCTCCTCTCCTCTCCTCTCCTCTCCTCTCCTCTCCTCTCCTCTCCTCTCCTCTCCTCTCCTCTCCTCTCCTCTCCTCTCCTCTCCCTCTCCTCTCCTCTCCTCTCCTCTCCTCTCCTCTCCTCTCCTCTCCTCTCCTCTCCCCTCTCCTCTCCTCTCCTCTCCTCTCCTCTCCTCTCCTCTCCTCTCCTCTCCTCTCTCCTCTCTCCTCCTCTCCTCTCCTCTCCTCTCCTCTCCTCTCCTCTCCTCTCCTCCCTCTCCTCTCCTCTCCTCTCCTCTCCTCTCCCTCCTCTCCTCTCCTCTCTCCTCTCCTCTCCTCTCCTCTCCTCTCTCTCCTCTCCTCTCCTCTCCTCTCCTCTCCTCTCCCTCCCTCCTCCCTCCCCTCCCCCTCCCCTCCCCTCCCCTCCCTCCCCTCCCCTCCCCTCCTCTCCGAACCTCTCCGAACCTCTCCGAACCTCTCCCCTCCCCTCCGAACCTCTCCGAACCTCTCCGAACCTCTCCAAACCTCTCCAAACCTCTCCTCCCAATATTGGCCATGGCTGCTTTGCAGGAAATTTTCACCATTGTGCCTCAAACAACAATAGCTGGGGCGGAATAAACATTAATTGACCTAGCTGCTTAATGTCAAATGGTGTTAAATCATTTGCAAAGATTCCACAAAGCAACGACTGCGCATAGGGGGAGCCAAACCCATGTTGCATCTCTGTAGTCCTAGTATCATGTATTACGCTCCATGGGATCAGATGGACCACAGGACATGCAAGAAGAACCACAGAGGGGTCTATGTCTCCTTCTTGAAGTGCCTGATCCTTTTTCTTGTTCCAAAATTTCCCTGGATCAGGGCCATGGGTCAATACCCTGGCAGGTTCTACAACTGGCAAATTCTGAGCAACAGTACCAGACAGGCATACCGGCCACCCGCAGTCTGCAGGGAAAATAAATCTATCAACAGTGTCTTTCCATTGCTCTCTTGGGGTTGGACTGCAGGATCTAGCAGGGTTGCAGGGCATGTGATAGGTTCATAGCTTCTGTGGAGCCACAGAGGGTGATAAGGGTTTGCTAAAGTCTCTGAAATCATTGCCCAAAGGTAGCAGGCAGCTTCAGAGGGAGGAGGTGACAGCAGCTCTAAACTTAATTGATCCTTTTTGAGCCTCCTGATGGGGTGCAGCTGCCATGACAACTGTTCTCTCCACTTTAAGCTGCCTTAATGACTCAATTACTAAGAGCCAAGTTGTAAGAGATAACTGGCAAGCACATCTCCCTTTGTTGCATCATCGAAGAGAGTGTTGCCCACTTCCTCCCATATTTCCACAGAAAAAGCAGTCTTTGCATCAGCTGATAGCCCATTTTTCATACACCAAATGAGTAACAGATCTAAAGCTGGCTCCTCAAACTCAACACAGTACATTTTTAATATGTGCACAAATACAGTCAGAATTGACTTCTCCTTTCACAGTATCACAGTATTGCTTCCTCACCCACCCCCTTCAGACCTAGTTTAAAGCCCTCTTAATGAGCCCTGCCAACTCAAGCGCTAGGACTCTCTTACCTTTTCTAGATAATGCCCCCATTGTCCCTTTTGCAACAGCTCACCTTCTCCCTGTCCCAAGTCTTTAGAATCCAGATTATTTTGGCTCTAATTTGCCTATTTTTCTTTTCATATCTATTTTAGGCTCTCAACCACCTGTCTTAAAATATTGTTTAGGCTCTAATGCCTCCAATTCTTGTAATATTTATTGCAGGCTCTGAAAACCACCTCTTCTTCTTTTAATATCTATTTTAGGCTCTAGACTGCCTGTTTTAAAAGGTTCTGGAGGCTCTAACTGCAATTAATACCCATTCCTTGGTTTTACAGATCCACTAATGTAACATTCTTTCTCTCTACCCTTGTAACCATTTTAGGCTGTGCCTTTAAGAAAGGGACAGTTGCTGGAACACTCTGGCTGAATGTTTTGGAATAATAATGAAAACAAGATAAAGTCTAAACGAATTTCATTGGTAGATTGGTAGAATGCAACTTTAAGTTTTAGCTCTGTTTGAATTTCAGTTCTGTTCTGTCTGTTCCTGCTTGCCTGTCTGTTTCAGTCTTTCTCTGAGCAACAGCTGCTGGACGGACTTAACCTTGAATTAACAAAGCTAACAGATAAGAAACTAATTCTGGCATACGCTTTGAGGTAACAGAAGTTTCCTCCTTAATAATTACCTTTTCACTCTCACCCTTTTTGGGGGAAAAGGGAGGTAGGGAGAGAGAGGGGGTATGGTGGGGGGACCCTCCTGGCTGGAGGAGGGAGTTTTGTTCTGTATTACATTCTTTGCTGTATATTTCTGTATATGCTGTAAATACTGTATATTGTGTATATATCCACCTGCATTTCATTCTTGCTTGTAAACATAGCCCATTCATCTGCTTCTCTGACTGAGTTAGCCATGGTTTCTTTTGTATGTGGGAGAACTTACTCTCACCACCACATAATTTATTGGCGTCCAGCGTGGGGCTTGTGCATAATTGCTGTCCAGAAGCAGGGCAAAATTTGCTTGATTTATTGTCTGCTCGAGTCGGAGTTGCAAAAATGAAAGTGTTTTGGATTTTAGAGTGTCTGAGTTTTTCAATTTGTTCTGTCCTGATCTACAAGTACTTCCTAGGATTGATTTGCGATCACTTAGGCAGATACTTAATGTATAAATTATATTTATGGTTTAAGTATAAGATTCAGCTTCTCTGTGACCAGTGTCTTGGATTCTTTTGGCTTAATAGATACAGAAATATGACATCGACCACTCTTCCAATCGAGATAAAGGAGTTTAAGATTCCAGTAGGTGAAAGAGTAGTTCTAAGTGATGGCTGGGATCCAAAGGTGATTTATGTGATGTGTGCAATCCTGCTGTTGGTGATAAGTAATGTGTGCTCTGATATGGGACAGGAAGGTGTCTAAGGCTTGTTTCATTATTAAGCATAGATCAAAGAGAAGGAAGCATAGCTCTAACTCTACCCAGGTGATCTCTAGTGATGAGGAGAATGGAGAATCTGTATCAGTTAAAGATAGAACTAAAATGTCTTTCGGAAAGGCTGCTTTGAATGGTGCTGTTGGAGGCTCTGGCAATCAGCCAGCTGCAGAGGCGGCGGCAGTACCTAACATGGCGGCTCCCACGTCCTCGGCAGCCATTAGAGAGGCAAAGCCATTTCCTTCTTCTTCGGCAGGACCGGAAGTGTCCTCCACGGCAGCTGATCCATCTCAAAACCTGTCAGCTTCTGTTAAGGCAGCTGTAAATTCAAACACAGCTCCAATTAAGTAGTAGCAGTTTAGATAAGAGAAGTGGAAAGCGCAAAGCTGATCCCAGAGCTGATGGCGGAGAGCAGCAAGATACTGATGCTGATGAGGGAATTTCTGCTAGAAAAGAGCCTGCTGAGAAGGAGGAGAAGGTTTGTCTTAAAGATATAGCTGAGTTATTGAGAACATCATTGGATGGAGATGCAGGGCAAATTGCAGATCCTGGTAGGACAGCAACTAGTGGTGGTGCTTCTGAGCTTAAAGAGATCCTTAGGAGAGTGTCAGCAGGATTATGAGGACAATAAGTTCAGGAAGATGAGACAGATAAGGAAGAAGATGACATTCAGAGCACCTCAGCCCCCTGGGAAGAGATTAGACACATGTGGAAGGATTACATCAGAGCAGGGAATAAGCCAGTTCTAGCTTGGCTTGGTAGATGTCACGATACAGGTGCTCCAGCTCTAATAGTTGGAGACAAGTCAGCAGCTCAACTAGGAACTCTCTTGAAGGATAATGGAATAGATAGACATCTAGGCAGGTCTCTCGGTAAGGTTACTCTGTGGATATGCCTTTTATTGGCAGCTTTATTGAGATACCCATCCCGAGATGGTCTTCCATGGAATCCTAAACCCTGGACTATCATAGATGAGGGAATTAAGCATCTGAGAGAATTTGCTCTTAGAGAGGTACTCTATGGTAACCATGAAACTCTGAATCCCGATGAAATTCTTGTAGGAACTGGTCTTGCTAAAAAGCTCATCAAACTTGCTCCTCCTAATTATGCAAATATTTGGCAAGCAGAATTGTGGCAAAAAATTATGGTGGAGCTCCTCCTATGGTTGGCCAATTCACTGATCAAATGAGACAACTGGAGGATAGCCTGCCACGTGTTTCTTTGGTTTCAGCCATTGAAACTCTGTCTGGAAAAATTGAGAATTGCATGAAAGAGCTGAAGGATGAATTTAAAAATACCATCTCCCAATTGACACAGAGATATGATTCCAATTCTTTCTCCAGATGGATACAAGTTTCATCTGTGAGGGATAGATGTCCTCCAAGGAGATCATTCCAAAACAGATCAAACTGAAACAGACCACCAAGGCAATCACGTGGGAGTGTTTGGATAATTCTGTGTGATCAGTTTGGTGAGAACATGAACAGATGGGATGGTCAACCAACTTCTAATCTTTTCAGGAGACTGAGGGAACTGCAGAGTGGCAGAACTCGAGGTAGCAATACCAGAAGGGTAGCTGTTACTTCCACAGTTTCCCAGGACAACTCTAATAGCTCCAACAGTGGCTCCAGTTCTAACACTGCACCATGTGCTCATTGCACATGTGGGCATAATCCCTATAACTAGGGGTGCCCTGCCTCCCACCAGGGGGAGGAGAGGGATCATGGAGATAGCAGAATCTATTGGGATGTGTACATCCAGTGGCCTGGCACTTCACAATTTCAGAAGTATAGGGCCTTGGTTGACCCAGGAGCTCAGTGCACCATAATGCCATCAAAGTATCAGGGATCAGAGCCTATACCTATTCTGGGAGTCACTAGTGGATCTCAAGAGTTAACTAAGGTAGAGGTTGATAGAAGTTTAACTGGTAAACAGTGGAGGAGGCATACAGTTGTGACCAGACCTGATGCACCTTGTGTTTTGGGAATTGATTTTCAGAGAGAAGGGCATTTCAAAGACCCTAAAGGTTACAAATGGGCTTTTGGAGTAGCATCTGTAGAAGTTGATGGACAAAAATTGAAGCTGTTTATTAGACCTGAGCTTTCTGATGAATCTGCAGTTGTGGGACAACACAAGATAAAATACATTAAATTGCTGGTTGCTTCTCAGACTGTGCATCACAGACAATACAGAACCAACTGTGACTCTTTGTTGCCCATTCAGAATCTGATTAGTCAGCTGGAGAGTCAGAAAGTCATCAGCAAAACTCATTCACCTTTCAACAGTCCAGTGTGGCCTGTGCAAAAGCAGAATGGAGACTGGCATCTAACAGTTGACTTCTGAGTCCTGAATGAAGTAACTCCACCTATGAGTGCAGCAGTACCAGACGTGATGGAACTCCAATATGAGCTGGAATCCAAAGAGGCCAAATGGTATGCTACCATAGACATTGCTAATGCCTTCTTCTCTATTCCCATAGCAGAAGAATGCAGGCCTCAGTTTGCTTTCACCTGGAGAGGAATGCAGTACACTCTCAACAGATAGCCAATGGGCTGGATCCACAGCTCCAGCATCTATCATGCAGTGATCCATGATGCTCTAGAGAAAGGTGGTGCTCCAGAACACATCCAGTTCATCGATGACGTCATCATCTGGGGTAAAACTGCTGAAGAAGTCTTCGAGAAAGGTAACAAAGTCATTGACATTCTTCTGAACGCAGGTTTCGCCATCAAGCGAGACAAGGTGAAAGGACCTACCAGAAAGATCCAGTTTCTGGGAGTGCGGTGGCAGGATGGATGCCGACACATTCCAGTGGTGTGGTAAATAGAGTCTCTACCATGGCAAATCCCATGAACAAGCAAGAAACTCTACGCTTCTTGGGGATAGTGGGATTTTGGAGACTGCACATTCCTGGATAAAGTCAGATTGTGAAACCTCTGTACGATGTGACTCGAAAGAGAAACCATTTCCACTGGGGACCTGAACAGCAAGCAGCCTTTGACCATATAAAGCAAGAGGTAGTGCAAGCAATGGGTCTGGGACCTGTCTGAGATGGTCCAGACATTAAGATCATTTTGTACACAGCTGCAAGTGACAATGGTCCAACCTGGTGCTTGTGGCAAAGAGCTCCAGGTGAGACACGTGGACGACCTCTTGGTTTTTGGAGTTGAGGTTACAGAGGTTCAGAGGCTAATTATATGCCAACAGAGAAAGAGATTCTAGCTGCTTATGAAGGAGTAAAAGCAGCTTCTGAAGTAATTGGAACTGAATCACAACTTCTCCTAGCTCCCAGATTACCAGTTTTGAATTGGATGTTCAAAGGCAAAGGTTCCACATCACATCATGCCACAGACTCCACATGGTTGAAGTGGATGGCTCCAATAACGCAGAGATCTCAAATGGGAAATCTTGAAAGACCTGGTCTAGTGGAGGTGATCTCAAGTTGGCCTGAAGGTACCAACTGTACTAAACCTCCAGAGGAGAGAGTAACTCATGCTGAGGAAGCTCCTCCTTACAATGACCTATCTGATGATGAAAAGAAGTATGCTTTGTTCACAGATGGTTCCTGTCATCTGGTCGGGAACAAGCGAAGGTGGAAGTCTGCAGTGTGGAATCCAACACACCAAGTTGCAGAAGCAAAGGATGGAGAAGGAGAATCCAGTCAATTCGCAGAGGTAAAAGCTGTCCAGCTAGCTCTCGACGTAGCTGAACGTGAGAAAAGGCCAAAGCTTTATCTCTACACCAACTCATGGATGGTAGCCAATGCTCTGTGGGGTTGGCTAAAGGACTGGAAAAAGAATGGTTGGCAGAGAAAAGGAAAGCCTATTTGGGCAGCTCACATGTGGCAGGACATTGCTGATCAAATCAAGAGAATTCCAGTGAAGGTGAGACACATTGATGCTCACATTCCTAAGAGCAAAGCTACTGAGGAACAGCAACACAACCACCAAGCAGATCTAGCTGCAAGAGTTTCTCAAGTAGACATGGACTCTGATTTTGATCTTGACTGGAAACACTGAGGTGAGATATTCTTAGCTTGGTGGACTCACAATTTGTCAGGACATCAAGGCAGAGATGCAACCTACCAGTGGGCTCGTGGCAGATTCATAGACATTTCCATGGATGCTATCACACAAGTCATCCATGACTGTGACATTTGTGCTGCTATTAAGCAGGCAAAGCTAATTAAGCCCTTATGGTATGGTGACAGGTAGTGCAAGTACACGTATGGTGAAGCTTGACAGGTTGACTATATCACTCTACCACGTTCTCGTTCTGGTAAGCAGTGTGTGCTTACTATGGTAGAGGCAAACACTGGAGGGTTGGAAACTTATCCAGTTCGACATGCAACTGCACACAACACCCTTCTTGGTCTGGAGAGACAAATCCTGTGGAGACACGGAACTCCAGAGAGGATTGAGTCAGAAAAGGGAACTCATTTCAAAAACAGCCTTGTAAAGAACTGGGCCAAAGAGCACAGCATTGAGTGGATCTTCCACATTCCCTACTATGCACCAGCTGCAGGGAAGATTGACCACTACAACGGTTTGTTGAAGACCATTCTTAAAGCCATGGGAGGTGCACCTTTGAACAACTGGGAAAAGCATTTAGCACAAGCAACCTGACTGGTAAATAGTAGAGGTTCAGTGAATCGAGCTGGACTAGCACATTCAGATATGCTACAGAAAGTGGAAGGTGATAGAGTTCCTATTGTTAGAGAAAAGAATCTGTTAGGTAAAACTGTTTGGGTATTTTCTCCCTCAGGAGAGTCTAAACCTGTCCGAGGCGTGGTTTCAGCTGAAGGTCCGGGTCACACTTATTGGGTAATGCAAGAGAATGGTGAAATTCAGTGTATTCCACAAAGAAATTTAACTTTAGCTGACAGAGTTTAATTTCAGAGTGTTGTACAGATACATCACACCCAGAGGAAGAATTTATGCGGAATCTACAGTGCATGAACCCTGAGAACCCTGAGAGCCCTGAGTCAACTGAGAGTCCCTGTTTCCCTGTTTTCCCTTTTCTTTGCTTCGTCTGCAAAGAGACAAACTGTTTTCCATTTTCTTGTTTCCTGATTTTCTTGGTCTTCTGAATTATCTACATCTGAGGATAGCCAGAATGGACTGTGAACTTTACTTACAAACTGTTGGTATTGTTTTAGATTGGATGGACAGTACGAACAGCCAATGAAGTTGTTTAGAAGGGGTGGATTGTGACCATTTTAGGCTGTGCCTTTAAGAAAGGGACAGTTGCTGGAACACTCTGGCTGAATGTTTATAATAATAATGAAAACAAGATAAAGTCTAAAGTATATAGCTAGAAGCTACCTGAAAGGTGGTTGTAGCCAGGAAGGGGATGGTCTCTTCTCTCAAGCAACCAGCACCAGAACAAGAGGACACAGTCTCAAGCTGCACCAGGGAAAGTTTAGGCTTGAGGTGAGGAGAAAATTCTTCACAGAGAGAGTCATTCATCATTGGAATGGGCTGCCCAGGGAGGTGATGGATTCACTATCCGTGGAGGTGTTCAAGAGGGGACTGGACATGGCACTTGGTGCCATGGTCTAGTCATGAGGTCTGTGGTGACAGGTTGGACTTGATAATCTTTGAGGTCTCTTCCAACCTTGGTGATACTGTGATACTGTGTGATACTAGAACAGGTATATAAATTAGTGATTCATCGGTTAGTAATAATTTTGATAATTAATAAATATAATATTTTCATAATTAATATTCCATATTAAGAAATTTAATAACCTCTTCATCACAGTGGTAGTCATCTCTCTGGTTACATATTTTAAATTTGGTTTTGCCTTTATTTTCCTACAGTAGCTTTACAAACTAGTATTTATAATTGGCCAATTTCAGTCTCAGCACCCACTAATACTGAAAAGATAAGTACTCATGACTATTATATTGGTATAATGTTAGCATTAATATTGGTAAATTCTTTTCAGATTTTTTTTCTTACCATTATTAGTGTCTTTTATTATGGTTTTATTATCATCATCATTATCATTTTTTTTAAATGAATTTTCCAGCAAATATTAACTTTTGAGTCAGCATTTCTTGTCTATGGTATATATTAACTTCAGCTTACATGCTTTACTTTGAACTCACTCTTTTTGAGTCTCCAGTTTCTGCACAGAAAAAATGATCTGTCTCATATTCCTCATGCTTATATGGGAGGGCTAAGCTGTATATCTTCCTTATTAGTTATACCACTAGAAAATGTTGTGGGCTGCCTAGTGAAAGAATAATTTTAAATGTTCAGTGCAAATGTAGCTTTGTTCAATTTTAACTTTCTAAAGTAAACAGATTCAAATGCCCAGCTGCCATTCATTACAGCAAGATACTAGGAAATTGTTCATGCATTTAGATTTCATCACCTTTTAATTACCTAGAACATCCCTAAAGTTTTAAAATTAAAAGCCACTGTGGTTGTCCAAAATACTGTTGTGGTCCACTGCCAAGGTTCACAAAAAAGCACATCAGATTTCTGTAACAAAATGTAGATTCAAATTTCACTAAGTAGAGAAGTTTAACATTTTTATCCTTCTGGTTAAATCTACTGTTACTGAAATTAAATGGTATTTAGCTTTCATCTTAAACAAGGCTAAGAATAGCCTTGAAAAGTGTTCCTTTGTATTAGTGTGTAAATCGTTCGTGTATGCTTTACATTTGTATAAAGGATGTCCTTTAATTTTTTCATTAATTTTCTGATGAAAACATCAATGTTTGCAAGTCCTGTAGTCTACCACGTTGGCTGTATTCTGATCTCTTTCCCACAGTCATTGTGAACTCACTTTTTTTAAAAGAATAAATAAATAGAATTATTTATGACCTTTATGGACTTCTGGCCTCCAAGAATGTGCATGCTGAGATTTCTCATGTGTTTTGCAGTTCAGATTGTCCTTTCTTTGAACTCCTTCAGCAATCTGTATGTTTTGGTTGTGGGTTTTGGTGGGATTTTTGTTTTGTTCTGGTTTATTTTATTTTCTGTTGCCCACTGAGTTTACTATGATCCATTTCAAATGCAGAAATTTTGGAGTCTTTACCTATTAAAAAAAAGAATAAAGAAAAAAATAATAAACCCCACCATAGCTTTCAAACATCTTATTTGGTTTCTGTACATTTATATGTAAGGTAAGGCTGTTTTCCTGTTTTCTCCAAAAGTGTCCTTGGAATGGAATATTTTGCAGAATGATAGCAGGCAAAATATTCAGTCTCAACCCATGACAAGTAGTTAATAGAATGCAAATAATGATGGATGATGAATTAAGGAAAACTTGGTGAAATGTAGTACTTATTTTAAATAAAAACAAAAATCTTAGAGATTCAATATTTAAAATAGTAAATATTTTCATTAAATTATTGTACTAAGAAAGACCACATTTACATATTTACATTTAATTTCACATAGAAAGGAATAAATAGATAGAATGATAAATAAGTTTCTTCCACTTTTTTTGTGTATTGTCATGTTGAAAGGCTTTTATGACTCCGTTAATCCTTCTGAGTTAAAATTAAATTAGCTATACTTATACTGGTAAACCCTCAGGAATTTCCATAAGAAAGTGTTAGCCCTTACTAAAATTGCACTTTCTCCATAAACAATAATGTCACCAAGTATCTGTTAAAGACACAAAAGCAATCTTTGATTTTGTTAGATGAGACGCAATTTCCAACACAGTGTCACTTTTTGTTCCCATTAGAATTCAGTTTTTCATAAGCCTACTTTTCGTCTATTTTATTTGCTGTGCAAAATAGTATGTTGACATTTTCCTCTGATTTCTGAATTTCACTTCCCTCCCCCATTTTATTCTGAAAAATGAACAGGTGTTCATTGCTATCAAAATATACAGGTAGATAGAGCTATACTCTGCATTTCTTTACTGCATCAGTCCCTGGTGGTCTGTAATAAAACAATGAAGTGATAGAATTTCAAACTTATTCCATCTTCCATACTCTTAATTTTGCTGTTATGAAAAGGCTGGCTATTTTAATGAGGCTGCTTTTACACACTGATCAGTCAGGAAAACACTTGAAAAGCAGATTTGAAGAATGCTGAGTCAGAATAAGGATTCTGAGTTTTCCTATCTCACTCTTTTAAAGTTCCCCTAAGATATCTGAAGATTTGAAGAATGCTGAGTCAGAATACAGGTTCTGAGTTTTCCTATCTCACTCTTTTAAAGTTCCCCTAAGATATCTGAAGTTTAATTTGGGCACCTCAGATATCTCAAGAGCTACTGTTTGCATTTCTAAAGCAGTGTGTGTCTTTTAGTTTGCAAATGCTGCATCTAAACTCTATTATTATTTTCTATACATGTAATGTATCTCTGTGTAAAGAGATTTCTCAGTTATACGCTCACAGAAAAATGTGATTCGGATTATTAGCCTTTCACAGAATTATAGAATCAATAAAGTTGGAAAAGAACTCAAAGATCTTCGAGTCCAACCCATCACCCAAGACCTCATGACTATTAAGCCATAGCACCAAGTGCCATGTCCAATCCCCTCTTGAACACTTCCAGGGATGGTGACTCCACCACCTCCTTGGGCAGCCCATTCCAACAGCTAACAACTCTTTCAGTGAAGAACTTTCTCCTCACCTCGAGCCTAAACTTCCCTTGGTGCAGCTTGAGACTGTGTCCTTTTGTTCTGGTGCCTATTGCCTGGGAGAGGAGACCAACCCCTTCCTGGCTGCAACCTCCCTTCAGGTAGTTGCAGAGAGCAAGAAGGTCTCCCCTGAGCCTCCTCTTCTTCAGGCTAAACAATCCCAGCTCTCTCAGCCTCTCCTTGTAGGGTTTGTGCTTGAGACCTGTCATCAGCCTTGTTGCCCTTCTCTGGACACATTCAAGAGTCTCAATGTCCTTCTTAAATTGAGGGGCTGTGACAGTTTAGGCTGTGCCTTTAAAAAAATTCAGAGCAAATCTACAATTGGTGTAAAAAGGAGAATAAAGCTTGTTCTAAATGAATTTCAGTGGTCAGATGTCTGATGTACCATAGCAATATCTCTCACATTCTTTTCTCATTCCATTCACTCTGTCTCTTTCTGCTGGCATGCTGGCTGCTTCACTGAAGGACTTTTATCAGCAAACTAGAAATAAGCATTACTAGCTTTCTAATGACGCTTTTGAACTAACTGAAATTCCCTAACATCTCTCCTTTTCTCTTTTCTTCTAATTAACCGGTGGAGAAATGGATGGGAGAGGTTAGGGGGGAGAGGGGCAGAATCCTTCTGCCCAAGAAGCATTTCTGTGCTGTTTTCTTTTTGTAAATACGTGCATAATATTGTAAATAATATTGTAAATACTTTCTAATTTTGCACATATTCATTGCTTTCCATTATTGCTTGTAAAATACCGCTTCTTTTAATTCACTTCCCTGATTGAGTTCAGCTTTTGTTGATGTGTGTGGGCTAAACCATCACAGGGGCCCAGAACTCAAGGTGTGGCCTAACCAGTGTTGAGTACAGGGGCAGAATGACTTCCCTGCTCCTGCTGGCCGCACTATTCTTAATGCAGGCCAGGATGCCATTGGCCTTCTTGGCCACCTGGGCACACTACTGGCTCATGTTCAGCTGGGTGTCAATCAGTACCCCCAGGTCCCTCTCTGTTTGGCTGCTCTCCAGCCACTCTGACCCCAGCTGGTAGCACTGCATGGGGTTCTTGTGGCTAAAGTGCAGCACCCAGCACTTGGACTTGTTGAATGCCATCCTATTGGACTCTGACCATCTGTCCAGCCTGTCAGGGTCCCTCTGCAGAGTCCTTCAACTCTCTAACAGATCAACATCTACTCCCAACTTGGTGTCATTTGCAAATTTGCTGATGACTGACTCAATCCCCTCATCAATCATCAATGAAGACATTAAAGAGGATGGGGCCCAGCACTGATCCCTGGGAGACACCACTAGTGACTGGCCGCCAGCTGGATGTGGAACCATTCACCACCACTCTCTGGGACTGGCCCTCCAGCCAGTTCCTAACGCAGTGCAGAGTGCTGTTGTCCAAGCCATGGGCTGCCAGCTTGGCCAGGGGTTTGCTGTGGGTAACGGTCTGAAGGCCTTGCTGAAGTCCAGGTAGACTACATCCACAGGTTCCCCACAACCACCAGGCGGGTCACCTGATCATAGAAGGAGATCAGGTTGGTCAGGCAGGACCTGCCCTTCCTAAATCCATGTTGGCTGGACACGATCCCTAGCCACTATAATTTATCTGAGATACCACAGAGGTTTCTGCATTGTCAACTGACTCAGCATGTGCAATCGAGCAAGAACACTAGCGCTCCAGCCAAAATGGCATTGTGTGCTTAGCCCTGCTGGGTTTTGAAATTCCCATGGCTGATGTCATGATCTCGAGCAGGCACCTGAGAAGATGACCCCAATGGTTCCTGCCATCTGCCAGGGGTGCTTCCGCTCTGTCTCAGTCTGAAGAGGGAAAGAGACTCAGTTCTTTTGAATATTCCCGTGTTGTGAAATTAGAGGCACAAACGAGGCCAAAATATCAACAGCTAGACTATTTATTTCATAAATAAAGTGGATGGATCAGAAGGGGAGAGAGAGAAAATCGAGAGGGAGAGAGAGAAGAGAGAGAGAAGACGAAAGGAATTATATTACCACACTCCTCATCCCCCCAAGTCAGTTTGAGTCTGTGGAGGAAAGGTGCTGCAGGAGATGTTGGGTCTGTAGAGAAAGGGTGTTGAGGCTTTGGCTGGAGAAGCTATGTGGTCCTTTGGGCAGCCTCTTCAGCTCCATGAGTTGCAGCAGGTGGAACTTAGGACACAGAGGGAGGGTTCATTCTGTTTCTTCCAGGCTCCATGATGATGTCTCTGTCATTTTTCCTCTCCTGTTATTCTCTCCGTTTTCCTTCTCAGCAGCATTGTCCTTCTCCTATGTTTTTCTTCATCTGTGTTTTCTTTCTCTGTTTTTGGTTCCATGTTTTTCTTCTACTGAGCCAGTAGTTGCTCAAGTCTTTTATACTGTTTTTTACTCCTTAGCTATGTGTCCAAGTGTTGTCCCTCAGGAAATCAGGGTCCAGGTAGTGAATCCATTGTCTCACCATCCTCTCTTTCTAGGGTACTTGATGGGTGGAGATATTCTTGTTTTATGCGTATTCCCAAAGGTGGCCTTGATCATTGATTATATCTTTCTTGAGTCACATCAGGAGAGACAAACTTTTAGTCTCTCACATGCCCCAAAAAGCCCTGAAAATAAACCAAAAGAGAAATATCTCAGCTCAAGCACACCAGTCCTGGTCATTGTGCCCCTGTGCTCAGCACTGCTTAGGCCGCACCTTGAGTTCTGTGTCCAGTTCTGGGCCCCTCAGTTTAAGAAGGACATTGAGACACTTGAACATGTCCAGAGGAGGGCAACAAAGCTGGTGAGAGGCCTTGAGCACAAGCTCTATGAGGAGAGGCTGAGGGAGCTGGGATTGTTTAGCCTGGAGAGGTGGAGGCTCAGGGGAGACCTCATTGCTCTCTACAACTACCTGAAAGATGGTTGTAGCCAGGAAAGGATTGGCCTCTTCTCCCTAGCAACCAGCACCAGAACAAGGGGACACAGTCTCAAGCTGCACCAGGGGAAGTTTAGGCTCAAGGTGAGGAGAAAGTTCTTCACCACTGGGAAGCCTGTAGTACTGCATGGGGTTGTTGTGGCCAATGTGCAGAACCTGGCACTTGGATGTGTTAAATCTCATGCCGTTGGATTCTGCCCATCTGTCCAGCCTGTCGAGGTCCCTCGGCAAAGCCCCTCCACTCTCCAGCAGATCAACACCTGCCCCCAGCTTGGTGTCATCTGCAAATTTACTGATGATGGACTCAATGCCCTCATCCAGATCATCACTAAAGATGTTAAAGAGCATGGGGCCCAGTACTGATCCTTGGGGCACACCACTAGTGATTGGCTGCCAGCCGGATGTGGCACCATTCACCACCACTCTCTGGGCTTGGTCCTCCAGCCAGTTCCTAATCCATTGCCGTGTGCTCCTGTCCAAGCCATGGGCTGCCAGCTTGGCCAGGAGTTTGCTGTGGGGGACAGTGTCAAAGGCCTTGCTGAGGTCCAGGTAGACCACATCCACAGACCTCCCCACATCCACCAGGCGGGTCACCTGATCACAGAAGGCGATCAGGTTGGTGAGGCAGGATCTGCCCTTCCTAAATCCATGCTGGCTGGGCCTGATCCCTTGGCCATCCTGGAAGTGCTGTGTGATTGCACTCAAGATGACCTGTTCCATAATCTTTCCTGGCACTGAAGTCAGGCCGACAGGCCTATAATTCCCTGGCTCATCCAACCGGCCTTTCTTGTGGATGGGCACCACGTTGGCCAGCTTCCAGCCTTCTGGGACCTCTCCAGAGAGCCAGGACTGCTGAAAAGTGATGGAGAGCAGCTTGGACAGCTCATCTGCCAGCTCTCTCAGCACCCTAGGGTGGATCCCATCTGGTCCCATGGCCTTGTGGGGGTCCAAGCAGCTGAGGAGATCTCTAATTCTTCCATCCTGGAACAGAGGACTACTATGCTACTCCCTGGCTTCTTCTGCCAGTTCTTCAGCCCACCTGTCCTGCTAGTAAAAATTGAGGCAAAGAAGGTGTTAAGTACCTCTGCTTTTTCCTCATCTTCTGTTACAACGTTCCCCTCCGTGTCCACCAAGGAGTGGAGGTTGTCCTTGTCCTTCTTCTTGCTATTAATATATTTATGGAAGGACTTTTTGTTGTCCTTCACATTAGAGGCCAGTCTGAGTTCCAAATGTGCTTTTGCCTCCCTAAATTTCTTTCTACAGAACCTAGCAACATCCTTAAACATTCCACGGGTCACCTCCCCTTTCTTCCAAAGATGATACACCCTCTTTTTTTTCCCTTAGTTCTTTTAGAAGTTCATTGCCCATCCAGGGTGGCCGTCTGCCCCAGCGGCTCATCTTCCAGCACACTGGCACAGCCTGTTCCTGCACCTTCAAGAGTTCTGCCTTGAAGTAGGTCCAGCTTTCCTGGACCCCTTTGTTTTTAAGGGCTGTGTCCCAAGGAACCTTGAGTTAGTTCCTTGAGTAGCCTGAAGTCTGCCCTCCGGAAGTCCAGAGTGGAGGTCTTCTTGCTGCCCTCTTAGATTGACTAAATACTGAAAATTCAATTATCTCATGGTCACTGGTGCCTAAACACCTTCCGACCACCACATCACCCACCAGCCCTTCCCTATTGGTGAAGAGGAGGTCAAGCAGAGCCTTATCCCTGGTAGGCTCACGCAGCACCTGGGATAAGAAGCTGTCCTCCATGCACTCTAAGAACCTCCTAGACTGCTTCCTCTCTGCTGTGTTGAGATTCCAGAAGATATCAGGCAGGTTGACGTTACCCATGAGAACAAGGTCAGGCGATCTTGAGACAGCCTTAAGCTGCCTATAGAATGCTTCATCAGCATCTTCCTCCTGGTGGGTGGTCTGTAACCGACTCCAACCAGGATGTCTGCCCTGCTGGTCTTCCCTCTAATTCTCAGCCACAAGCACTCAACCCAGTCGTCCCTGATCTCTAGCTCAATGGCATCTAGTGACTCCCTGATGTACAGGGCCACCCCTCCACCTCTTCTTCCTTGCCTATCTCTCCTGAAGAGCCTGTAGCCGTCAATTGCAGCACTCCAGTCATGCGAGTTGTCCCACCATGTCTCTGTGATGGCAACTGCATCATAACTTTCCTACTGCAACAAGACTTCCAGCTCCTCTTGTTTGTTGCCCTTACTTTGTGCATTAGTGTACATGCACTTCAGCTAGGCTGCTGGTTTCACCCCTGATTCCAGCTTACCACCCTCAGACTCCTATAGAGGGTGGTGCTAATGGAGTACTGGCTTACTCTGAACAGTAATTCCTACCACCCTAGTTCTGATTATTTCTGATGTTTTTGACTCCAGTTTTTCAATACAATCCAATATTTTTACTTATATTTAGTTGAGAAATTACAAACAATCAAGAGTAGCATTTAACATTAAATATATACCTAACTAATCTGATTAAAAATGCTCATAAATTCTATCTGCTTAACAACCGAAATGACACTGGAAACAGTGAGAGAAAGGGAAAGACATTATTTCTGCCTCTCCTTGCTCCTAAAGAAACAGTTTTTCATACTGTGAAAAACATTAAGCATATATAAGGAGAAAGTAGCTGTAACAACAATGAAATCATGACTCCCTAAAGAAAGTGCCCTTTTTTTTTCTAGATTTAGTCACTTTGGTTTAGCTACTATAGTTTATAAACTCACAAACCTCATTTCATCACTGACTTCAGGGTGACATCGATTTCACCACAGGATTTTTTTGACAAAACATGTCAGACGTTATATGTAACTGTTGTAAAAGGAGACTAAATATGTTCCTGTTGACTATTCTTCTTTTACAAGGCTTTTAGAGTACAGTGACAGGAAGTCAACATTTCTAATACTGTTGGTCCCCTGGACCAGGGGAGCTTAAGGAAGTTGCATACTCCTTATAATGAGGTGCCATTAGGTGATTAATGAAGGCATGAACCCTGTTGCCATATAGCAACAAGATTCCAGAATGCAGGGACCAGAGAATCTCAGAAGTCCTCCCAGAAGTTCTTTATTGCTGTGTTGTGGTATCTCTAACATTACAGAGTCCTAGAGTCCCACTTACAGAAGTCCCTGAAGCCCTTAACAGATGAAGTAGCTAACAGAGCATGTTCCCAGCAGCACCCCTACACCAAAGCCTTAGCTGAATCCCTAACCAAAGTGACTATTGTTCAGAGTGGCTTTTTATACACTTTGTTATCAATCACTTGACCAGTAAAATCCAACCACATTTACAAGCCAAAATCTTTTCCCAATAAGAGGTGCCAGCATGTCAAGGAGGTGGCTTCTGCAGCATGTTCCAGTCCAATGGTGTGAGAGACTAAAAGCTTGTCTCTCCTGGTGTGACTCAACAAAGATAAAATCACTTGCTGCTTGCCCAGACAATAGCTGCTGTGTGTTGGGCAGAGCCACTGGAAGGACTCTTGGAAGGTGCAAAGATAACATTGCTCACTGGAATGCAGCTGGCCTACAGCAATGGCCCAAGGGCCCAGCTATCACACCTTCAGGACAAGATCATTTCCAGCCATCAGATACCCCAGAAAGGGAGGATGATGAGACAATGGATTCACCACCTGGACCCTGATTTCCTGAGGGACAATACTTGGACACATAGCTAAGGAGTAAAAAACTGTATAAAAGACTTGAGCAACTACTGGCTTGGTAGTAGAAAAATGCAGAAGAAAAATGGAGAACAAAAACCACAGAAGGACAAGGCCGTTGAGAAAGAAAGCATGAGAGAAGGAAAAGCCCGAGACAATGCTGCTCCAAAGAAAAGAGGCCATGGAGCCTGGAAGAAACAGACTGAACCCTCTCTCCATGTCCTAAGTTCCGCCTGCTGCAACTCATGGAGCTGAAGAGGCTGCCCAGAGGACCACATCTCTTCTTCAGCCAAAGCCTCAGCACCCTTTCTCTACAGACCCAACATCTCCTGCAGCACCTTTCCTCCACAGACTCAAACTGTCTTGGGGGGGATGAGGAGTGTGGTAATATAATTCCTTTCCTCTTCTCTCTCTCTTCTCTATTTTCTCTCTCTCTCCTTCTGGTCCATCCACTTTATTTATGTAATAAATAGTCTAGCTGTTGATATTTTGGCCTCGTTTGTGCCTCTCATTTCACCACACGGGAATATTTTCTTTCCCTCTCCTGACTGAGACAAAGGGTGCCAATGAGTATCTTGTTCTTGGCACACATGGAATATTATTGTTTTGCTCTATGCAGCAAAACAAGCAGCATGCTAAAGAACTGATCAGCTAAGGATCATGCACTCTCCATGCATCCAGCAGCTGCCCTTAGAACAGTGGCTGCAACATAATACCAATTTTTTCCTCATTTTGTTCCAAGTTTTGTGTGTATTAGAAATGCATTCACATTCTAAATAACTTATACATATTGGAGAAATATGAACAATCTGCATTAGGTCACGTATGTGAAAAGTATACTTGTAAATAAATCAGCAACATTTTGCATGTCTCTGTTTTTAATGTATGCAGACCATGAAGTTGTGTTACTTGCATTGGTATACTTTCATATAAATATCATTCATATGACAAATATATTTATGTAATTTAATTATAGCAGCTTCCTTCCTTATATGTCTTCTGCATGGAAAATATCTTTAAAGACAGGTAGGAATATGATCATTAATAAGATACATGCATTATGCAGGTTAGTCTCTTAAACACCCAACATTTAAAATCTAATGCATTTTTTTCTAAAAACAACTAGTCTCAAAGGCTCAAGCAGTGGAGAACTCAAAAGGTTTGCAGATAAGCAGTAACAGTGATAAACTGTACCAATTCTAAAACTTTATTGCTTGTGTTTGCTTTTTCATTGCCTAGTTTCATTTTTCCAAGCAGTGGAGGTATGCTACCCTTTTGCCAAGTTTAAAAATCTAGTATCTGTTAAAAATTTGTTCATTGTGTACTTGCCTGCAGCTTGTGGACAAACTGCTATACAGAATGAAGTGGTTATTAACCTACATACATCACCTGCTTCCACATTTTATTTTCTTCCTTAGGCATCAGTTTGATACAGAAAAACACTGAAGTGAATGACTAATTTCTTAGTGAATCCTGCAGTTTTAGTTGATTCCCTATACTCAGTTAATTTTAAAGATATCCCTTTAGTACTATTAAAGTCTTTATCAATTAATGCCTTTTCCTCTTCTTTCAGTGGCATGTTATTTAAAATAATGTATACCTCTACAATATGGAAAATTTTCCTGGATGAAAGTGAAGAAATAATTGACTTTGCATGAAAAATCAGATACATCTGCACAATCTTATATGGATGTAAGTGCCATATAAATGGAAATGGGAATACATTCAGTTCTTTGATGGGCTAATAACTTGATGTTCTCATTAGCATGTATAGAGTACTATGAAAATGTTAACGCTTAGGTGATTTAGATTTAGCTCTTGGGGCTAAAGAAACATGCCAGAATTCTGCCTATACACTTTTATGATGCCCTGCCATGTGGTCACTGACTCTGTATGCCCCATATTTTTCCATGTGTTTCTCTTTACCCTGCCATTCTTTGCCACTACATAGGTTCTTTGGTCAAAGGCCAAAGAGTTTTTGCACTGTGCATGAATGTGGGGGTCTGTGATGAATCCGTGGACCTTCTGAAGAGCTCTGGTGAGGAGTTCAATATTGAAAACATCACTGTGTTCCCATGAGAAGCTGGAAAGTCCCTCCACAGCAGATGTAATAACTATTTCAGACAAAAAGATACACTAGGTGCCTTTGAATGCATGGGGCCCAATTGGTAACAGGTTCAGTGCTTTATTAATAGGATGATCAAGCAGCACCCCTCAAGGACTAGTCACACATGTATGGGTAATTGATGCTGATTATGTTGGGCAAATATATTCTTTAATATCCACTGCAGCACCACCTGTAACAATTGCTAAAGGGACTCGAATTGCTCAACTTGTACCTTTTGTGAACTGTTGTGCTGGTTCAGGCTGGGTGGTCCCCTGCTCCTGCCACATAAGACACACCAGCCCAGTGGGTGGACACAGGAAGCTGTGTATTTCATCCCATATTGTTCTGCTCCCTATAAACCTACCTGCAAAGTCCTACACTTCCTCTTTCTTCCCTCACCACTCCTACGGAGATGGTCTCTATCTAGTAATGGAGGGGGAGTCATTTCAAGGCCTCTTGGGGCCTGGCCAGGCCTAACGCCTGGAGGAAAAGGGGAAGGGCAATCTCAGATCTGACCAGCTGAGATTAGCCTAACAGTGGAGGTGGGGGGAAGAAAGAGTCCTGGGGGTTTTGTGTGTACCCTCATGTGGGGAAAAAGGGAAGTGTTGGAATGTTTCTGGGTATGCTTTAGGATCTCCTTTTGTCACTGTGCTTGTGGATCTCTGTAAAATATTCACTGCTGTTCCATTTAAACTTTCCACCACTTCTGCAATCCATTTGTCTGAGTCACAGTTTTTTTGCCCTGGTGGAAGGGAAGGAAGGATCAGCCTTTCAACCCACCACAACTGTGTTTCCAAAACAGAACAAACTATCTGTGGTGACAGAGAATTTGGATTGGCAGTGGGAGATTTTGCAGCGTCTCCTCCAGCCTTTGGTGTTTCGAAGAGTGCTGTGGTGCCAGCCCATCAGGAGAGGTAAGCGATGGCTGTGGGGCCCCTCCCATAGTTCAAGCAGTGCCAAGCAATGGCTCCCATAACTTTAATTGCCAAGAAATTAGGGAAACAGCATCCTTGGAGCAGAAAGCAGCCCCCCAACCCCACCTCCACTGACCCCCCCATGGCTACAGCAGTTTTGCTGAGCCTCCAGCCCATGCTCTCTCTGTTGTCTTTCCCTTGCTTGCAGTTTTTTGTAGCTTTGCAGAAGCTGTATATAAGATTTAAAGTCACAGTGCTCATTTTTTTTCTTGGAGATTTGTCATTTTATGTTTTTGGTAGTTGAGTTTTAACAGTGCTCATAATGAATAGTGAGTACTCATGATAAGTATTTAGTAATTATAATAAAGTATATCAAGTAATAAGTAATAATAAATATAAGAATATATTATCATATACTATTGTGATCAGTACTTGATTATAATAGACATGATAATTAATAATAATATATTAGTGACAATGGGTAAGTTCAAGTAGAATAAGTTATTCTATGAGTTCAGATTTTAAATTTTTCTTTTGGTTCATACCTTCCTTTTTTGTTTTCTTTTTCTGTGTGCCGTGGCATTTCTTTTTTGTTTCTTTTTAGGCATTGATCTGATAGTTTGATTTTAACATATTTTTTAAGCTTTTTAGCGATTTTTGCCATCCCTACCTGGAAATATCAATTTTGCAACTCAGTGCTGCAATCATCTCAGCACAAGACAGCATGAATACAGCACAGGTATCATGAGGATGGGACATTGAAAATCAGCAGACCTGCCTAACACTGGCCTCAATGACTGCAATGATAATTCGCGTTGTCAGCAGAAAACATTTAAATTAGGACTGTATATCATGGTTGCTTAATTGTTGTGTGATTAGAGAATATGTTCACATGGATTTATATGTTAACTTCCCAGATTTTTTTGGTAGAAGGGAATGCAAAAGCGGATGCACTTGTGTCAGGTGTAGCAATGGGGCCAATTCCAAATATCAAACAACAGGCCATAGCTTCTCATCAATTTTTTCATCAAGGTTATTGTGCTCTAAAACTGCAGTTTCAGTTGTTCAGTGCTGAAGCTCAAGGTGTTGTTGCTGCATGTCCTGATTGTCAGGGCTAGCATATTCCTCACTATTCTGGAACCAACCCTAAAGGGTTATGAGCCCTCCAGATCTGGCAAAGAGATGTTGCTCACGTTGCAGAATTTGGCAGGTTTAAATTTGTTCATGTGTCTATTGATACATTCTCCTTGGTCATCATTGCAATTGCTCACACAGGAGAGACTGCCAAAGATGTTATTGATCATTGGCAGTGAGCTTTTCCTACTGCTGGAGTTCCCCTTCAGATAAAAACAGACAATGGTCCAGCGTATGTGTCTGGAACGGTTAACTCATTTTTGCAATCATGGGGTATAACTCACGTTACTGGTATCCCTCATCCTCCCACTGGATAAGGTATCGTTGAACGTGCACATGGCACATTAAAACAACTGTTGCAAAAACAAAAAGTGGGAATGGCAGGGGATCCTCCAGAAGCTTGATTGAACAAAACTATATATGTTCTAAATTTTTTTCAGATTTCTGATGATTCTCGGGAACCCCGATAATGTGTCATTTTGGCTCATTAGCTACCACCAGTGGGGTGCCCTCAGGAGCTAAAGTCAGGGTCTGGGATCTGCAAACAGGTCAGTGGTCTGATCCTTGTGATTTAATAACTTGGGGACGAGGGTATACTTGTGTTTCAACAGATTCTGGACCATGCTGGGTTCCAGCAAGATGGCTTCAACCACCATTTTTATCACCGTCTGGTCACTGGCTGCTGCAACAGACATGCAGATTCTGAAGCAACCACAGAAGAGTGTGTGGATCACACTTGAAAATGCCCTGAAACAAGATATGCTGTGCCTCTCGGTATCAACACCTATGAATCCCTTCAGCACCTGCTTGATGAACAGATGGAAGGACATTACCAAGAAGATTGAACCTTTGAGCTTAAAAAGAACATTTTATATGTGTTTCTTGGTGCATTTTAACTATTGCTTGATGTCGATTCTGTTTGATATGTTTCCTTGCAAAATGGGGCTGCAATAAATATCTTGTTGTTAGCTCAGGGGCATGGTTGTCAAGAATTTGAAGGATTGTGTTGTACGAATCTGTCAGATCATTCATTCTCTACACATAAGCATATTCAAGAACTGGAACAGGGAGTAACACATTTGCAGCTTAATAATGAAGGATGGTTTAAAGGAGAGTTTAAAGGATGGGGACCCTCTGGTTGGCTTCTTTTGATTCTTAAAACTGGGTTGTTAATTTTGGTAATTGTGATTGTAATGTTACTGATGTCGCTCTGCCTGAATCTGTTGCAAAGGGCCCTGAAGCAGATGATCAAAGCAGCATTTGTATCAGAAAAACAAAAATGGGGAATTGTGGGGGACTGTGATGAATCTGTGGACCTTCTGAAGAGCTCTGGTGGGGCGTTCTATATTGAAAACATCACTGCATTCCCATGAGAGGCTGGAAAGTCCCTGGATTGAATGTTTGAGGATGAGAAACCACAAGATGAGATAGGAGGCCACCTGGGCTAGCTTAACGAGTGACTATAGCAATGCTATCGCTAGCCAGTGAGAATCTTGAGAAAAGTTTGTTAACCAATCACACACAGCCACACTAACAACATACATGCAAATATGTGTTGCTTGCTGGAATAAACAGAATCTTCTGTCTTTCTCTATGCTCTGCTTGCATATATATTTGTCATTTTGGCTGTCACCCTATCCCTATACAGTGACACATGAATACATTGTAAACTGAATTGAGTCTCTGGATATTAGCCTAGTGCAAATAATAACAGATGAAATATACTCTTTATTAAGTAGATACACATTTTACAGTAGTTTTAGCATGACTCTCATAATTTAATCTTAAAAATATTTGTCTTGTGCCAGTGGAGGATGACTTCCTTTATCTGCCTTGAAGCAAAAAGTCACAGTGAAAACTATCAGTACAGTGTTGAATTATTTTATGGAAACTAATAATTTACTGCAAAGTCTGCACCCATGATGTTGTTTGTGATCTTGATATCAGATTCTTGGATCTTCCTTGGTAATGAGTGGATCCTCAATTTCCTCACTGCTGCATGCAGGTATATATATTGGAATTTCTTGTTCTTGTTTTTATGTGAGAATAGCTTAGTTAGTTCTTGACAGCACCATTTCAGGAAAACAGAAATATGACTTGTGGAGCTCTAAACAGTAAGCAACTTGGGTGAGGGACAGAATCCTACGTGGTGACTGGGGGATAGAAGATTTTCAGTGTTGTAGTTAATTTAATAATCTCTAATAATGTCCTCATATTTATAAAATCTCCTAACAGTATGAAATGCTTCACTTTAAGGACAAGGGACTAGGTTAATTTTTTCATCTCTAGTTTTGTTTTTATTTTTTCTTTTTCTGTTTTCCTTGCTTGGAAAGAAGTGGTGATGCTAAATGGTAGCATAAAATGGCAAATATTAATTCTGCATTATTTAGATATTGCAACAGGGAATTTCAGTCAGAAAGATGTCATATTTTATAAAATCATAGAATTACTTTAGTTGAAAAAGACCTTTAAGATCATCAAATCTAACACTTGACCTAACATCACCGTGACCATTAAACCACATCACAAATTGTCATGTCCACCTAATCTTAACATTTATAAAAGTAATTTCATTTTGAAACCAACCCTTTCCCAAGAAAATTACATGAAAACAGCTGAGTCTCTTCTGTAGTATACTACACGATTGAGAGAAGAGGCAGGATTTGCAGGTAGTGATTCAGATTGGGTACCTGAGCTTCTTCTGAGAATTTCTCCTATGTTGTTTCTATATGCTAACATCACCTTTAATTTTGTTGATTTTTTTATTCTTACATGATTCATACAAAGTGTAACTGTCAGAATGTAAAATAAGCAACATCTAACATCATAGGCTAAATTGTTCAAACAATGCATGGGGAATTGCATATACCAGTGCTGCTAATATGCCATCAGAGAGGAAGGCACTTGTTTACTGCTTATAATAGTATTTTATGCTTGTGGTTAACTCACTGATGGATTCTTTCCATGGTCACATTTTAAGACAGTGTATAAACAATTTCAGAAACATAAAAAGAGCAAAGACTGTTAGATGCTTTATTTAATATAGTTTTGGTAAACAAATAATAAAAAAAAATAACCCAATAATACTCATAAGAAGGGGAAGGACCTTTTATCTTTGGAAGTGTTAGTACTAGTGTTTTCTCTTAGTTACAGAGTTGTTGAATAATTTATGTTTGGAATGACCTAAGAAGGTTAAATCTCTTCCTGAAATAAAGAGATAAGTGTGATAAAAGTGCTCCAGTAAACCATTAATCTCACAGTGACAATTTGTTTTCTAATATCTGACCAGAATTTCTTCCACAGTAACTTGTGTCTGTTGCCATCTCCTTTATCACTGTACACCTCAGAAATATTTGGATCTGTTTCATGCCATTATACTAAGTACATGGATAAAACAATAAGATCCTTTTAAATACTCTCTTCTTAAGATTGAATAAACTTTTTTTCCCAGCCACTTCCAATATAACATGTGCTTGCCACTACAATTACCATTATGGTCCCTTACTGGACATGTCAATGCCTTTTATGTATGGGGAGCTCAGATACAGTCTACGATTGTTGACTTAAAGATGTCCGACATTAATGTTTGAGATCTTCATCTGTTACTAGAAATGGGAATGGGATGGACAGAGGAGATGAAATCTATCATTAACCCATTTTATATATATATGTGTGTGTGTGTATATATGAAAGTACCAATATGTATGTGTATTTATTCATGTATGATTATGACTAAATACAATTATACCAAATAATAGGCTTGGTAGTGCATTGATTTTATATAAATGTATATATTTCATCTAAATTATTTCATTTCAAGTGATAGAATAATTTTAAACAACATAACTGAAGTAGTTTCTGAAAAATCATAGGATTTAATTACAAATGAAATCCACACTGTTCTAAAGAAAGAAATTAATAATATGCAACAAAGTACATTTCATCCAAAGTTATTATTTTTTTATTTTATTGTTAATTTATAACCTATTAGCTATTTGGAGCAGAAGACAGCATTTCTTAATATTCCATTACTATGCACAAGAATAAGAGGTTCTTAGAGTGCATGGAGGACAGCTTCTTATCCCAGGTGCTGTGTGAGCCTACCAGGGGTAAGGCTCTGCTTGACCTCCTCTTCATCAATACGGAAGGGCTGGTGTGTGATGTGGTGGTCGGAGGGTGTTTAGGCACCAGTGACCACGAGATAATTGAGTTTTCAGTGTTCAGTCAAGCTAAGAAGGGCAGCAAGAAGACCTCCACTCTGGACTTCTGGAGGGCAGACTTCAGGTTAGTCAAGGAACTAACTCAGAAGGTTCCTTGGGAAACAGCCCTTAAAAATAAAGGGGTCCAGGAGAGCTGGACCTACATCAAGACAGAACTCTTGAAGGCACAGGAACAGGCTGTGCCAATGTGCCGGAAGATGAGCCACCAGGGCAGATGGCCAGCCTGGATGGGAAACAAACTTCTAAAAGAACTAAGGGAAAAAGGGTGTATCATCTTTGGAAGAAAGGGGAGGCAACCTATGGAATGTTTAGGGATGTTGCTAGGACTTGTAGGAAGAAAATTAGGGAGGCAAAAGCACATCTGGAGCTCAGACTGGCCTCTGCTGTGAAGGACAACAAAAAGTCCTTCCATAAATATATTAATAGCAAGAAGAAGGACAAGGACAACCTCCACTCCTTGGTTGACATGGAGGGGAACGTTGTAACAAAGGATGAGGTAAAGGCAGAGGTACTTAACACCTTCTTTGCCTCAATTTTTACTAGCAGGACAGAATGTCTTCCAGGCAGCTGGCCTGCAGAGCTGGCAGAAGAAGCCAGGGAGCAGTATAGTTTCTCTCTGTTTCAGGATGGGAGAGTTAGAGAGCTTCTCAGCTGCTTGGACCCCCACAAGTCCATGGGACTGTGGTGGAGTAGGAAGGTTCCCCCCACACACATAAAAGAATCCACAGCTAACTCAGCCGGAGAAGCAGATGAAAGCTATATTTTACAAGCAGATATGGAATGCAATGAATATGTACAAAAATATACAATATTTACAATATATACAGAAATATACAACAATGTATGTAATACAGGAGACCTTTCCCCAACCCCCCTGCAGCCAGGGGGGTTCGGCCTGTCTCTCCCTTCTCCCTCCCTCCCTCCCCTTTTTCCCAAAAGGGTTAGAGAGAAAGAGAAAGCAAGGTAATTAAAAGGGGAAAACTTTGTTAAAGCTCAAAGCGAATGCAAAAGTTAGTTTTCTCTTATGTGGTTAGCAAGAATTGTTCCTGCATAGCAAGCTGCTGCTTCAGAGAGAGAAACGGGCCAGCTCACAGTACAGGGGGAAGAAAGAAGACTGACTGCCCCCCCCGACTGAAAGACCAAGCTAGAACCTACAGCCGGGTTCTACCAATGAAATTGGATTAGCATATCTTTTGTTTTCATTTATATACCAAAACATTCAGCCAGAGTGTTCAGAAAGTGTCCCTTTTTTAAAGGCACAGCCTAAACCGGTCACAGGGACCAGATGGGATCCATCCTAGGGTGCTGAGGAAGCTGGCAGATGAGCTGTCCAAGCCACTCTCCATTATTTTTCAGCAGTCCTGGCTCTCTGGAGAGGTCCCAGAAGACTGGAAGCTGGCCAATATGGTGTCCATCCACAAGAAAGGCCGGTTGGATGAGCCAGGGAATAGGCCTGTCAGCCTGACCTCAGTGCCAGGAAAGATTATGGAACAGGTTGTCTTGAGTGCAATCGCACAGAACTTACAGGATGGCCAAGGGATCAGGCCCAGCCAGCATGGATTTAGGAAGAGCAGGTCCTGCCTCACCAACCTGATCTCCTTCTGTGATCAGGTGACCCGCCTGGTGGATGTGGGGAGGCCTGTGGATGTGGTCTACCTGGACCTCAGCAAGGCCTTTGACACAGTCCCCCACAGCAAACTCCTGGCCAAGCTGGCAGCCCATGGCTTGGACAGGAGCACACTGTGTTGGGTTAGGAACTGGCTGGAGGGCCGAGCCCAGAGAGTGGTGGTGAATGGTGCCACATCCAGCTGGCAGCCAATCACTAGTGGTGTGCCCCAAGGATCAGTGCTGGGCCCCATGCTCTTTAACATCTTTGTTGATGATCTGGATGAGGGCAATGAGTCCATCATCAGTAAATTTGCGGACGACAGCAAGCTGGGGGCAGGAGTTGATCTGCTGGAGGGTAGAGAGGCTTTGCAGAGGGACCTGGACAGGCTGGACAGATGGGCAGAGTCCAATGGCATGAGATTGAACACATCCAAGTGCCGGGTTCTGCACATTGGCCACAGCAACCCCATGCAGTGCTACAGGCTGGGGTCAGAGTGGCTGGAGAGCGGCCAGGCAGAGAGGGACCTGGGGGTACTGGTTGATTGTAGACTGAACATGAGCCTGCAGTTTGCCCAGGCAGCCAAGAGGGCCAATGGCATCCTGGCCTGCATCAGGAACAGTGTGGCCAGCAGGAGCAGGGAGGTCATTCTGCCCCTGTACGCTGCACTGGTTTAGGCCACACCTTGAGTCCTTTGTCCAGTTCTGGGCCCCTCAGTTTAGGAAGGATGTTGACTTGTTGGAACGTGTCCAGAGAAGGGCAACAAGGTTGGTGAGGGTTTGGAACACAAGCCCTGTGAAGAGAGGCTGAGGAAGCTGGGGTTGCTTAGCCTGGAGAAGAGGAGACTGAGGGGTGACCTTATTGCTCTCTACAACTCCCTGAAGGGAGGTTGTAGCCAGCAGAGGTTGGTCTCTTCTCCCAGGCAGCCAGCACCAGAACAAGAGGACACAGTCTCAGGCTGCGCCAAGGCAGGTTTAGACTGGACATTAGGAGGAAGTTCTATCCAGAGAGAGTGATTGCCCATTGGAATGGGCTGCCTGGAGAGGTGGTGGAGTCACCTTCATTGGAGGTGTTCAGGAGGAGACTTGATGGGGTGCTTGGTGCCATGATCTAATTTTTTGGGTGAGTTGAATTGGTTGATAGGTTGGACATGGTGATCTTGAAGGTCTCTCCCAATTTGGTTTATTGTATTGTATTGTATTTTAGTATGATTACTTTGTAACTGAAGGCAATGAAAGACTTTATTTTATCTGTGATTCTGTCTCTATTCATTTCTACAGAGTGGATCATGTTGGTCATCATTATGGAAAGCGATCAAAATGAGAGATGGTGTGTTCAAATAAAAATACAAATGAGTATTTTTTCCACTATGACCAAATTAATATAAATAAACCTGTCATTACAAGTCTGAGTTTTTAGGAAGAAAGGATAGAAGAGCAAGTTGACTCACTATATTTTATTGTAAACTTAGATAATTACAGGGGGAAATACTATAGTTGAAGCATTATAAGTTTTAAATCTCTTGTTTCAACTTGTTTAATATTTTCCCATGTTCTGGTGTTTTGTTAAAGCTTTAAATAGTTTATGAGTTCTCACTTATTTAAGTCTGCACATTTCCATATGGTATTTGAAAACCATAAAGCAACAATGACAACTACTATTTGCCAATTTAGTAAGTACTTTATAAAACAGAAATTCTCTGAATGATCATGCCACTTGAATCTTTTTCTTTACATTGCATTTTTACAGGTTTTTAGGATGCAGGAAAATACCACAGAAATCACCCCAATTCAGATTTCTGTTCAAAAGGATCTTTTTCTGTTCTTAAACTTTTCTTCAAGAGAAATCTATCTCCCTTTAAGTGTTTTTTTGCTTTATTCCTATGTGAAAATATAAAACCTATTCTTCTCCATTATTTCTATAAATGTTTCTATCAGTCCTATCAAAAGAAGTTTCGCAAAAAGTGAATATAAGTATTCAGTGGAACTTCCAGTTTCCTCATAAGAAGAAATTGAAAGTTCTGTAATATATCAATAACCCTGTAAGAATAGTTTGCTACAGTCATTTGCAACTCTTGACTGAAACCTCAAGGGGAATAAAGGGACAATTTGAGTAAAGGAGTCATCAAATGTATTGAAAGTTGTGACAATACTGAGATCTTGTTTGTGGCTTGTTGGGTTATTGTTTCTTGGGGTTTTTGTTTGTTTTTGTTTTTAATTCTAAATGCCACTGCTAAAAGCAACACCAAAAATTGATAAGCTTTATTTACGTAGCATCACCAGGGAATGAAGTGGAACTTTCAACTTTCAATGAGTGTTGATGGTGACAATGTGTGTGTTTTATTGTTTGTACAAGACAGGTATGTCTGAGAGAAAAGAGATCACACTATTGCAGAAGGGACATCTTTAATCAGGTCAGGGTATTCAGAGCCCTGTCCAACCCAACCTTGGATATTTCCAGAACAGGGCATTTACCAGCTCTGTGGGTAACCTGTTACAATGGTTCATCATCCACATCACAAAGAATTTCTTCCGTGTATCTAACCTGGATCTACCCTCTCTTTGTTTAAAGCCATTAACTCTTGTCCTATTGCAACAGGTCCTACAAAAAGATTGCCCCCATCTTTCTTGTAGGCTCCCTTTAAATACTGAAAGGCTGCAATAAGTTATCTCCATACACTTCTCCTGACTAGACCACCCATCTCTTCTAGCCTTTCTTTTTAAGGGAGGTGTTCTGCTCCTCTGATAATTTTTTGCCTCTCCTCTGAACCTTCTCCAACAGGCCAATATCTTTCATGTGCTGTGGACCCCACAACTAGACAGAGTGCTCCAGAGGAAGTCTCACCAGAGTATAGTACAGGGTCAGAACTGCTTCCCTTGATCTGCTGATGTGGCTTCTTTTGAGGTAGCTCAGGATACATTACTGGCTCATGTCCAGCTTCTCATCCAGCAGCACTCCCAAACTGTTATGTTCCTTATGCAGTGCTGGTGACCCACAGCCTGATCAAGCATTCCTAGATTCCTACGGTGAAAATGTCATGAGAAGGCTAAGGAGTTTGTAGCTCCATATTTAAGCAGTTCCTCTGTTAAGACGTGTGTTCCAATGTTAAGTGAGAAGTTTAAATCAGTCTATAAACTCAGTTCAGTCCACTAAGCCTCTTGCTCATCTGATTGGTCTGTGAGTTACTTTCTCATTTTGAAAAACAAACTACAAAATATTCAGCCATATCATAAAACACAAGCTTTGATTTTTTTTTTTTATTGGTTTGGTTTTCTTTAAGCAGTTTGGTATCTTATAAAAAATGCTGAAACAATAAAGAAATCAAAATAAAAAAGAAAAAATAGCTATCACTTTTTCTCATAACATTTACTATTCATAATAAAGAAAAATTAATAGCACAAGATTTTATATAATCATAGTTTAAATTTTCTTTTTAAGATACTGTGCTCATAGTTTTCTCTTTGATAACATGATGGCTATGCATAATCTTTATCAGTATTATTAATGACAGGACTTTTAAAGTTTATATTTCCATCACTGAGAGTATGTCTCAAACATCTCTATTCTAATGCTATTTAAAATAAGTGATTCATAGTATAGTACTTTTATTTATCATAGAATTATAGTATCAGTCAAGGTTGGAAGGGACCACAAGGATCATCGAGTTCCAACCCCCCTGCCATGGGCAGGGACACCCCACACTAGATCAGGCTGGTCAGAGCCTCATCCAGCCCGGTCTTAAACACCTCCAGGGACGGGGCCTCAACCACCTCCCTGGACAACCCATTCCAGGGCTTCACCACTCTCATGGTGAAGAACTTCCTCCACACGTCCAGCCTGAATCTCCCCACCTCCAGCTTCATTCCATTCCCCTAGTCATAACACTACCTGAGATCCGGAGAAATCCCTCCCCAGCCTTCTTGTAGGCCCCCTTCAGATACTGGAAGGCCACAATGAGGTCACCTGAGAGCCTTCTTTTCTCCAGACTGAACAGCCCCAACTCTTTCAGTCTGTCTGCCCTCTGATCGTCCTCGTGACCCTTCTCTGGACACGCTCCAGCACATCCACATCCCTCCTGTAATAGGGGCTCCAGAACTGGATGCAGTACTCCAGGTGGGGTCTCACCAGAGCTAAGTAGAGGGGGAGAATCACCTCCCTTGACCTGCTGGTCACACTTCTCCTGATGCAGCCAGGATCTGATTGGCTTTCTGGGCTGCAAGTGCACATTGAGAGCTCCTGTTGAGCTTCTCGTCCACCAGCACCCCCAAGTCTCTCTCCTCAGGGCTGCTCTCCAGCCAGTCCCTGCCCAGCCTGTATTTGTGCCTGGGATTGCCTCGACCCAGATGCAGGACCCTGCCCTTGGTCTTGTTGAAGCTCATGAGGTTGGCTTGTGCCCACCTCTCCAGCCTGTCCAGGTCCCTCTGGATGGCATCCCTTCCCTCCAGCGTGTCTGCTGCACCATACAGCTTGGTGTCATCAGCAAACTTGCTGAGGGTGCACTCGATGCCACTGTCCATGTCACCCACAAAGATGTTGAACAAGACAGGTCCCAGGACTGATCCCTGAGGGACTCTGCTTGTCACTGGCCTCCCCTGGGACATGGACCCATTGACAGCCACTCTTTGGGTGCAGCCATCAAGCCAGTTCCTTATCCATCTAGTGGTCCACCCATCAAACCCATGTGTCACCAGCTTGGAGACCAGGAGGTGGTGCGGGACAGTGTTGAAGGCTTTGCTCAAGTCCAGATAAACAACATCAGTTGCTCGCCCCTCATCTGTTAATGTTGTCACATGTTCATAGAAGGCCACCAGGTTTGTCAGGCAGGATTTGCCCTTGGCAAAGCCATGCTGACTGTTCCAAATCACCTCTTCACTATTCTTCTGAGTCATTAGTGCCTCCAGGAGGATCTGCTCCATGATCTTTCCGGGCACAGAGGTGAGACTGACTGGCCTGTAGTTCCCCGGTTCCTCCTTCTTACCCTTTTTGAAAATGGGAGTAATGTTTCCCCTTTTCCAGTCTGTGGGGACTTCCCCAGTCTGCCATGACTTTTGGAATATAATAGAGAGGGGTTTGGCAACCTCATCTGCCAGTTCTCTCAGCATCTGCCAGTTCTCTCAGCATGAATGGCTCTGTCCTTTTTGGGAAAGACAAGCGAATAAGGCAAGGTGGTAGAGCTGCTGTATGTCAGAGACTAACTGGAATGAAGCTCTCCCTGGTGGTGAATGAAGAGCAAGTGTAATTAAATATAAATTTTATATTTTTTCTTTTTAACATTTTTGACAGTGGTTTCTTCAAACACCACCATACCTTATTTACAGAGTATATTTACAGGTTCTGTTATATATGAAGACAGTTAAATGATTTAAGCACAAATCTGACAATTTCCAATACTGTGATTTAAATTGGAAATTCTGATGCTGCGATCTGTGGTTTCCCATAATGGGGATTCTGTATAAAAATCAGCTGGGTATTAACAGCTTGCACCTTTGTCCAGTATCTTCCCAGACGCTGTAACTATAATTCAAGCAGATCTTGGCTTGAAGAGGGCTAAGAGGTCTCCCTCTTCTTGTGTCCAGTTCATGGTCTGGAGTTTTCTTTGGCTCAGAGAGGGCTAAGGGGACTCTCTCTCTCATGTGCTCTGTCACTAGGCTGCAGCCTTTCCATGATTCTTCTGGGATTCAGTTCTCTTGAGGCTTTTCCCCTTTCTGACTCTGGCACAGGGCTCTTGGAGTGTTGGTTACTTTGGTCCAGGTGCAAAGCCCAGGTGTAGTTTGCCTTTGCTCTTCAGCTGCAACTCCAGCAGCATTTGGCTCTTATTGCTGTCTGGGTGAGAACAAGGCAAATCTCAGCTGGTCTAAATTCTGTCCAAAGACAATTAATATCCTTCAGTAACAGAGAAACCTGATAGCTGAATCTACAGAATGGGGTATATTCAAATATGGCCAGGGCACATACAGTTCACAGGTGTGTTACAAGGTTAATTACATGTGCTACACATTTTCCTGGACCATCTGGACCTCAGGAAGTGTCCAGGTTTGCACATTCACAACTGTTTAGTGCATTGTCTGGGTTACGGCTTGTGCCTTCAGGGTAAGGATTAAGGGGCAGGTTAATATGGGAGTTATTATTGTGCATGTTTATTACCAGCTACCTGACCAGAATCAGGAAGCTGATGAAACCTTCAACATGTGTTGTAGTAGGTATTCAGTCACCCTAGAGCACAGCTTCCAGGACAAGATGTTAGCAGGGAAAGACATTTATTACATTACACAGCAAAGTTATATACTCTATCAGAAGTCATAGCTGTCACATCTTAATTGGTTATTTTCTACTGGCATGCATGTAATTAAGGCATACAATAGCTAAAAATACCAAAACAATATTCTAACACATCCAACCAAATTCTGCCAAGTTTCTCCCTTCAGTTACAAGACGTTTACATTCTTTTCTTAGTCCGAGACCAAACATAGCTCTTCCAAAGTGTGGTGGTTCAGGCTGGGTGCCCTGCTTGGTGCCACCACACAAGCCACACCTGCAGTGTCCCAAGAATCCAGCCCAGTGGGTGGACATGGGAAGCTACGTATTTCATCCCATAAAGTCCTGCTCCCTATAAAACCATCAGCAGGGGTCCTGCACTTCCTCTTACTTTCCGTTGCCTCTATCTGGTAATGGGGGGAGCCATCTCCTGGCCTCTTGGGCCTCACTAGGCCCAAGGCCAGGGGAAAGGGCAATCTCAGATCTTGCCATCTGAGATTAGCTGAACAGTGGAGGAGGTGGGGGGAAGAAAGAGCCCTGGGGGGTTTGGGTGTACCCTCAGGTGGGGATGGGATGCTTTTGGGTATGCTTTGGGATCTCTCTTTTGTCACTGTGCTTGTGGTTCTCTGTAAAATTTTCACTGCTTTTCTATTTAAACTTTCCACCACTTTTGCAATCTGTTTGTCTGAGTCCATTTTTTGCCCGTGGTGGGAGGATCGGCTCTTCAACCCATCACACAAAGCTATCCAAAACCAACCCTTCTCTTACATCTACCCCTTTTTCCAATAAAACCACACTTTTGATAGACCATTCTAACATTCTTTGCATACATAAAAGCAAGCTAGGTAAAACTAATTATACAGCAAGAGCAATTAATAAAATAACAAGAAATATGCAACGGCCCTATTCTGTAATGTAGCACGTCTAACAGACTGATGTAACCCATAAAAGATACAATGCTCAGAGCTGCACCAACTAGGTTGTTCCAACAGAACTGGCATAATATACAGGTAAAGATATCAAGACTTCCAGCTACACTACAATAACAAACATACATTCCTTTCCACTTATCTTAGAAGGTCAAGACACAAACAGGACAGTTGCTTCTTTTGGATAGAAAAGTTTCATCCCACAGTTTTGAACTTCTTTGTTACCAGCCTGATCTCTTAAAGGAGAAATTAGATCTTGCTAGTTCCAATACTTGCATAAAGAAGATTTGATTAACCATATGAGTTTTAGCCTGAACACATTGTACACAGGGATTAAGATACAAAGACCTACAAATACAGCAAACCCCAACCTTCAGCGTTGTCTTTTACAATCTGCTTCAAAGACATGAATGTTATACCTTTGCCTTTTTCTAAAATGGTCAAAAATCAGAGAATTGTTTAGTGTCAAGATGGTCCTCCCTTGATTTGTGAGGGTAGGGCTGGCCAGGCTCTATCTCCACAGATAAGGAAAATACCTGCAGGCAGACAGAAAGAGTGAAAAGGCCCCTTTTCTGGGTTAGAGATGACATCCTAACTATTCATGGTTCTGTTCAATGCAAAATTGAACAGAAAAAAATAATCCATTTTTACACATCCTAGCATACTGATCTCTTGGTACTGAGTCCTATTGTTCCTACCTTTGGCCTAATGCTGTTTCTTTTTCCTTTGAATTTCTCCCAGCTAAAGCCTCAAAAATTTTTATATCCTCCACAAATTTTGTTAAACCACATATAACATGAAAATTTGAAAACATAACATGCTTTAACTATTCTTTCTTGTGACATCATACCTGAATTTCCCCTTTTTTGTTTTTTTATAACCTAAAATGAAAATGTCTTTTGTGCTATAATCCATTTTGACCTTGCCTTTAACTATTTAAGATTATCACTTAAGTATAAAAGACTGGTGAGTTGCCATATAAATCCATGTGAACATATTCCCTAATCACACAACAATTAAGTAATCATGGTATTCAGTCCTAATGCAGATGTTTTCTGGTGACATTCTCATGCAATCAGCCTCTGATTGATTCTTTTGCTCTCAGATTATCATGACAGTCATTGTGATCAGTGTTAGGTAGGTCTGCTGATTTTCAGTTTCATGGGAAATGCTCTTTGTCCCATCCTCTTGATTCTTGTGTTGTCTTCTGCTGAAATGATTGGGCACTGAGTTACAGAATTGATGTTCCTAGGTCATGGCATGGACTGGCTTATCCTTGCTGGTATCACTAAAGCCCATAGGTGACAACATATGCTTTTTTTTTTTTTTTTTAATTATTCTTATCTTAATGCTATTGTGAATACAAAGAAAGGAAAAAACCAAACACCACATTTTATAATATCCATACATCAAACTCCTAACTTATGCTAATACCAAAATCCCTAAAAAGCATAAAGAACTATGTTAAAATTAAACTATCAAATCAATGGCTAAAAAAGAAAAAAGATGTTAGGTTACCTAAAGCATGCTTTGTTTTTAAAAATGAAAACTTATCCACTAAAATTACCACCTATATTTCATAGTGTTCCCCTGAAATGCCAAGGCACACAGAAAAAGAAGAAGGTTCAAACCAAAGAAAAAAACCTTAACCTATGCCTAGAATAACTTATTCTTCTCAAACTTACCCATTATCACTTATATCTTATAATTATTACTTATTATTTGACATACCTTATTATAATCACTAAATACATAAGTACCCATTATTCATTATGCTTACTGTTAAAACTTAACTACTGAAAGCATCAAAATAACAAATCTCCAAAACCCCTTGCAATCAGAAATAATGTTAAAATAATTATCCATATCAGGTTTGCACTTACAAAATGTTGAATATTTTTCTTAACAAAACATAGCACTGTCACTTTAAATCAAAACAGATTTTACAGACAAGGAAGAGACTAGGCGGGGGGCAACGAGGGGGAGAGGGGGAACTGACAGGCTCAGCAAAACCACTGTAACTTCTGCCAAATTTCTCCCTACAGTTACAAGATGTTTACATTCTTTTCTAAGTCAGAGACCAAACATAGCTCTGCCAAAGCTAACCAATAACAACCCTTCTCCTACAAACAGTCAACTAGAAGTAGCCCCACAATCACAGGCTCTGGTTATCATAGGGGACTTCAATTACCCTGGCATTTGCTGGAAAAATTGCATAGCCAGGCAAGTGCAGTAGACGAGATTCCTCCAGTGCATTGGCAATAACTTCCTGACACAAGTGGTGGAAGAGCCCACAAGAAGAAGTGTGCTGCTGGACCTTGCACTGATAAGCAAGGAGGAACTGGTTAAGGACATGAAGGTAGGGGACAGCCTTGACTGTAGTGACCTTGAGATGGTCTCCTTCAGGATCATAGCCTGCAGGCACAGAGCCATAAGCAGGATTACAACCCTGGGCTTCAGAAGGGATAACTTTGGCCTCTTCAAGGAACTGCTTGGAGAAGTCCCACGGGAGAAGGATCTAGAAGGTACAGGGGTGTGACGGAGCTGGTTAATAACAAACATTTCCTTCTCAAGAAAGGAGCATCCCAAAGAGTAAAAAATCAGGTAAGAGAGCTAGGAGACCCTGCATGGTTGATTAGGGAGCTTCTGAATTACACACAATCACAGAATCACCAACTGTTAGGGGCTGGAAGGGACAACAATAGATATCTAGTTCAACCGCCCTGCTAGAACAGGATCACCTGTACCAGATCACACAGGAATGCATCCAGGTGGGTTTTGAGTATCTCCAGAGAGGGAGACTCCACAAATGCCCCAGGCAACCTGTTCCAGTGTTCCATCACCCTCACAGGGCAGAAAATATTTCCTTATGTTTACATGGAACTCCCTATGCCTCAACTTCCACCCATTGCCCCTTGTTCTGTCATTGGGCATCACCAAGATCCTGACTCCATCCTCTTGGCATTCACCCTTTATGTATTTATAAACATTAATGAGGTCATCTCCTAGACACCTCCAAACTAAAGAGACACAGTCTCTTCTAATAAAGGAGGCATTCCACTCTGTTAACCATTCCTATGGATCTGTGCTGGATTCTCTCAAGCAGTTCTAGGTCTTTCTTAAACTTAGGGACCCAGAACTGGACACAGTATTATAGATGCAGCCTCACGAGGGCAGAGTAGAGGGGGAGGAGTACTTCTCTTGACCTGCTAACCACACCCATTATAATATACCCCAGAATAGCATTTGATTTCTTGGCGACAAGAGCACATTGCTGGCTCATGGTCAACCTTCCATAGACTAGGAGCCCCAGGTCCTTTTCTCCTTCACTGATGTCCAGCAGGTCAGTCCCCAACCTATTCTGATACATGTGGTTCTTCTTTCCAGGTGCAAGACTCTACATTTGCCCTTGTTGAATTTCATTAAATTCCTCAACTCTCCAGTCAAAGTCTAAGTCCCACTGAATGGCAGCACAGCCCTCTAGTGTGTCATCCACTGTTCCCAGTTTTGTGTCATCAGCAAATGTGCTGACAATGCATTCTGTTCCCTCACCCAGGTTGTTGATTAATATATTGAATAGTACTGGTCCCAGTACTGACCCCTGAAGGACTCCACTAGATACATGCCTCCAGCTAGACTCCATCCCATTGAGCACCACTCTCTGCCTTCTTTCCTTCAACCAGTTCACAATCCATTTCACTACCCGATCATCCAGACCACACTTGTTCAGTTTAGCTGCAAGGATGCTGTGGAAGAATGAGGTACATGGAACATGGAAGAAGAGGCTGACCAGTTGGGAGGAATATAAGAATGTTGTCAGAGGATGAAGGGAGGCAATGTGGAAAGCTAAGGTCTCCTAAGAATTAAGCCTGACAAGACAAGAAATATTTTTTCAACTATGTTGGAGGCAAAAGGAGGACTAGAGGAATTGTGGGCCTGCTGCTGAATGAAATGAGTGCCCTGGTGACAGAGGATAAAGAGGAGATGGAGTTACTTAATGACACCTTTGCCTCAGTCTTTAGTGCTAAGGCTAGACCTTCAAGACCACAGAAGTAGTCAAGAGAGAGGAAGACTGCTGCAGTTGAAGAGGATTGGGTTAGACACCAGTTAAACCAACAAATATCCACAATGCCATGGGGCCTTATGGCATGCACTCACAAGTGTTGAGGGAAATGGTAGGAGTCATTGCTAGACCACTCCCGTAATGTTTGAATAGTCCTGGAGAACAGGAGAGGTCCCTGAGGATTTGTGCTGGGTAGAAATTTTCCCCCAACATTAACTTTGACAGACCAGCTCAGTTGGAAGCAAATGGAAGCTGTATTTACAAGCAAAACTACAATCTACAATGGAATGCAATGAATATGTGCAAAACATACAGTATTTACAATATTTACAATTAACAAACAATGTGAGAATCCCCCTGGTCAGAGACCAGGGAGACTGTCTTTCTGTCCCCCACCCTCTGTTCCAAAGGGAGAAAGGAGCAGAGAGAAAGTAGAGGTTAGACTTCACCAAAATGATATAGCCAAGGTCAAGCAGAAGCAGGTTAATCTCTACTCAGCAAAGCAAGCAGAGAAGAGATAGAAGAAATGCCACAGAATGTTTTGGTACAGTCTTATGGCAGGTATCTCTCCAGTGGAATCATTTAGAATTATGTTTATTTTCTTTTTCACACCCAATAGTGATTTATTTATATTTTTCTACTTTCCTATTTGAAATATGTAACAGAGTTTTAAAGGCATAGCCTAAAACTTCCACAGGACTGGAGGAAGGTCAGTGCCCTTCTAATCTTCAAGAAGCGCAAGAAGGAGGATGTGGGTAACTAAATCTTGGTTAGCCTCACCTCATGTTAACATGGCATGTGTGAGAACAGGATAACATCGGGTGATTAGAAAATGGTCCATACTGGCTCATGAATATTTCCACTGTGTATGCAGAACATGCGGTGCTGTGGTGGGTTGAAGTTTCCCCCCCCAGCATTAACTTTGCAAGACCAACTCACCTAGAAGCAAATTAAGCTGTATTTACAAGCAAGAACTACACTCTACAATGGAATGCAATGAACATATACAAAATACATAGTATTTACAATATTATACAGATATTTCCAATTACCAAACAACATGAAAATCTCCCTGGTCAAGAGAGAGAAGCAGAGAGAAAGCAGTGGGTTACACTTAACTAAAAACCTGGACCTCAGCAAGGCCTTTGACACAGTCCCCCACAGCAAACTCCTGGCCAAGCTGGCAGCCCATGGCTTGGACAGGAGCACACTGTGTTGGGTTAGGAACTGGCTGGAGGGCCGAGCCCAGAGAGTGGTGGTGAATGGTGCCACATCCGGCTGGCGGCCTGTCACTAGTGGTGTGCCCCAAGGATCAGTGCTGGGCCCCATGCTCTTCAACATCTTTGTTGATGATCTGGATGAGGGCAATGAGTCCATCATCAGTAAATTTGCGGACGACAGCAAGCTGGGGGCAGGAGTTGATCTGCTGGAGGGTAGAGAGGCTTTGCAGAGGGACCTGGACAGGCTGGACAGATGGGCAGAGTCCAATGGCATGAGATTGAACACATCCAAGTGCCGGGTTCTGCACATTGGCCACAGCAACCCCATGCAGTGCTACAGGCTGGGGTCAGAGTGGCTGGAGAGTGGCCAGGCAGAGAGGGACCTGGGGGTACTGGTTGATTGTAGACTGAACATGAGCCTGCAGTGTGCCCAGGCAGCCAAGAAGGCCAATGGCATCCTGGCCTGCATCAGGAACAGTGTGGCCAGCAGGAGCAGGGAGGTCATTCTGCCCCTGTACGCTGCACTGGTTAGGCCACACCTTGAGTCCTTTGTCCAGTTCTGGGCCCCTCAGTTTAGGAAGGATGTTGTCTTGCTGGAACGTGTCCAGGGAAGGGCAACAAGGTTGGTGAGGGGTTTGGAACACAAGCCCTATGAAGAGAGGCTGAGGAAGCTGGGGTTGCTTAGCCTGGAGAAGAGGAGACTGAGGGGTGACCTTCTTGCTCTCTACAACTCCCTGAAGGGAGGTTGTAGCCCGGCAGAGGTTGGTCTCTTCTCCCAGGCAGCCAGCACCAGAACAAGAGGACACAGTCTCAATCTGCGCCAGGGCAGGTTTAGACTGGACATTAGGAGGAAGTTCTATCCAGAGAGAGTGATTGCCCATTGGAATGGGCTGCCTGGAGAGGTGGTGGAGTCACCTTCATTGGAGGTGTTCAGTAGGAGACTTGATGGGGTGCTTGGTGACATGATCTAGTTGTTTGATGGGTTGGACGCGATGATCTTGAAGGTCTCTTCCAACCTGGTTTATTGTATTGTATTGTATTGTATTGTATTGTATTGTATTGTATTGTAAATGGGGGCTAAATCCCTATCTCCATTCCTTGAATTAGTTCTCCTAAATCAACCTATTTTTTGTAAATTATTTCTTTGTTTTGTATTAGTACTTAAATTGCTGATTAGTTTGGTTTTCTGATTTTGTAGTTATTGTGCAAACTTCATCTACTTTCAAAATACTAAGCAATGTTTTTCAATGATTTTCACCATCTAGTTTGGGTAGCCTTGCCAAGGTAGGTCTAGTTGAAGGCAACATTTTGTTTTTTTTAATTTGTATTATAATGTTTGTGTTTTTTGCTTGTGTCTATAAAATTTATAGGTGAACAAAATAAGCTGTAAAAAGAAGGGGGGAAATACAGACAAACATTAGGTTTGACAGGAAGAGGACAAAATTTGTGGGTTAGACAAATGATAGCGAAAACTAAGAGCATAAGAGCAAAACCAATATGACAGAAATTAAAGAGATTTAAGAAGAACAAAATAAAATCTTAAACTGAGAAGAGAAATATAGGCCAAAAAGGAAAATGCTCTTTTTAAAGTGTGAAGAACCTTCTTGTGATGCTTCATCATTTTTCCAATTTCAGCTAGAGAAATATGCTTATTTCCTTCAGTCATCCATTCACAAAAATGGGAAACTGTGTCATTGCCATAGTCTCTAGTCATTATTGATCTTAGTTAGAATATTTAAAAAAAAAAATCCTCACAAAACAAACAGCTATGCTCACAATTTGAATCTTACTCAGATAGACTGGAAGACTTATTGATTTCCCTGACACTTCTTTTATTCTCAGGGATGGCTTCCTAGACAAAATGTTCTGTCATTCAATTTTCTTATTAATTATTGAAGAATCAGAGAGATATAGAGCATGTAAGAACTGTTTTTAACCTTTTAGTTAGTGTTTAAGACACAGAGAATCTGTGTTTTTAAGTCCATTATGTATCTCTATGCTTTATTCTTGCAATGTGTCTTTTGTGAGAATATCTAAACATTGCAGGGTTTCTTAAAAAGTTTTGATCCAACCAGAATTGCACATTTAAAAAAGTCCCATCAGTACCTTTGTCTATAAGATGTTTTCAAAGTAAAATTTTCATAGACTTATCATTCCTAATAGTTTTTCCTCTTTAGCAAGAGAAATGGAAATAAGTTAAAATGCTAATAAAGTAGTCATATATCTGAGCTCCTTCTTGTTACTGTATATTTTTGATGTAAAATACTTGTTGTGATTTGTAAATGCCTTATTGGTTTTATTTTAGTTTATGCTTAGAAAGAAAATTGGAGAAACTTTTTTTTTTTTTAATACTAGGTAGTATATGTTACCCAAACCTGCATTCTAGGAGGTATTAATATGTCTGCCAAGTATGCATTTTTGTAAAACCATTGAGAACAATGAGGTAAGATTATTACTTAGACTCTATATGCCTGCACTGAAGCCATTTTATTAACCACAGAAAGATATCATGAGTTAATCAGTTTTCAGATAAAGGGTTGCCCTGTGAGGAGAGGCTGAGGGAGCTGGGGCTGCTTAGCCTGGAGGAGAGGATGTTCAGGGAGACCTTATTGCTCTCTACAACTACCTGAAGGGAGGTTGTAGACAGGAGGGGGCTGGTCTCTTCTCCCAGGCAACCAGCACCAGAACAAGAGGGCACAGTTTCAAGCTGTGCCAGGGAAGGTTTAGACTGGATGGTAGGAAAAAGTTCTTCATAGGGAGAGTGATTACCCATTGCAATGGTCTGCCCAGGGAGGTGGTTGAGTCACTGTCATTGGAGGTGTTTAGGAGGAGACTTGATGGGGTGCTTGGTGCCATAGTTTAGTTGATTAAGACGGTGTTGGATGATGGTTTGGACGCAATGATCTTGAAGGTCTCTTCCAACCTGGTCTATTCTATTCTATTCTATTCTATTCTATTCTATTCTATTCTATTCTATTCTAAATATTTCAGATGAAAGGACACAATTTTATACTGACTTAGTCAGGGTCAGCATGAAATGGGTTTGGCATCAGGACATAAGTATTTTTAACATTTTTTTCATGAAATCTTTCTGCTGTTTGAAAACAAAAGTGCTGTTTCAAATTGCCATGACAACACTACTTGAACAGTTGTTTTCTTGACAGTATCATAAGACCAGCTTTTCCCGTAGAGAAGCTGTGAAAGAAGTCAACTTCCAGATCAGTTTCCACATCAGGAGGACGTATTCTAAGCTTACAACCCTAGACTTCAGGCGTGCAGAGTTCGATTGCTTCAGGAATCTGCTAGTCAAAGTGTCATGGGACAAAGCCCTAGAGGGAAGAGGGACCCAGGACAGCTGGTCAGTATTCAAGGACCACCTCCTCTGTGTCCAGGACCAATGTAAACCAACAAAGATAAAAGCAGGAAAGAATGCTAGGAAGCCTGCCTGGATGAGCAAGGAGCTGCTGGACACATTATCACTTAAAAGGAAACTCTACAGGAAGTGGAGGAAAGGACAGATAGAACAGGGGGTATATAAGGAAGCTGCCCGAGCAGCAAGAGACCTGGTTAGGAAAGCCAAAGCAGAGTTTGAATTGAATCTAGCCAGGGAGGTTAAAGGGAACACTAAGAATTTCTATAGATATATTAATGGCAAGAAGAAGAAAAGGGAAGGGGTGGGCCCCCTCAGAAGGGAAAGTGGGGAAATGGTCACAAGTGATGTGGAAAAGGCTGAGGTTCTCAATGACTTCTTTACCTCTATCTTCATTGCAAGGGCCTCCAGCCACACTCCTGGAGTCATGGAAGACAATGGCAGGGACTGTGAGGAAGAACTGCCCATCATAAGTGAAGATCAGGCTGGTGATCACCTGAAGAACCTGAAAGTGTTCAAGTCCATGGGACCCGACAGGATACACCCACGGGTACTGAGAGAACTGGCAGATGAGGTTGCCAAACCCCTCTCTATTATATTCCAAAAGTCATGGCAGACTGGGGAAGTCCCCACAGACTGGAAAAGGGAAAACATTACTCCCATTTTCAAAAAGGGTAAGAAGGAGGAACCGGGGAACTACAGGCCAGTCAGTCTCACCTCTGTGCCCGGAAAGATCATGGAGCAGATCCTCCTGGAGGCACTAATGACTCAGAAGAATAGTGAAGAGGTGCTTTGGAACAGTCAGCATGGCTTTGCCAAGGGCAAATCCTGCCTGACAAACCTGGTGGCCTTCTATGAACATGTGACAACATTAACAGATGAGGGGCGAGCAACTGATGTTGTTTATCTGGACTTGAGCAAAGCCTTCAACACTGTCCCGCACCACCTCCTGGTCTCCAAGCTGGTGACACATGGGTTTGATGGATGGACCACTAGATGGATACAGAACTGGCTTGATGGCTGCACCCAAAGAGTGGCTGTCAACGGGTCCATGTCCCAGTGGAGGCCAGTGACAAGCGGAGTCCCTTAGGGATCAGTCCTGGGACCTGTCTTGTTCAACATCTTTGTGGGTGACATGGACAGTGGCATCGAGTGCACCCTCAGCAAGTTTGCTGATGACACCAAGCTATGTGGTGCAGCAGACCTTGACAGGCTGGAGAGGTGGGCACAAGCCAACCTCATGAGCTTCAACAAGACCAAGTGCAGGGTCCTGCATCTGGGTGGAGGCAATCCCAGGCAGAGATACAGGCTGGGCAGTGACTGGCTGGAGAGCAGCCCTGAGGAGAGAGACTTGGGGGTGCTGGTGGACGAGAAGCTCAACAGGAGCTCTCAATGTGCACTTGCAGCCCGGATAGCCAATCAGATCCTGGGGTGCATGAAGACAAGTGTGGCCAGCAGGTCAAGGGAGGTGATTGTCCCCCTCTACTCAGCTCTGGTGAGACCCCACCTGGAGTACTGCATCCAGTTCTGGAGCCCCTATTACAAGAGAGATACGGATGTGCTGGAACATGTCCAGAGAAGGGCCACGAGGATGATCAGAGTGTTGGAGCATCTCTCCTATGAGGACAGACTGAAAGAGTTGGGGCTGTTCAGTCTGGAGAAAAGAAGGCTCCCAGGTGACCTCATTGTGGCTTTCCAGTATCTGAAGGGGGCCTCCAAGAAGGCTGGGGAGGGACTTCTCAAGATATCAGGTAGTGTTATGACTAGGGGAATGGAATGAAGCTGGAGGTGGGGAGATTCAGGCTGGATGTGTGGAGGAATTTCTTCACCATGAGAGTGGTGAAGCCCTGGAATGGGTTGTCCAGGGAGGTGGTTGAGGCCCCATCCCTGGAGGTGTTTAAGACCAGGCTGGATGAGGCTCTAGCCAGCATGATCTAGTGTGGGATGTCCCTGGCCATGGCAGGGGGTTTGGAACTAGATGATCCTTGTGGTCCTTTCCAACCCTAACTGATACTATGATACTATGATGATACTATGATCAGTTGTAATGCATTAAAGTAATTTGGTGAGCCAGTTCCATGCTCAACCACACATTAATATGATTCAGTACAGTTATCCATTTCACAAAAATATCTGAAAGTTGGACAGACAGAAAAACAATGAAGTAATGTGAAGTAAAAATCAAAGTAGCTTGATTGTTTACTTGGTGAGGTCAGTCACCATAGAAATGGAAAAGCAGAAAGCAGAACCATTTAAGGAATTTTGCCTCCCTGTTTAACACCTATGATGGGCCATGCGTAGCAAAACTGTGAGCAGGTGGTTGTAATGAGTTACTCTCTCCTCTGGAGGTTTAGTACAGCTAGTGCCTTCCGGCCAGCTTGTGATCACATCCACCAGACCAGGTCTTTCAAGATTTCCCTTTTGAGCTGTCTTTGTTAACAGAGCCATCCACTTGGACCATGTGGCATCTGTGGCATAAAATGGCGTAGAACCTTTACCTTTGAACATCCAATTCAAAACTGGCAACCTAGGGGCTAGAAGAGGTTGTGACTTATTTCCAATTACTTCAGAAGCAGGCTCTGAACCTCTGTAGCCTTGACTGATGAAACTGAGAGGATGCCCCTGTGTCTCACCTGGAGCTCTTTTCCATAATCACCAGGTTGGACCATTGTCACTTGCAGCCGTGTACAAAATGTTCTTAATGTCTGGACCATCTCGGACAGGTCCCAGACCCATTGCTTGGACTACTTCTTGTTTTATCTGGTCAAAGGCTGCTTGTTGTTCAGGTCCTCACTGGAAGCTGTTTCTCTTTTGAGTCACCTCATACAGAGGTTTCACAATCTGACTGTATCCAGGAATGTGCAGTCTCCAAAATCCCACTATCCCCAAGAAACGTAGAATTTCTTGCTTGTTCATGGGATTTGCCATGATAGGGACTCTGTTTACTACATCCAGTGGAATGTGACAGCGTCCATCCTGCCACCGCACTCCCAGAAATTCTCCATCAGTTTCTACACATGCTACTCCAAAAGCCCATTTGTAACCCTTAGTGTCTTTGAAATGCCTTTCTCTCAGAAAATCAATTCCCAAAATACAAGGTACATCAGGTCCTGTCACAACAGTGTGCTTCTTCCACTGTTTATCTGTTAAACTTATATCAACTTGTATCTTAGTTAACTCTTGAGATCCACCAATGGCTCCTGGAATAGTTATAGGCTCTGATCCCTGATAATTTGATGGCATTATGGTGCACTGAGCTCCTGTGTCAACCAAGGCCCTGTACTTCTGAGTTTTTGAAGTGCCAGGTTACTGTGATCCCAATAGATTCTGTTGTCTCCATTATCCCTCTCCTCCCTCTGGTGGGAGGCAGGGCACCCCTGATTGTGGGGAACACATCTGCATATGCAATTAGCACAGCATCTAGTGTCAGAGGTGGAATCACTGTTGGAGCTATTAAAGTTGTTCTGGGAAACTGAGGAAGTAACAGCTACTCTTCAGGTATTGCTGCCTTGGGCTCTGCCACTCTGCAGTTCCCTTAGTCTCCTGAAAAGATCGGAAGTCAGTTGACCATCCCATCTGCTCATGTTCTCACCAAACTGATCACGCAAAGTTATCCAAATACTCCCATGTGATTGCCTCTGTGGTCTGTTTTGGTTTGTCCTGTTTTGGAATGATGTCCTTGGAGGATGTCTGTTTCTAACAGCTGAAAGTCATATCGATCTGGAGGAAGAAGAATTTGAATTACCTCCTTGTGCCAATTTGGATAGGGAGTTTTAAAATTCCTCCTTCAGCTCTTTCATGCAATTCTCAATTTTTCCAGTCAGAGTTTCAATAGCCGGGACCAATGAGACATCCTCCAGTTGTCTCATTTGGTCAGTGAAATGGCCAGCCATAGGAGGTGCTCCACCATAATTTCTTGCCAGTATTCTGCTTGCTAGGAGAAGCAATTCTGATGAGCTTTTTAGCAAGACCTGTTCCCACAGGAATTTCATCAGGACCATGTGTTGTGAATATGCCCTCAGAAATGAGCTGCAGATATATCAATGAATATATACATTAAGTTTATTTCTACGTATATACAAACTCTGCAATGGGTATTTACAATCACCCTTCACAGGTATCGACATTTGGTTAGTGGAACTACCTTTACAGAATGTTTATGTATGGGCACTTAAGTGATTCACAGAACTTAGAATCAAAACTGATTTGGAAAGCAGCGGGGGAGGGGTTGGTCATGACCGGGAATCCTCCACCCGGAGCATTTTGAACACTACCCTAACTGAAACTTGATAAAGAAAGGCTTGGCTTACTCACAAGCTGAGAACTTCGTGAAGCCTTCCCTAAATAATGTTTATAGTCCACAGAACGTGGCACAGATATGCCGTAATAAGGAAATAGGAAATGGCGCTGACCACGTGGCTGTGCCACATGGTTGCTGCTTCTCCCAGGATACAAAGGTTCTCCACTCGGGGGGGGCTGTGGCAGTTCAGCAATGCTGGTTCACATGGGCTACCAGGTTTTCTCCTGCAGTGATGGATCATGCAGCGGTTGATCCCACGGGATATGTCCACTGCACTGCACACATCTGGGTGACGGTGGCAAAGTACCGCAAGGCTTCTTGGAGCACTGGTTTGAGTCCCGGGCAAGGTGGACCACGGCAGCACTAGCACACACACAGATACAGGCTCAAACACGAATGTGGGGGGCTCATTTACCAAACAACCCCTACTTAGCATTTGCCCCAGTGAATACTGGTCCGATGAGCATCTGTTGCTAACACAAAGATTAACCAATGAACTGACATCTACCAAATATGTCATAACCATATACTATAAACAGGGAAACAAACATATAGCCTGGCCCTTGTGTACCACAGGGTTGAGACCACGCCCAGGTAGGCTGTGTGGTGGTTTGGGCTGGGTGCCCTTATGCTGCATGGCACACTTCCTTTGTCCAGAAGTCCAGCCCAGTGGGTGGACACAGGAAAACCGTGTATCTCCTACCACAATCCCCTGCACCGCTATAAGATCTTGCGTGGGGTCCACCTCTTTCTCTTTTCTTCCCTCGCCAGCACCTGGTAACTGGGGGAGACGTCTCCCGGCCTTGGGCCTGGCTAGGCCCAAGGCCAGGGGGATGGGCGGTCTCAGGCCTGGCCAGCTGAGACTAGCCTAGCAGTGGGGGGAAGAACGAGCCCTGGGGTCTTGGGCCCACCCTCAGGTGGGGATGGGGTTCATCTGGGTGTGTTTTGGGGTTTCTTCTTTCACTGTTTCTGGTTTCTTTGTGCACTTTCACCTTTTTCTATTTAAACTTTTCCATCACTTTTGCAATCCGTTTTGTCAGAGTCGTTATTTTGCCTGTGGTGGGGAGGGTGGTTGTCTCAACCCACTACAGGCTGTTTGCCTGGACTCAGTGGCACCAGGATCCCCCCCCTGCTGCCTCCAGAAAGGAAGGGGAACAAAGGAGGGTTAATACACTGAGAAGTTTGTTCTAGAAGTATTTGGAGCACAACCCTGGCCGCAAGCATCATTCACTACACCATGGTCTCCATACATCACTTCTCTCACAGCAAACTTGTTCAGATGCTTAATTTCCTCATCCATGGTGTTCCAGGGTTTAGGATTCCATGGAAAGTCATCTCTGGATGGGTACCTCATAGGAGCTGCTAGTAAAAGGTGTGTCCACAGAGAAACCTTACCGAGACACCTGCCTAGATGTCTATCTATTCCACTATCTTTTGAGAGGATTCCAAGCTGAGATGCTGACTTGTCTCCCACTATTAAATCTAGTGCGCCTGTATTGAAACACCTGCCAAGCCAGGCTAGAATTGACTCATTTTCTGCTCTGATGTAATCCTTTCTCACATGCCTCATTTCTTGCCTTGGTGCGTTTGCTATTGGATGTCATCTTGATCTTGCTCATCATCTGTCTCATCTTGAAGTAGCTGTCCCCATAATCCTGCCACTACTCTCTCACAGACCTCTTGAAGTTCAGAAGCACTTCCATTAACTGCAGACCTACCAGAACCTGTATCCTGTCCTGCACCTCCACTATCCAGTGATGGTCTCAATAATTCAGCTATGTCTTTAAGACAAACCTTCTCTTCATGCTCAGAAGGATCTTTTAACAGAAGGTCCCTCACCAGCAGAGGAATCTTGCTGTTCCCCTGCATCACTTCCTGTATCTGGCTTGCACCTGCCCCTTCTATCTAAAGCTGCAATTTGTTTAATTGGAGCTATGTTTGAATTTACAGCAGGCTTAGCAAAAGCAGTGGGAGTTTGCAAGGAAGAAGTGCCAGCAGACAAGTTTTGTGATCCAGCATCTGTTGCAGGAGGTCCTGCTGGTGCAGGAAGAAATTATTTTGCCTCTCCAATGACTGCCGATAAAACTGTGTCCACCATCTTAAGTGCTGCCGCTGGCTGAACGCCAGAACTGCCAGTGGTCCCATTGAGAGCTGCCTTACCAATAACTCCTCCCTGCCTGTTCCTAGCTGCTTTCCCTATCTCCTCATCACTAGAAATCTCTGGATTTGAATTAGAACTGCCTCTTCTATGCCTATGCTTACTGCATTTAAAAATGAAACATGTCTTCACTGTTCATCTCTCCCAAAGCAGAGACATTAACAAGAACACATTAATTATTACTGACAGCAGGATTACACACAGCAGATAAATCACTTTGGTATCCCAGTTGTTACTGCACACAGTGCTTTTACCCACAGGGATACTGAACTCTATCTCTGCAGGCAAAGTGGTCTCAGTGACATTTCCATAATTCTTAAGCCAAAAAAAACCCAAGACACCAATCGTACAAGAGTTGCAATTTGTACTTAAACCAAAGGTACAATTTATATATCAGATATCTTCACAGCTTATCAAACATTAAACCAATAATGTATTTGTAAACAATCACGGTCAGGGCAGAATACATCAAATGCCACAGAATCCAAAATAGATTCATTTTGCTTCCTTAATCTGAGCAGGAATAAATCAAACAATTGTCCCATGTTGAATAGGTGCCAATTATTTTGTGTAATGTAGTGGGTTGAAATTTCCTATTCACATTAACTAAGCATGACCAGCTCAGTTGGGAACAAATGAAAGCTGTATTTACAAAGCAAAAACTACACTCTACAATGGAATGCAATGAATATGCACAAGATATACAGTATTTACAATATTATACAGGTTTTTACAATCAGAAATTAGCATGGAACCCCCCCCCCCCAGTCAAAGCGACCAGGAGAAGCTTCTCTACTCCCCCCCAAATCCCCTCCTTCCTCCTGTAACAGAAGAAAAGAGAAGATGAGGAATGATCGTTCAAAGAAGCAATGTTAACATTCTTACCTGCAATGCCAGCGTTATCTCTCCAGCAGGACAGCAAAAGCATCTGGAACCACAGGAGAAATGAAAAGGAATGGGAATGAAAGTAAAATATGTGAGATGGTATGGTACATCTGTGTCCATTGCACACATTCTGGCCAATGAAATTAGTTTAGAAGAATCTTAGTGAATTATTTATTTTTCTCTACTTTTCTGCTGGAAATCTGCTGCTATCTTTTAAAGGCATAGCCTAAAACTGCCACAGTGGTTGATAAACTCCCTGTTGCATGGATCCACACAAGTCTCTTTGTGGTGGTGAGAGAAAGTTCAGTTCTCCCCCTCATGCAAAGAAACCATGACTAACTCAGTCGGAGAAGTGAAAAATGGAAAAAGCTATATTTACAAGCAGGATGAGATGCAGTGAATATATACACAATATACAGTATTTACAATATATACAGAAATATACAGCAAAGAACATAACACAGAAGACCTTTCCCTTCTTCAGCGAGGAGGGACCCCCCAACTATACCCCCTTCTACCCTTCCTCCCTTTTTTCCCAAAAAGGGTTAGAAAGAGAAAAGGTAACTATTAAGGAGGAAATTCTGTTAGCTCAAAGTGTATGCAAGAATTAGTTTCTTATCTGGTTAGTTGAAGGTCAGCATCCGCCAGCACAGACAGAAAACAGCTGTTGCTCAGAGGGACTGAAACAGACAGACTGAACTGACTGAGATTCAAACTGAACTAAAGCTAAAAATGTAAAGCTGCATTCTACCAATCTACCAATGAAATTAGTTTAGAATATCTTTGCTTTCATTATGACACCAAAACATTCAGCCAGAGTGTTCCAGTAACTGTCCATTTCTTAAAGACACAGCCTGAAACTGTCACACTCTTAGACAATGACCTTCATCCTACAGTACTGAAAGAGTTCGTCAGTGTAATCACAGTATCTCTCTCCATTTACTTTTTTTTTTTTTCCCCTGCAACAATCTTGGGAGTCTGGAGAAATTCTAATTGACAGGAGCAGTCCACATTTTCAAAAAGCTGAAGAAGGAAGACCCTGATAATTACAAGCCTGTTGGTTTCCCTTCAGTGCCTGGTAAAATTTGGATAAAGTTGTTCTGGGAGTTATTTGAAAACACTTGGGAGACAGTGCAATTATTTTTTAGTAAGGTAAAAAATATTGAGAATTGAAATACTGAATTTATTTGAACAGTGTTTGCTGAGAGATAAGTTTATATTTCTGATGGTCGTAGAAGTCAAACACCCGTTACACTTCTAAACACAGGTAATATATTCAGTTTGTCTCTTATAAAGTTTCCTTCCTTAATAAAACAGAGCTCAGTGTTCAAGGCTGTACCCAGTCAGTGAAGATTTTCATTTGTGCCTATAAGGTGCACACACAATTTTTTACACATGCTGAAATGCTTTGCTTGTGAGTTATTACATTAAAACCCAGAATATCTGCTCTTTTTGTATATTTCGTATCGTTCAATATTGTCACTACATTATAATTACAGCTAATGGATAACTGAATTTATGCTTTGTTTTCCACTACTTGAGCCATCTGTCTAACCTATTTTCAGCAGAAAGTTAGTCTGACATCAGCAAACAAAACAAACCCATAGCTTTATTAATATCATTAGAGTTTACAGCCTAATACTAAAAGTAGAAACCAAAAGTAGATGGACACATGCTTAAATGTCCATCAAACAAATTCATGTTCATAAATTCTTATTTGAGCACAATGGGTAGTGTTCTTTTTGCTGCAATTCATGAACCCTATTTTAAAACACCAAAAAGCAATTTGACAGTAGGAAAACTAACAACAATCTCATTTCTACAGACTATCCCAATAACAATTAGAAGACAATCAATGTTTCTGAATAAAAAGAAAAGTTTACTAATCAGAGGCATCTTTTAACCTAATAGCATAAATTAGAATTTAGTGAAAATAAAATCTGATGAGACAAAAAAACATTAAGAAGTAAGATGCAGTCTTAAAGGTTTCCTAGGGACCAAAAAGCACTCTTTTTTTTTTTTTTTTTTAATGGAGGTGAAAAAAAATCTAAATCTTGATGCTGTGAAGCTAAGAGACAGGTTCAGAACACTGTGATGGAGAGAGCATTAAGTCCAGAATTATGCCCCAAATAAGCCAAAAACATTTCCCTACATGCTTTGCTCAAACACACACCTCCTCCCCACTCCCCCCTCTTCTGGAGTGGGTAGTCAGCCCAGAGCTGAAAATAAAAGGGGCTAGGTGTAAATGAGCCTCAGTAAACAGATCTGCCTTGTTAGGGTAAACAAGGTCATGCACTCACCTTGTGAGATCCTTATATTTGTACTTTTGTGTCTTCCATGTATGCAAGAATTCTGACCATACACTCTGCTATAGGTTAATAGGTGTGTTTACCATGTTTTACTATCAGTAAATTCAAGCCTCGAACAAATTAAAAATACTAGCCAAGCTGTAAACAACTTTACTTTATTGCTCTCTTGTACATGCTCTCATGTTCATGCTCTTGCCCCTTGCCTGCCATCCAGAAAGAAGCTTTGCTACATTGGAAAAGCCCCCGTGCTTGCCTGTTACCTGTAGCCAAGTGACTCCATTTACCCAGTTTAACCCTTCATGGCAATGTGTCGTACATCCCACCAGTATGAAGAAGCTTCCTAGCTGTGCAGAAGGGACAGAGACCCAGGAGTTCAACCCCCAGGGAGAACTTGCCCAAATCCCTCTTGGCAGTTCTGAGTGCCCACTGCAGGCACAAAGCTGTAGTCCTGCAGGCCTAAGCTGCTCTAGTGCCCACTTGCACACCAGTACCTCACCGCAGCCTTCCTACTCCTAGAGGAAAATTGCCATTCTGAACCATGGCGGCAAAGCAAGAACTGCACCAAGTTGATTACCTGTGCTGGCTGCTAACCCCAGAAATAAGCCACCACTGTTGTGAAGAGGTTATTAAATTAATGAATATGAGATAAGAATTATTAAAATAGTATTTTTATTAATTATCAAATTATTAAAAACCGATAAATCAACAATTTATATACATGTTCTAGTGCACGTTCATGAAATACATGCCATAAGTGGCTTAGTGTTATGATTAGAACTTAATTAAACAATCTACAGACTATTTCTATATTTATACAACAAAGGGTGCCGTTCCGCCGCTTGGCCACTAGACAGTGACTTGGCAGGACGCTGGCAGCTTCTGGCTATATGCAGCAATATTATAAGCTCTATACGTCATCGATTACTCTGATACTTTGAACTGAGTGCTAGTGGAGGGAAAGCACGTGGAAGATACTCTGTAGCTGTTGTTTGTAGCAAGGTGGGGGTCCGGCAGACTACTGTCACTGGACTGGTTCCTAGTTGAGTTGGACGGCTGTGTTGGGTTACTGTCTCCTCTCTCTGCAGCAGTGGAGAGGGAACAATGGAACCTGGGCTTAGCACAGAAGCAGGTTCCCTTCAGGATTCAGTCGATTCCTTCCAGGCAACAGGAATTGGTCCTGGTTGGAGTCAGCCTCATGGGCCAGCCCTGGGAGTCGGCTTGCACGGCAGGGCGGAGTGACGGTTGCCAGTAGGTGGGTTCAGAGGTTCCCGGTTGGACAATGACAGCAAACAAAGGCTATTTGGGTTGGCCCCGTGGCGATGAGTCTCAGGGCTGATATAAATAACCTTGGAGAGAGAATGCGGCTGCGCTGAGCTGTGGCTTCTCGGTTACTGGGCTTAATGGAATAGCAGGACACTCAGAATGGTCCCGGGTTCTGTGCAGTATAGGCACGAACAGTGCTTTTGTCTTCCCTGAGGTTTACAGGGCTCAGAGCAGCACACATGGCGGTTCCTCTCCCGCTATGGTGGGGCTAGGCATACGTGGACTCGGTCTTGAGCAAGTCCCTTCTCCCCAACAACCGGGCAGATCATACCCTCAGGGTTTGGTCCAGTCCTCCGGTGGCACGGTGGGCTCTCCCGGTCAGTATGACTGGCTGTGACGATGCTGGCTTCTTGGGTTCAGCTAAGGTCCTCGCTCTGGGATGGTCCCCACAAGTGCTTCTCACAATGCAGAGGCTTTCAGTATGCGTGCATGTATGATAGAAGTTAACAACAATAAGCTCAATGGCAGAGGCTATGGCTCGAGAGTTGTTCTCTCGAGCAAGTACAGAGACAAAGTGAAAGAGGGGGCAACTTGTTTACCAACTGGGGTGATACTTATAGATTCCTCAAGGCTGGGTTTGACCAATGGGCACTCTCATAGACAACTGGCTTCAGCATATAGAAAGAGTGAAGCTGGAATTATGCCCATACTTGGTAATTGCACAAGCACTGCATGCACTGAGTGCGTGCTGGCCTGGCTAATGCCTTGGCTTTTGTTCTCCTCCTGAAGGAGGGGAAACTTGTCCACATGCTGGGACAAGATCTAGTATCTGGGCAAAAATGTGCCTTCACCACAACCACCTACCACTCTACAGCTTTGGGAAAGCCCTGGGAAAAGCAGCTTCCAAGAATTGGCAATGCTTGGTCATTTCCACCTGAGCCAGGGCAAATCCTCTCCACCTCTCCTCATGCTCTCCAGCCGCTCCAGGAGGGAACTGCCCCCACCACAGCGTTCTGCAAACTCCACAGTGCTGCCATCACCAGGAGACTGCTTGAGTGCTTGTTCCAGGTGAACGTGCCTCTTGCAGCCTGAATAGTTGCCTAGCAGTGAAGCCCAAGCTGCACCCTGTAGCAGTGGCAGAAAGGTGTCTCCACGTGCCTTTGGGAAGGGACTGCCTCTGGAGACCAGCCACAGTCCAAACGAGTTCCCCAAGCCTCGGGAACTGCCTGCCTACCTACAGCTACAAAGCAGCCACATGTGAAACTGTATTTTCCTTCTTTCATATATTTAACACCAGTTTTAGTTTTGTTTAAAATCCCTGTGCTTTAGCCATGCAGTATTATAACCTGCGGATTATAAATGCAGCAGCCCTAGTAACTTCTGGAGTCATAACTTGTGAGTAAAAATTGGTCTGTTCCTCTTAAATAATTTTTCAAAGGCTCTCTGTACCCTGATTCCTAGCCTCACCACTGCTTTCAACAGCAAGGTACCTGTGGAGTCTCTCCCTAGCAGGCAAACATCAAATTGAACCGTGGTTCTCTTCCTAATTGAATAATTGTTTTTGTTTTTTTTTCTATTTTTGCCAATATTGTTTAAACTCTTCTCTTTTATGGAAAACACACTTCTGACCATACACTCGTACCTGTGCATCTCTCTTTTGAGGAGTGGCTGGGAGACCTGTGTCTGTTTAGCCTGGAGAAAAGAGGACTGAGAGGGGATTTCATCAATGCCTGTTGGAAAAGGATCTGCGGATAGTGGCTGACAGCTGGCTGAATATGACCAATATGAACAATCAAGCAAATGTTAATACTGAATCTTCTTTTAAGATTAGAAGAACCTCAGAAAACAACACATACTAAATATGTGGATAAATACATGCAAATGCATATATACAAATAAATATATGCATATACATAATTCAAAAAACTTTATTCCATGAAACATATGAAAAAAATTACATTTTTTCTATTATTTTCTACTTTGGCTACCTCTTATTTAGAATTCTTATGTTTAATAAAGTGAACTTAAATGTGTTACTATTTTGGAAGCTAAAATGTGTTAAGTAGTCAAAGTACCTGCTGTAAATGTGGAACATATTTCTTATATCATGTGGAAATTCTTCCTACATGCTTTGATTAGGGATGCTATTACTTACTGTAATCTCTGAGAAGAATCATTGTTCTCTGTATGTTTACACACAGGTTAGATAAAGGAACAGCTCATTGGATGCACAAGTGAAAATGTCTATAATTCATATTTATTTTAAATTTTGTATTGTTGTACATTTTTCGCCTGTACTAGGGAACTAATATGTGTTGATTTTTGGTGAGGTACTGTTTCATTTGTTTACTGTAGATTTTAGAGGCTTCAGAGAATAACAGATTTTTGCTTCAGGCTATGTAGTAATAGCACAGCTGTTCTGCAGTTTCTGCAAAGACCACTTAATTTAGAAAGAGAGGTTAGTCACAGAAAGCTGCAGTTTCAAAAGAAATGAGTTACCAAAATGGTGAGTTCTATTTTAGAGTCTTAACAAAACCAAGGAGATAATTTGTTTCCTGTGAGGACAAACAAATCTTTGGGAAGTTTGAAATCTTTTAGACCCAAACACTTTATGACATTATTTTTTTCCCAAGTATAGAAAGATAACTATAATAGAAGGAGGAAAAAAAAAAAAAGGTCAAGATAATTAGGCCCCTTTCAAGCCAATTCACAGTCCATCTGTGTTTATTCAATCTAAGTTCACTATTTTGACATTCTTATCTGTAGACCAAGATTTTCTACTGCAAGTTGTACAGTGATACCACTTTCTGCTCTTATAGTGCTCCCTGGCAACACAGCTCCTTCTGTCATGGAGAAGACCACAAGCAGGAAAGGGATGACAAAAGCAGTGGGACCTGGATCTCCTCTTAACAACCTAGCAATTTGGGAAGCCACAGCATAGTGCTAGATCAAGGGAGAACCACATTCAAACACTTTTTAAACCAAAGCAAACAAGTAATAAAAAAAAATGTATTGAGAGTACCAAAATAAAATATTTTAAGTTGGTTTTACCATGTTTTTCTGATATAAAATAGGGGCTTATTAAATAAATTTATATATACACACACTTGATCATATATAATACATATATCTTCCAAAGCAGGATAACTTGCAAGGAATATTTTATTAAAGAGGAAACTTAAATCAAACAAAAGTTTCTTGAAGGATGTGATTCATTAAAAAATTCTCTTTAATTCAATTTGACTTTTAAATGACACAGCTACTTGAACAGCACTGTTCAAGATATGAGTCCACTTCCAAAATGATCAAAATGGATAGCAATTTTTTTTTTAATGCCTATTACTTGCTGAGTGCTTCAGAATGCCTGGTGCAAGGATAATGAATATGAACTTCGCTCTGCGAAATATACAGTCTTAGTATTGAGGAATTAGAGTGCAGATCTGTAATACAGACAGAAAAATAGTTTGGCTACTTGCAGATAGAGAAATGTGAGTGAATGTAAAACTGAAAGTTCATTAAATATGTCTTTCCTTTATTTTTTAAGATATATATTAATTATTTTATTTTAAGGAATTTCATCTGTTGATTTATTTACTTTCTTGTCTTCTGTCATACAAATGTTCTTTTTTTTTTTTTGGTATTTTCTTTCATACAAGGAGCTTAGTGCTGAACTGAAGATTAAGATTTGTGTCTTTCATTTTCAATGCCATGAATTGCAAAAACTGCTTGAAGCTAACAATATCCTTCTGAGCACCAGAAGGAGAGAAATAGCATATGGATCTAAATACATGTACTTAATCACAGTGTTGAAGTCAAGAGTCAAGTTGCCTTTGGCTTCCTATATAATAAATAGAGAGAAATAGATAAAATGCTTCTACTTCTCCCAGGAACTATACCATCTCAAAGAAATTTAGTCCCTGCCAACTGCTTGGAGTGGTTCTTGAGCTACTCACGAACTGTATTGCTTATATCCCATGTTTCCAATTTCCATGGAGAAAATAATCTCAAAAAGCATCAGTAGTATATATCACACTTTTGAGTAGTGGACTCAGCTCTGGTGAGACCCCACCTGGAGTACTGCGTCCAGTTCTGGAGCCCCTATTACAGGAGGGATGGGGATGTGCTGGAGCGTGTCCAGAGAAGGGCCACGAGGATGATCAGAGGGCTGGAGCACCTCTCCTATGACGACAGACTGAAGGAGTTGGGGCTGTTCAGTCTGGAGAAGAGAAGGCTCCGAGGTGACCTCATTGTGGCCTTCCAGGATCTGAAGGGGGCCTACAGGAAGGCTGGGGAGTGACTTCTCAGGATCTCAGGTAGTGGTAGGACTAGGGGGAACGGAATGAAGCTGGAAATGGGGAGATTCAGGCTAGATGTGAGGAAGAAGTTCTTCACCATGAGAGTGGTGAAGCCCTGGAATGGGTTATCCAGGGAGGTGGTTGAGGCCCTGTCCCTGGAGGTGTTTAAGACCAGGCTGGACGAGGCTCTGGCCAGCCTGATCTAGTGTAGGGTGTCCCTGCCCATGGCAGGGGTGTTGTAACTAGATGATCCTTGTGGTCCCTTCCAACCCTGACTGATTCTATGATTCTATGACATATATGAACACAAAGTGACCAACATGTGTATGATATATGGGTTGGGTGCATGAACTAAAATGTATTAAATAGGCATGCCAGTGTTATAAATGCAGTAGTGGTTTGTGATTTGTGTTACAGAGTGCAGTGTTCAGGGTGGGTAGTGGCAGTTGGTTTGTTTTGAGGACAGAGGGTGTTATAGATGACTCTGGGTAAAAGTTTTTGGTAACAGTTTTATTGGCACTAAAAGATCTTAAAAAGGTAATAAAAAGCAATTAAAGCAATAAAAGGCAAGCAAAGCAGCGCGCTGGGCTTGAAAGGGGACAAAACTCCACCTCCACAGCAGCTTTACAATAGCTTTCTTCATCTTATATAGTTACATCATCTACATAAATAAACTTATGCTAAATAGAAGGCAGGCATATGATAATGAGTCTTAGAATAGGTGATCAAATCCCTTCTCCCTACATTCTGTGTGGTAAGGGTCAAAGTATCCACTTGCACACATGCTCAGTCGTCCAGGCTTTTATCTAAAGACAACAAATTCCTAGTTCTGAATGTTTATCCTTAAGACAGCTCCTTCTCAGCTGTGATGTCTCCAATTAATCAGACAGTCTCCTTGCAAGTCTGCAAAATATGCAGCTCCCCCTTTGTCCTCAAAACAGGCTCCTGCAAGCTCCTGACCCACAGTCCCAGTGCACTCTGAATTCTCTACCTTTAACACAAATCACAGAACCATCAGTATGTTCATAACAGAGGGTAAATGTTCAGATTGTTTTGGCTTCAGACAGGAACCTCATGCCAACTTTCTCAGGAGCCATAGAATGTTTACCTCAGATAAGTCCTGTGCTGCAGCTGTACTTGTGTGAGAAGATGTGGTTCTTCAAAGAATACAGGAGAAAGACCTTCCCTGCCTCATCTGCACCCTCTACTGCAAAGAAGACGCATGCTCAAGAAGCCCAAGAAGTTGTTAGAACTCATTATCATATCCCTGCCTTCTATTAAGCATAAGCATGCATATGTAGATGATGTAGCTACACAATGAAAAGATAGTATTTGTGAGGTGCTTTTAGGCAGAGAATGGAGGTATCAGTGGGGGAAGTCTCTGTGGCCTGGCATGCTGTTTCTCTCCTTTTTTTTTCCTGCTGATTGCTTGCTTCTGCTTTTTAATAAAACAACTCTCATGAGAAACTTAGACATTTTTTTGTGTGGCCCGTTTACAACACCAGGAATGTATGTCATAGTCATTTTCTTTTGCTTGATTTAAACTTACAGATTTTGTCTTTGGCTGTCCTATTTCCAACTGCTTTCATAAATGTTTGTAAACAACTTCTCTCTGATGCTTTTAAGCGTGGAAGTTTTAGGCTATGCCTTTAAAATTGAACTGCAGATTTTGAGCAGAAAATGTAGAAAAATATAAAAAATTCACTATTGGTTGTAAAAAGGAAAACAAAGAATTATTTTAAACAAATGCATTGTATAAAATGTGTGGGATGGACACAGATGTACCCTAACAATCTCACATTTCGCTTCACTTCTATTCCTTTTCTTTTTCTCCTGTGGTCTTGGCTGTTCTGCTTCACTGGGGAGACAATAATCACAGAGACAATAATGGCAGAGAAAAGGAAAGCCTATTTGGGCAGCTGACCTGTGGCAGGACATTGCTGATCGAGTCAAGAGAATTCCAGTGAAGGTGAGACACATTGATGCTCACATTCCTAACAACAAAGCTACTGAGGAACAGCAACACAACCATCAGGCAGATCTAGCTGCAAGAGTTTCTCAGGTAGACACGGACTCTGACCTTGATCTCAACTATAAACACCAAGGTGAGATATTCTTAGCTTGGTGGGCTCACGATTCATCATAACATCAAAGCAGAAATGCAATTTCCCAGTGGGCTCATGAGAGATCCATAGATATTTCCATGGATACTGTCACACAAGTCATCCATGACTGTGACATTTTTGCTGCTATTAAGCAGGCAAAGCAAATTAAGCCCTTGTGGTATGGTGACTGATGGTTCAAGTACAAGTATGGTGAAGCCTGGAGATTGACTATATCACTCTACCTCGTTCTCGTTCTGCTAAGCAATATGTGCTGACTATGGTAGAGGCAAACACTGGATGGTTGGAAACTTATCCAGTTCCATATGCAACTGTACGTAACACTATTCTTGGTCTGGAGAGACAAATCCTGTGGAGACACAGAACTCCAGAGAGAATTGAATCAGACAATGGAACTCATTTCAAAAACAATCTTGTAAAGAACTGGGCCAAAGAGCATGGCATTGAGTGGATATTCCACATTCCCTACTATGCTCCAGCCGCTGGGAAGATTGAATGCTACAATGGTTTGCTGAAGACCACTTTCAAAGCCATGGGAGGTGGACCTTTGAAAAACTGGGAAAAACATCTGGCACAAGGAACCTGGCTGGTAAATAGTAGAGGTTCAGTGAATTAAGCTGGACCTGCACACTCAGATTTGCTACAAAAGGTAGAAGGTGATAGAGTTCATCTTGTTAGTGAAAAGAATCTGTTAGGCAAAACTCTTTGGATATTTTCTCCTTCAGGAGAGGCCAAACCTGTCCGAGGGGTTGTTTCTGCTGAAGGTCCTGGTCACACTTACTGGGCAATGCAAGGGAATGGTGAAATTGAGTGTATTCCACAAAGAAATCTAACTTTGTCTGAGAGAGTTTAACTTCAGAGTGTTGTAGAGATACAACATTGCTCCACAAAGGATGAATCCATGAGGAAACTATGGTGCATGAACCCTAAGAACCCTGAGAGCTCTGAGAGTTCCTGTTCCTTTTCTTCACCTTGTCTGCGGAGAAACAAATTTTTTTCAGTTTTCTTGTTTCCTGGTTTTTGGACTTCTGAATTATCTATATCTGAGGACAGCCAGAATGGACTATGAACTTTATTTACTCATTGTAAATATTGTTTTAGTTTAGATGGATAGTATTAACAGCCAATGAAATTGTTTAGAAGGGGTGAATTGTGGCAGTTTTAGATTATGTCTCTAAAATTAAACCGCAGATTTCAAGCAGAAAATGTAGATAAATATAAATAATTCACTCTTGGTTGTAAAAAGGAAAATAAAAGATTATTCTAAACCAATTCATTGGATAAAATGTGTGGGATAGATGCAGATGTACCCTAACAGTCTTTCACATTTCACTTCACTTCTATTCCTTCTCTTTTTCTCCTGTGGTCTTGGCTGTTCTGCTTCACTGGGGAGAAAATAATCACTTCCAGCTGGCCTTTAGAAGAGATAAGAACACCGACATTGCTTCTTTAAACTAACATTCTTTCCTCTGAACTCCTTTTCTTCTGTTACAGGGGAAGAGGTTTTGGAGGGGGCAGTGGAACAACTTCCCTGCTTCTGTGGGAAACCCAGAGGGAGTACAGGGGAGTTTCTGTGTTATTTTCTAATTGTAGATACCTGTAATATATTGTAAATAGTGTATATTTTGTACATATTCATTGCATTCCATTGTAGAGTGTAGTTTTCCTTTTAAATACAGCTTCCATTTGCTTCCAGCTGAGTTAGTCATGCTTAGTTAATGTGAATGCAAAATTTCAACCCACCACACTTGGGTCTTCCAAAGTTTGAATTTTGTTTTATTCTTACTGTCTTATTTGTTTGTTCATTTATTTTTGTTTTGTTTTGGGTTTTTTTGTTTGTTTGTTTGGGTTTTTTTTAATATCAATGTGAGCCAGCAGTGTGCCCTGGCGTCCAAGAGGGCCAATGGCATCCTGGCCTGCATCAGGAACAGTGTGGCCAGCAGGAGCAGGGAGGTCATTCTGCCCCTGTAAGCTGCACTGGTTAGGACACACTTGGAATACTGTGTCCAGTTCTGGGCCCCTCAGTTTAGGAAGGATGTTGACTTGCTGGAACATGTTCAGAGAAGGGCAACAAAGTTGGTGAGGGGTTTGGAACACAACCCCAATTAAGAGAGGCTGAGGGAGCTGGGGTTGCTTAGCCTGGAGAAGAGGAGACTCAGGGGTGACCTTATAGCTCACTACAACTACCTTAAGGGAGGTTGTAGACAGGCAGAGGTTGGTCTCTTCTTCCAGGCAACCAGCACACAGTCTCAAGCTGCGCGGGGGTAGGTTTAGGCTGGATGTTAGGAAGAAGTTCTACACAGAGAGAGTGATTGCCCATTGGAATAGGCTGCCCAGGGGGTGGTAGAGTCACCATCATTGGAGGTGTTCAGGAGGAGTCTTGATAGGGTGATTGGTTGCATGGTTTAGTTGATTAGGTGGGTTGGATAATAGGTTGGATGTGATGATCTTGAAGGTCTCTTCCAATCTGGTCTATTCTATTCTATTCTATTCTATTCTATTCTAAAATCAATCACACACAATAACGTTTATCAATTCTTAGTCTGTTGAAAGTTTCAAAAATCATATTCCTGCTACGTATTACTTCTGATTATGGAAATATTTTGGTACATAGTTATGAGAATTAATGGAATGTGAGCAATGGTATCCAAATGCTGTCATTTAACCAAAATGAAATATATAGATCCCGGTCTATATGTACACTATCACTCTCATGTCTTGATATGACATCCATACACACAGAATCACGTGGCTTATTTATGATGTGTTACAGTGATCACAAACCTGTTAGATGCTCAGAAAAAAATCATGTTACTAACTCCAAGCTCTATGAGATAGATAATATAAACTAACAGATACCGTTGTTTGAAGAATGTTAGGTTTTTATGAAATAGAAAAAGGATACAACTTTTGCTTACCAAAGTATTATATTTCATTTTCTTCTGAATTTTCATTTATATTTTTAGTAAAAGCAAATGTTATGTATGGAGTTGAAAGCTTTGAATGATGTCTCACAAACTCAATTATACACATCTTTCTCTATGAGAAATATTAACTTCCAGAAATCTGTAAAATTTTTGCTTTGTCTTTTTGTTGGCTTAAATCTCAAAGCTGCATGCATATGTATATTTGGCCCACAAACATAGCCAGGGCTCAATATAACATTATCTCAGTAGACAACAGTTTGTTCCCTTGGAGAAAAAGATATAAAATGTAAAATAACAGCTGTTATCAAACCAGCTGACTGAATTCAAGCCTTGCCAACATTCATGTTTGCCAGATCACTAAAGAAGAGGTAAGACCTAAACAGAAATGGATTCTGTTGGTGTGTTTTCGCAGGACATAAAGGATAATTAAGTTCATTCTACATTTTGAGTCACTTACTCAAAATGCTTCAAGTCGCTGTGCAGAGCACTTTCTCTCAGACTTAAGGCAGCTTTAATTCAATTTTGTCTCTCATTATTTCCAGAACAATTAAAGTATGTGGAACTGAAAGACCTTCACTTCCAAAATAAAGTGTTTACATAGATATTTAATGTAGTTCAACAAAGCCATGTTAAATCACATTCTTCCTTTGAATGTCCTCATGGGAATGAAGCGTAAGGTAGGGCAGGTATTTTCCAATATAAGCTAGTACTTTGGGTGTCTGATAATTTAAAGTAATCTTTTTATTTGTTCTCTCTTATTTGTGATGCAGAATTGCTTGCTGTATTTTCACAAAGTGATTAGAACATTTAAAATAGAATAACAAACAAAATTATAAATAATGAAAAAATAATAAGGGAAAAGGAATATTTTCTTTTCTCATGAATAGTAGTATTTACATAGACTTTGCCAAATATTTAAATACTCAAACTCACAGATTCAATACATAATTAAATGCTGAATCAGTTTTCATTGGATAAGAATGTCTAAATATCTTCACAGTTACACTAATAAAAGTGCACTTTGGTAGGAATGTAATATATACCTGTTAAAGAAATTTTTATATCAATTTTCCTTCTATCTAAGCAAAGATAAATATTTTCTTATTCTCTTTTGGTTTTGGTTTGGTTTTGTCGTTTTATTTTTTTTTCTTTTTGTCCCATTTTCATTTAATTTAACTTTACCTCACAGAATTCATACTAAATGCTGATGGGTGAATTCCAGACTGTTATTTCTGAATGATTTTTACACTGGCTGTTGATCTTACAGCTAGCATATTACCCATATGTATTTTCTTTTCATCAGTTACTCATTAATTCAAATAACTATTTTCTTCTACATTATCTTTGGCGCAGAAAGTGTACAGCTATAACGGAAGAATAACATCAAGTTGAAATGTTTTATAGTAAACATGAAATGAGAAGTATAAAATGAACAGAGAGTTATACACATGAACTGTGAGTAACAGAGCAGAAAACCTACAACTTGCTGTAGCTCTTGGTTTGGTGGGTTTGCTTATTTGATTTGGAAGATGCTAGGGAAGAATTTCTTGTATTTTAAAATATGAAGGTTAAAAAATCTTATTTCTTTATACGCTATTGTGAAAGAGCCATGCAAATCATATTGGTGCAGTGGCTTGAGCAGTTTAATCAATAATAATCCACTATATAGTATGTGCCTTTTTTTTTTTTTTTTTTTTTTACATCAGAACAGATTTGTTGATTTTGGGTGGGGACGAACAGAAGCTATACAATATAACGGAATAAAAAAACCGTTTACTGCCTAAAAGCAAAATGTTCAACAAGCAGCACAATAGCTAAACTAGCCAAAGCCAACCACTTCAGAAGGCTGTAGCCTTTGCCATGGTGCCATGGCCTCTGTTGATGACTTCAAAAGTAATAGAAACAAGCTTCTGAGCAGGGCATCCTGGTTGAGTCTTTCTTATTTTACTGATGCAGCTAGCAGATCAGAGGTGTGCTTTTAAGTGCTGCCCTGAGAGGGAATGATTTCAATGCAAGGATACAGCAGGTTAAAATCAGATAATTAGTTGTTTATGTAGCGAGTAATAAATAATGTATGAAAATCAACCAGCAATATATTTTAAACATTTGAGAAAGGTAGATGAATACTTGATCAGAATGATAAATAGGGGAACTGTATATGCAATGAAAAAGTTTGTAACTTATTTATTTATTGCTGAGATTCTAATGGCAGTCTTATTAAAGGCAGATTCCTGAGAGTGAGGTCACAACCCAAAGCAAATATTTAATTCAGTTAGGAGAATTTCAGATCGTGCAGGTATTAAGACCAAAGCATGTTAAATCGAGGTAAGTTATTAATATCAATGTGAGGAGAATTTTTATTTCTTTCAGCCAACATCTTTACCAGCATATTTTATGAAGATAGTGATAGATGAGGTAGGTGGTGCAGGAGTCTGCCTGTAAGTCTCATGAAAGACAGATGCTTAAGAAAATATAATAGACATGATACCTCTAAGCAAGGTCTGTTGCATATGGAAGTTTGTTTCAAATAATCAGCCTTCTGGATTTTAATTTTTGTTAGTCACTCTGCAAGAGGAATGAGTTACCAGTGCTTCCCATCTTCATAACCATCCCACAGAGCTGTACAGCCAGACTGTTACTACCCAGATCTGTAGGCATGGTGTGTACAGACTCTACACAGTTTAATGTGACAACCAAACTGAGCTGAGGAATCAAAAATGAAGGCATGCAACTATGGATGACTATTTACATGCTCATTATGTGAAAGAGTCCTTTGTCTGTTTACAAATCTACTTGGATGTAGTTTTCTGTCAGTTGCATGTATGCAAATGGTGACTGAATTGAATGTGGAAGAATGAAGCTTGAGTCCCAGGAATGAAAGAGTGTACCTCCATCTATGCTGCTGGCATTTCAGAGTGGATAGGCTTAGTGCAAAGACAGAAAGAGGGGGTATGAGGGGATTGCACGTGTTCTGGAAAAGGCATTAACAAACCAGCTAAACCAGTTTGGCCACTGCCCTTTCACCTTTCTCCCCATTGTGGGGTCCAGGTTTGGGGCCGAGGAGCCAATAGGTAGGCTGCCTGGGAGGAGTGGAAGTTGGACCCTGTGGCTCATGTTTCAGAGAGGCAACTGCACGTGTCAGAGGCTATTTGAGAAGGCGTGTGTAGTTTGCCTGCCATACAACATTTTGAACTGATTGGCGGGATTTGAATAGGTAATCTGCCATTGGGCCATTCAGTTTTCAAAACAGGGAATTTATAGGGGATAATTTGAGGGCCCACAGCCCCCGTTTGTTAACGGGATTTGAGGCAGCGACAATCACTTACTTCGTGCTCTTGTCTTCAGGTCCAATTAACTTCTTTTGGTCTAGCAGCATCATGTTGAGCCGCAGAACTCTGCCACAGCAGAATGCTCTCCCTCTCTCTCACTTCCTCTAATTTTGGCTTTTATCCTTTGGATTACTCCTGCTTTTTGGATTACAAATATGAACTCAGAGTATGGCTTCGTCCAGCAAAGGTTTTGGTGGTTAACAGCTCAGTGGTTCATGACTAACTTATGCTAATACACCTGTTGATTTCTAAGGTTTATAGCTTGTTTACATGTTGCTTAGCTTCGTTGAGAAGCCAGGGGGACCCATCTCACCACCCGAGGTGGTATTTTCATTTGGTTTTGCACATGTGAGAATTTCCAGGTTGTTCCTCTGTATTCCAAATTTCTGATTTTCCTAGACTGCTATTAGACTGTTTATTAGCATCTTATTGTCTATAATCAATCTATCATCAACTAGGCAAAAGAACCTGGATCAAATTAGCTCAGACAAATTATTTTTTATATATAATAAATCATATATATTTTTTAGCATATTTCCATCTTATCAATTTGATCATAAACTATATCAGCATGACACAGTAAATATGAAAAAATTAGAATTCAAAGAAGATAAAACAATCTCTGTGTGACTGACCATTTCAACAAGGAAGCAATTGTATGAGGCTAAATAATAATCCCACTAAGGGCTTTTCTGTGTGATGTAGCTCATAATTGGTTCTTATGACTGATTAATCCTAGGTGGATTTATGCACTGCCATGACTATTTTAGTTCTAGCAAGCTGATCTAGCTTGGACAACTACATTGTCTAGTTCGATGTTGAAATGCAGTTAGATTTCTTTGTTACTGTTGGAACAAAAACCAAGTACACATACTTTATAATAGTGATTTTATAAAGAATCTATAAACCTGTGGAAATCAGTCAGGGTTGGAAGGGACCACAGGGATCATATAGTTCCAAACCCCCTGCCATGGGCAGGGACACCTCACACTAGATCATGCTGGCCAGAGCCTCATCCAGCCTGCTCTTAAACACCTCCAGGGATTGGGCCTCAACCACCTCCCTGGATAACCCATTCCAGGGCTTCACCACTCTCATGGTGAAGAACTTCCTCCACACGTCCAGCCTGAATCTCCCCACCTATAGCTTCATTCCATTCCCCCTCGTCATAACACTACCTGATATCTTGAGAAGTCCCTCCCCAGCCTTCTTGGAGGCCCCCTTCAGATACTGGAAAGCCACAATGAGGTCACCTGGGAGCCTTCTTTTCTCCAGACTGAACAGCCCCGACTCTTTCAGTCTGTCCTCATAGGAGAGATACTCCAACACTCTGATCATCCTCGTGGCCCTTCTCTGGACACGTTCCAGCACATCCATATCTCTCCTGCAATAGGGGCTCCAGAACTGGACACAGTACTCCAGGTGGGGTCTCACCAGAGCTGAGTAGAGGGGGAGAATCACCTCCCTTGACCTGCTGGCCACACTTCTCTTGCTGCAGCCCAGGATTTGATTTGCTTTCCAGGCTGCAAGTGCACATTGAGTGCTCCTGTTGATCTTCTCATCCACCAGCACCCCCAAGTCTCTCTCCTCTGAGCTGCTCTCCAGCCAGTCCCTGCCCAGCCTGCATTTGTGCCTGGGATTGCCTTGACCCAGATGCAGGACCCTGCACTTGGTCTTGTTGAAGCTCATGAGGTTGGCTTGTGCCCACCTCTCTAGCCTGTCCAGGTCCCTCTGGATGGCATCCCTTCCCTCCAGTGTGTCCACTGCACCACACAGCTTGGTGTCATCAACAAACTTGCTGAGGGTGCACTCGATGTCACTGTCCATGTCACCCACAAAGATGTTGAACAAGACTGGTCCCAGGACTGATCCCTGAGGGACTCCGCTTGTCACTGGCCTCCACTGGGACATGGACCCATTGACAGCCACTCTTTGGGTGCGGCCATCAAGCCAGTTCCTTATCCATCTAGTGGTCCATCCATCAAACCCATGTGTCACCAATTTGGAGACCAGGAGGTGGTGCGGGACAGTGTTGAAGGCTTTGCTCAAGTCCAGATAAACGACATCAGTTGCTCACCCCTCATCTATTAATGTTGTGGCCTGTTCATAGAAGGCCACCAGGTTTGTCAGGCAGGATTTGCCCTTGACAAAGCCATGCTGACTGTTCCAAAGCACCTCCTCACTATTCTTCTGAGTCATTACTGCCTCCAGGAGGATCTGCTCCATGATCTTTCTGGGCACAGAGGTGAGACTGACTGGCCTGTAGTTCCCTGGTTCTCCCTTCTTACCCTTTTTGAAAATGGGAGTAATGTTTCCCCTTTTCCAGTCTGTGGGGACTGCCCCAGTCTGCCATGACTTTTGGAATAGAATAGAGAGGGGTTTGGCAACTTCATCTGCCAGTTCTCTCAGTACCCGTGGGTATATCCTGTCGGGTCCCATGGACTTGAACACTTTCATGTTCTTCAGGTGATCATGAACCTGAGCTTCACTTACGATGGGCAGTTTTTCCTCACAGTCCCTGCCATTGTCTTCCATGACACCAGGAGTGTGGCTAGAGGCCCTTTCAGTGAAGGCCATTGATAAAGAAGTCATTGAGAACCTCAGCCTTTTCCACATCACTTGTGACCATTTCACCACTTTCCCTTCTGAGGGGGCCCACACCTTCCTTTGTCTTCTTCTTGCCATTAATATACCTGTAGAAATTCTTAGTGTTCCCTTTAACCTCCCTGGCTAGATTCAATTCAAACTCTGCTTTGGTTTCCTAACCAGGTCTCTAGCTGCTCAGGCAGCTTCCTTATATACCCCTCATTCTAGCTGTCCTTCCCCCCACTTCCTGTAGAGTTTCCTTTTAAGTGATAATGTGTCCAGCAGCTCCTTTCTCATCCATGCAGGTCTCCTAGCACTCTTTCCTGCTTTTCTCCTTGTTGGTATACATTGCTCCTGGACACAAAGGAGGTGGTCCTTAAATACTGACCAGCTATCCTTAGTCCCTCTTCCCTCTAGGGCTTTGTCCCATGACACTTTGGCTAGCAGATCTCTGAAGCGATCAAAGTCTGCACGTATAAAGTCTAGGGTCGTAAGCTTAGAATAAGTCCTCCTGATTGCCATGAGAATATTAAATTCAACTGCTTATTCGTCAGTGCTGCCAAGGTTGTCTCTGAACCTCACATTGTTTACCAGCCCTTCCCCGTTGGTGAGAACAAGATCCAACGTAGCACCTTTTCTTGTTGGTTCCTCTACCATTTGGAGAAGGAAGTTGTCTTCTATGCAATTCAGGAACATCCTTGATTGCTGGTGCCTTGCTGTGTTGTCCCTCGAGCACATGTCAGTGTGGTTGAAATCACCCATAAGGACCACGGACTGTGACCTGGAAGCCACTTCTATTTGCCTGTGGAGGGCCTCATCTGCTTGGTTCTGCTGGTCAGGTGGCCTGTAGGAGACCCCCATAGTAATATCTCCTTCCCCTCTTTTGCCTTTAATTCTAACCCGTACACTCTCAACCATCTCATCATGCCTCCCCAGGTGGAGTTCCACTGATTCCAGCTGGTTATTGACATAAAGCGTAACATCTCCTCCTTTCCTTCCCTGCCTTTCCTTCTTAAAGAGTTTACACCTGTCTATCCCTACATTCCAGTCATGGGAATCATCCCACCAAGTTTCAGTAATGCCCACTATGTCATGGCATCCCAGCAGCACAGTGGCCCTTAATTCATCCTGTTTGTTGCCCAAGCTGCGTGCATTTGCATAGAGGCACTTCAGCTGGTCTAAAACCTCCATTACATTGTCTCATTAATTTTTAATTAATATATTAATTTTGTAACACTAAAAAAAAGAAATTTTTTAGTGAGAATTTTAATTCTGGAGTGGGCACTCCCATCTATCAGACAAAACTGATAACTTTAAAAATGGCAACCAAAAATGCTGTTGTTTCCAAGTAAGATTAAATATGTGTATTCAAGCTAGTATTTGCTGTCTGCAAATTTGGGAAGATCATCAATGTTGCATAGAAAGGTCACTCAGAATCTTGACTTCTGTTTGCAAAGGAGGTTGCTATAGAAAGAGAAAGCAGAAAAGCTGTTGCAAAGAACTAATTCCCTAATCTGGGCAATTAAATGGTGCCTTCAACAATGTACCTTTTTTGTGCCTTCTGTGCAGCCAACAGAGAGATACTGTCTTGAAGCAAACTGGTATTTAGCCTCAGTTTCTATAGTTATGGGATGGTCTCATTTGGGAAACAAAGCCGAAAAGGTTTTCCAAAAGTGATCCATAGATGATGAATGCATCACTGTGTTTTCAAGCATTCATACCATGCACAAATAACAAACTTAGATTAAAATATTTCCGTTTTTCCCCCTGTAAAAAACAGAATGGCACACATACTTTCTGATGTCACAAAGAAGGTTTGTTAAAAGGAAGGAAGAGGTAGCTTACATTTACTATTTTGCAATTAAAATATGTTTTATCACACAAACAATACTTTTCAACCACAATTTGTAGTTTTGTAATGGAAATTCTTGGATTCTTATCTTTCAGGTAACATGAAAATCTAATGAAACTAAATGAAACCCACCAAAAAAGTAGATAAATCTAGACATTTGATCAGTTATAGAAACATTGGTAATATATACTTATGTTAATAAAAATACAACAAAAATATTTATTTCAATTTATCTGCCTCCCTTCACAGCTCTAAAGAAAACAACAGGGAAATCTTCACTGAACAGTTTAGTAATAGGCTTATATTTTTATTATATCATTGGAAGAATAAAATAGTGTTAATAAAATTTCTATTGATAACATTCTAAAAATAGTATCTCAATATTGATACAGAGAATATCTTTCTATGTCAATAATTTGGGAAGGCTTCAGCTAAAGGACCTTAATTTTCTGTGCTTTGTAAGGAGGTCACAGAAGCTAACCACTGATGAAGTCTCATAGCATGATGACTTGTATCTGTTAGCATTTAACAAGGAAGCCATAGGTACAGTGGGTTTAGACCTAGAGCTCAGAGTAATAATGCATGGCTACCTGAAAAGTTCTTTGCTGATGAGCTACAACAGGGAAGGAAGTGTGTCTGTCTGGTGAAAGTTTTTGAAGAACCCTTTAAAAGTGTGCTTGTCTGACAGACATTTACCTCCCAATATATGACTGCAAGTAGGGAAGGAAAGATGAAGCATGAAACTTTACAAGCTCTTGGAATAAAATGACACTTGAGTTTGGAAAACCTACAAGCTGATAGAGTTAGTATTAAGGAATTATGTGGTTTGCCCTGTAGAAGCATATAAGGCTATTGGCCATTTACTTTTACTGAGAAAAGCTAGAGTCCTTTCACCTTTTTCTAGTAAGGCTTCTTGTGTTAGTATTTCAGCTTACCATCATACTTCATGTTGAAAGGTAGCAGCTGAAAGAAGAGGAAACAGTGGGGTTGATGACACATGCTCAGAAATATTGAGAGTAAGAAATCTTCTGCAATCTAGAAACAGTAAAAAGAGCTAAAAGAGCTTTATCATCTTGGAGGTGGATTGTGTTATACATGAAGTTAAACCATACGAAGATTTCTCTTACAGTTTTCCTGCCAATATTGTTAAAATACAACTTATATATAATTATTCATTTCTGCAGACATGATCCAAGCTGAAACTTATAGGTCATTTTGAGGTGCCTGACTCCAGCTTCCCAATCTAGGACTGGGTAACATGACTGCAAGATAGTTCAAGTGTTTCTACACTGTGGGGTCCACCTCACAGTCCCTATGGTGTGTCTGCTTTTCTACCCTCATGGAAGCTTTTCTGATTGCTGAATTTCTCACTGTCTATCACTCTGGAAGGCTGAGGGATGTGTCACTCTGAAAAGGAGCAATATGACACGGTGGGTTAGGCACAGACTCCAATGTGGTGATTGAAGACACTGAAGATGCTTTATTAATGCATCTAAGGTTATTTATATATTCTAAAACAACTGATGTAACATATGAGCAAAGATACAAACATTGCAGCTGTATGCTTAACAAGCAGACATTCTTTCACTACTCAGGGTCATCCCTACTTCCTTATCTACAAGGTCAGGGTGGCTACAGACAGCTGCCTCTTTTAGACAGCATCCCACAGCTTACAAATATAACATCTTCTTTGTTAACTGCCTGATCTCTTAAAGTAGACTTTGATCCTGCTGGTCCAATTCCCACATCTCCCCCTTCTTTATTAATAAATAAGACCTGGTTAACTGCATGAGTTATCATACCCTGCACACATTGTAGCACACAGGGATCACATATTAAGATAAACTTCTCAACACCCTTTTGAAGGCTTTGGATGCTTTTGTGGATAGATACTGAGTGGTCAGATACATTCATGCAACAGAATCCTTCAAACTCTTGACAAGTATGACCTTGGGCTAGTAATAAAAAATCAATAGCTGCTCTACTCTACAAAGTAGCATGTTGAACAGAATTCACATCTAACAGAGCCCCACTCACAGCAGTGAGGTAGCATTAGTTTGCTTTGAGAGCCAACATCCCAGCTTATTCAGAGTGCCCAGGGCCTTAGCCACTGCCACTCCTGGAGTAAAGAGAGGTACTGGTACAGTTTTTCCTGTTCCCCAAAAATCAACATTGTAATTACATCTGCTTCAAAAGCATAATGTTATGCCTCTACCATTTCCCATGATGGTTCAAAATCATAGAATTGCTTGGTGTCAACATGGTCACATGATCAAGGCTACAGGGTCTTCCCTTGATCCATGAGAGCAAGGCTGGCCAGGCCTGATCCCCACAAATAAGAAAAAAAACCTGCAGGCAGTCAGCAAGGCTTAGCAGTGTGTTTTCAGTTTGATTACACCATGGACTATAGTTTTTATATTTCCTCCCTGCAGGAGTGACATCCTGAATATATGTAGTTCTGTCCAATGTAAAATTAAACATAATACAATAATCCATTTTTACTGATCCTAAAAAACTAATCTGTTGATTGGTGGTTCTTTTTCTGTCCAGTGATTAAAAAAATTAAGAACATAACATGCTTTAAAATTTAACAATTCTGTCTTGTGGCATTGTACCTGTACTCCTCATTTTTTGTTTTTGTAACATGGAATGGTCCCTTTAACCATTTGAGATTATTACTTAACTATAACATCCTAGTAAGTTAACACATAAACCCATGAGAACAAGCTCCCTAACCACACAGCAATTCAGCAATCATTGTATTCAATCCTAATTCAGATATACTATGGAGTCATTCATGTGTGATCAGCCTCAGACTGATGCCATCAATCTCAGTTCATCATGACAGTCATTGTGATCAATCTTAGGTTTGCAGATTCCCAGCTTCATGGGCACTGCTGTTTCACCCATGTGTTGATTCTTGCACAGTCAACTGAGATGTTTGCAGTACTGAGTTGTAGAACCCATCTTTCCAGCTCATGACATGGATTCACTTTTCCTTGCTGGTGTCACTAAAACTGTACAGGTGACAAAATATACATCCCTTTCCTACACTAACAAATCTACTGGCCTTTTTAGGCTAAATCTCTCTATGCAAAATAGATTTTTTAAAAAAAATTTATAATCCTTATCTTAAAACAGTCATGACATATACAGAAAAGAAAAAAATAATCTGTAATATTGCTATACTAAACTGCTAACTTATGCTAATACTAGAATTCCTTAAAAACTTAAAAGACTATGTGAAACTTAACCGGCCAAATTAACATTAGAAAGTAAGCAAAAAAGATGTTACATTACATAGAGTGCTGCTTTGAAATACCATGGAATACAACAAAAAGGAACCATTAACCTATAACTTGAAACCAATATTGTATTTAAAATTACTCATTATTACTTGTATTTTATTATTCCTGATTACCATATTTGTTATAATTAATAATTAATCATCATATTATATTATATTTACCATATGCATATCACATTTTAATTACTTATACTATGTTACTATAATTAGTATTTAACATACCTCATTACAGTTATTGAATACTTGTTATAAATACACAGTATTTATTATCCCTACTATAAAAACTTTGCTACTATGAACATTAAAAAATAAAGCAAATATCCAAAATCCCTTATAATAAAAAAACAATGCTAAAATTATTATCCATATCAGGTTTGCACCTACAAAATGCAAAAATATCTTTCTTAACAAAATTTAGTAGTTTCACTTTGAAACTTTAAATGGCTTCTGCAAAAGACTGCGAGTGAGGGAGAAAGAGAGATAAAAGAGAGAGGAGGTGGGGAACTGAAAGCAGACAGCAGTAAAACACAAACTTTTTCTGTTATTTACAAGCTGTTGTCTTCAATAATGTGCAGGTTTTCAAGCTTTAGAACTAAGGTTCTGACTGCATGAATACTGCTCTCAGCTCTAAAGTTCATTTTTCACTAGTTTCTTGGCAGTGAAAGAACCAGAGTAGTGTTCCTTTAAACCAGATGTGTGCAAAGGAAAACCAAAGGTGGGAGGAGAAGTGCAAAAGCCTTTACTGCTAAAGACTCTCGATGCTGACGTGTGCCCATAGTCACACAGGCTGTCAGCACATGACTCACAGCAGGATTTCTTAAGGTGCACAGAAGTCTTTGGCAATCAATGCTTGCATTTTCAACAAACAGCTTTTTCACCAAGCTATCTTTTAGATGTTCAAGAAATTGCATATAGTACTCTTGAAGTCCCTGCTTAATGTTGACAAATGATTGCCATTGTTTACCAGCATCAGGCATTGCTTTGATCACTCTGATCTTATCATCCTTCAGAGCAGAGTCCCAGATCTTAACTCCAATCTTATCCCAGACCCCTGGGTCATACACTGTCCAGCTAGTAATAAAGGGGTGGTGGTTAGTAGCCCTAAAAAGCATCTGCTGAAGAGCAGAGATACTGATAGATTTCCCATGTTGTTTAAAGATTATATGAAAGGCTTCCAGGACAGTTCTCTGCCCCTGAGCCAGACCATTCCCCTGGCCTTTAATGGTATTATTTTCTATTCTTGCATCAATTGATTCCCCATAGTTCACTGTCACTTACCTTTTGTCCAGCGAGAAGGTAATTGTTATGTGCATGTCTTTGTATTTTCTTTCAACACCTTGTTTCAGTTCAGCTGTGCTCCCACTGCTGGATCCTTCCTTTCAAGATTTCAGGCCTTGGGGTCCCTCAGGATTCAAGCTTCAGGTTCCTTATTCAGGCACCATTTAACATGGCAGGTTAGGCACAGACTCCAATGTGGTGATTGAAGACACCGAAGACACTTTATTAATGCATCTGAGGGTACTTATATATTCTTAAACAACTGATGTAACATAGGGGCAAAGATACAAAAAACTGCAGCTGTCTGCTTAGCAAGCAGATGCTCTTTCACCACTCAGGGTCATCTCTACTTATCTATAAGATCAGGGCAGCCACATACAGCTACCTCTTAGACAGCATCCCATGGCTTTGAACTTACAAGCATAACGTCTTCTTTGTTACCTGCCTGATTTCTTAAAGATGACCTTGATCTTGATGGTCCAATTCCCACGGCAACCTACTTTGAAAGCACAGGAGCAAAGAACCTTTCCCCTTTCTGCATCTTGGCAGAACAATCCACAGGGCCAGCCAGGCCTACGTGGTTTAGATCCTTGCAGAGCTGATACTCACTCTTTAATGATGAAGGTCAGCAGCCATCCTTCAAAGAGTTGTGTACAGTTATGAAATAAAGATCAATTTAAAAGCTTCTCATGAGGCCGGTTGACTAGATCAGCCTCACCTTTCTGAGAAAAACATATACAAAGCCTTCTGTCTGCATTTAATGATAGTGACAAACTTCAGTTCGGTCTATTAGCAAGTTCAGGTTGTTGTTATCCACAGAAAGGAAAAAAAGAAAGAAGAAAAATAAGAAAAGCAAATACATGGGTTTTTGCAAAAAGCTCAATACATTTATTTAAATGTGCTACTGTGAAAATAACTTATCACTTCAATAAGTATATCTGCAATTAGGGCATTTATATTAACATTTATTGTTGACGGCTAAAAGAGCAGCAGTAACACATTTTTTATCACTGTGCATCACATGTTTATGAAAGTAGCAATTAATTAAAATTTGGGGTAATACTGACAAGTAAGCTTTTTAGAAAGATTTTTTTTTTAATTTCATGTAAGATTTTTTCAAACTGTATTAAAATGTGTGTTATTGGAAATGCTAGTTTTGTATGCTTAACTATGACCTTGGGCTTGAATAATATGTACACATGCTGACAACACACTTCCCTAAGAAGTGGTACTTAAAAGATACTTATGTGATTCCGTTAAAAGTACAATATGTTATGTTTATTAGGAAAAGACATATAAAATGCCTGTGAGAAACAATAGCTTTATCATTACTGTAATTAGAATAGAACAGAATAGAATAGAATAGAATAGAATAGAATAGAATAGAATAGAATAGAATAGAATAGAATAGAATAGAATTGAATTGAATTGAATTGAATTGAATTGAATTGAATTGAACCAGGTTGGAACAGACCTTTGAGATCATTGAGTCCAACCTATCATCCAACACTATCTAATCAACTAAACCATGGCACCAAGCACCCCATATAGTCTCCTATAGTGATGGTGACTCCACCACCTCCCTGGGCAGCCGATTCCAATGGCCAATCACTCCTCCTATGAAGAATGTCTTCCTAACATCCACCCTAAACCACATGTGGTGGGCTATGCCCATCCTGAAAACAGCAAGGAAGGGCTTGTGAGAGTTTTTGCTCCCCCTGGAGGGTGTTTTCCCCATGGGAAACTAAATTAGTCTGTTCCACTCCCCCTTCCTGCCCAGCAAGGCTATATAAAGGAGGATACTGCAGCCATTAGCTCTTGGGCCCTGCCTGGACGAGGACTGACAGTGGTTCCCCTGCTACTCTGCCACATGGTGAACCCTACCCTTGTGAACCCTACCTGTAAATGTTACAAATACACATATATATGTATATATATATTCACATATACATACATATATATATATACTGTTTAAAGAAAAATCTTTACCTCTCTATTTCCAAGCTGAATCCAAATTATTTCTTGGTGGATTTGCTCCATTCCTTTCTCTTTCCTCTCTATTGGGAAAGAGGAGGGGGGAGCTGGGGAGGGATTCTCAGCCTGGCCCCCCTCTGAGCTCTTAAGTCCCAGTTAAGGCTCAAATCACAACACCTCCCATGGAGCAGCTTGAGACTGTGTCCTCTTGTTCTAGTGCTGATTGCCTGGGAGAAAAGACCTACCCCCATCTGGCTACAACCTTCCTTCAGGTACTTGTAGACAGCAATTAGGTCTCTCCTGAGCCTCCTCCTCTCCAGGATAAACAACCCCAGGTCCCTCAGCCTCTCCTCATAGGGCTTGTGCTCCAAACCCCTCACCAGCTTTGTTGCCCTTCTCTGGACATGTTCCAGCAAGTCAACATCTTTCCTAAACTGAGAGCCCCAGAACTGGTGTGGCCTAACCAGTGCTGAGTATAGGGCAGAATGAATTCCCTGCTCCTGCTGGCCATACTGTTCCTGATGTAGGCCAGGATGCCATTGGCCCTCTTGGCCACCTGGCCACACTGCTGGCTCATGTTCAGCCTACTATCAACCAATGCCCAGGTCCCTTTCTTTTGGCAGCTCTCCAGCCACTTGGACCCCAGCCTGTAGCACTGCATGGGCTTGTTGCGGCCAATGTGTAGAACCCAGCACTTAGATGTACTAAATCTCATGCTGTTGGACTCTGCCCATCTGTGCAGCCTGTCAAGGTCCCTCTGCAGAGCTCTCCTACCCTATAACAGATCAACACCCTCCCCCAGCTTGGTGTCACCTACAAACTTACTGATGATGGACTCTATACCCCCATCCAGATCATCCATAAAGATATTGAACAGGATGGGGCCCAGCACTGATCCCCTGGGGGACATCGCTAGTGGGTGGGTGCCAGCTAGATGTGGCACCATTCACCACCACTCTCTGGGCATGGCCCTCCAGCCTGTTCCTAACCCAGCTGAGAGTGCTGCTGTCCAAGCTATGGGCTGACAGCTTAGCCAGGAGTTTGCTGTGGGGGACGGTGTCAAAGGCCTTGCTGATTTGCTGATGTCCAGGTAGACTACATCCACAGCCTTCCCCACATCCACCAGGTGGGTTCATCGTTAGCCCTCTAATGCAAGAGTTTACAGCATACACAGTTTTATGACATTGATGTGCAGTATAAGTTTACTTCTCACATTTGAGCAATTGTTTAATTGGTATTGAGAACCAGAAAGAATTACAAACGTTATTTGATTTCCAGTAGCCTGAGAAAACAGTATAAAATCTCAGTCTTATTGTGGATACAATCAGGATGTGTTCTTATTCTTTCTAAATTGTATGTACACATACGCTCCCTGTTTCTGCTCCATTTTATCAGTCATTTTTCCTTTGTACTCCTTTATCACGCTTCAACAATCTTCAACACTAAAACTTAACATTCCACCACTTCCAGATCACAGTTTCATACTATAATCAGAGCATTACAAATGGTCCTTTTCTAATTCTCAACACACCTCTCTTTTGACCTGCTCATGGCAATTCATCAGGGACTCTATCCATTTGCTGAAATAGAGGGCAATGCCTTCTCCTCTTTTTCCTTGCTTGTCTCTTATGAAGAATAGCCTGTATCCATGCACAGTCACACTCCAGTCATAGGATTCATCCAACCAAGTCTCAGTGATGGCATTCAGGTCATATTTTTTCAAGCTGCACTGCGTGCATTCATGTAGAGGCACTTCAGAGAACTGGAGACCTGTAAGCAGTTGTGATGGGTTACTTCCATCCTGAAAGCAGGAGGGGGAGGGTTTGTGAGACCATTGCTCTTTCAGGAGGGCGTTTTCCCCCTGGGGAACTGAGTTTAGTCTGCTCTGCTCCCCCTCCCTGTCCAGCAAGCCTATTCAAAGGAAGACACTGCAGCCATTTCTCCCTCTTGGCCCCTGCCTTTGCCTGGATGAGAGGACTGCTGCTGGCTTCCTGCTTTCCTGCCAGGTGGTCAAGCCTGGTCCTCTCCCTGCTACATCCATGACTCTTTAAAGGACTGGTTTTGTATTCTTATTTTCCCCATCCATCCTTATTCCTTACCCTTGTGAACCCTTCCTGTTATTGTTTTATATATATTTATATATTGTTTAAGGAATATTTTTTTCCTCTCTACTTCCAAACCAACACCAAAATTATTTCTTGCTGGATTTGCCCCGTTCCTTTTTTTTTTTTCTTCTCTCTATTGGGAAAGAGGAGAGGGGAAATAGGGTAAGGATTCTCAGCCTTGCCCCCATTTGAGCTCTTAAATCCCAGTTAAGGCTCAAACCACCACACCAGTGTTATTCCCCAGGGGTCAGCACTAGGTCCAGTCCTATTCAACACCTTGGCTTCAACAAGGCCAAATGCCGTGTCCTGCACTTGGGTCACAACATCCTCAAGTAACACTACAGGCTTGGGGAAGTGTGGCTGGAAAGTGTCTGGCAGAAAGCGATCTGGGGGTTCTAGTTGATGGGCAACTGAATATGAGCAAGCAGTGTGCCCAGCTAGCCAAGAAAGCCAGTGGCATCCTGGCTTATATCAGAAACACATGTCCAGCAGTAGGGAGGTGATTGTCGGCTTGTACTCAGATCTGGTGAAGCCACACCTGAAGCACTGTGTCCAGTTTTGGGCACCTTAATTCAAGAGAGATGTTGACGTGCTGGAGTTTGCGCAGAGGAGGACAACAAATCTAATGAAGGGCCTGGAGAGGAAATCTTATGAGGAGCCACTGAGGGAACTGGGGCTGTTTAGTTTGGAAAAGAGGAGGCTGAGGGGAGACATCATTCCTCTCTACAGCTACCAGAAAGGATATTGTAGAGAGGCTGGCAATGGTCTCTTCTCACAGGTAATCAGTGATAGAACAAGAGGTAATGGCCTCAAGCTACAACTGGGTAGGAATAGACTGGGCATCAGGAAAATTTTTTTCCTGGAAAGACCAGTCAGTCATTGGAATCTGTGGCCCAGGGAGGTGGTTGATTCAGCAACCCTGGATGTGTTTAAAGGTTGTTTGGATGTGATGTTTACAATACAATAATACAATATACCAAGTAGAAAGAGACCTTCAAGATCATCGCATCCAACTTATCAACCAATCCAACCCACCTAAACAACTAAACCATGCAACCAAGCACCCCATAAAGTCTCCTCCTGAACACCTCCAATGAAGGTGACTCTACCACCTCCACAGGTAGCTGATCCCACTGGGCAATCACTCTCTCTGTATAGAACATCTTCCTAACAGCCAGCCTGAACCTACCCTGTGTCCTCTTGTTCTGGTACTGTCTGCCTGGGAGAAGAGACCAACCTCTGCCTGTCCACAACCTCCCTTCAGGTAGTTGTAGACAGCAATAAGGTCACCTCTCAGTCTCCTCTTCTCCAGGCTAAGCACCCCCAGCTCCCTCAGCCTCTCTTCATAGGGCTTGTGTTCCAAACCCCCTCACCAACCTTGTTGCCCTTCTCTGGACACGTTCCAGCAAGTCAACATCCTTCTTAAACTGAGGGGCCCAGAACTGGACACAGTACTCAAGGTGCGGCCTAACCAGTGCAGTGTACAGGGGCACAATGACCTCCCTGCTCCTGCTGGCCACACTGTTCCTGATGCAGGCCAGGATGCCATTGGCCCTCTTGGCTGCCTGGGCACACTGTAGGATCATGTTCAGCCTAAAATCAACCAGTACCCCCAGGTCCCTCTCTACCTGGCTGCTCTCCAGCCACTCTGACCCCAGCCTGTAGCACTGCATGGGGTTGCTGTGGCCAATGTGCAGAACCCGGCACTTGGATGTGTTCAATCTCATGCCGTTGGACTCTGCCCATCTGTACAGCCTGTCGAGGTCCCTCTGCAAAGCCTCTCTACCCTCCAGCAGATCAACTGCTGCCCCCAACTTGGTGTAGTTCACAAATTTACTGATGATGGACTCAATGCCCTCATCCAGATCATCAATAAAGATGTTAAAGAGCATGGGGCCCAGCACTGATCCTTGGGGCACACCACTGTGGCACCATTCACCACCACTCTCTGGGCTCAGACCTCCAGCCAGATCCTAACCCAACACAATGTGCTCCTGTCCAAGCCATGGGCTGCCACTTTGGCCAGGAGTTTGCTGTGTGCGACGGTGTCAAAGGCCTTGCTGAAGTCCAGGTAGACCACATCCACAGGCCTCCCCACATCCACCAGGCGGGTCACCTGATCACAGAAGGAGATCAGGTTGGTCAGGCAGGACCTGCCCTTCCTAAATCCATGCTGGCTGGGCCTGATCCCTTGGCCATCCTGGAAGTGCTGTGTGATTGCACTCAAGATGACCTGTTCCATAATTTTGCCTGGCACTGAGGTCAGGCTGACAGGTCTATAATTCCCTGGCTCTTCCAACTGGCCCTTCTTGTGCATGGGCACCACGTTGGCCAGCTTCCAGTATTCTGGGACCTCTCCAGAGAGCCAGGAGTGTTGAAAAATGATGGAGAGTGGCTTGGCCAGCTCATCTGCCAGCTCTCTCAGCACCCTAGGATGGATCCCATCCGGTCCCATGGCCTTGTGGGGGTCCAAGCGGCTGGTAAGATCTCTAACTGCCTCCTGGAGCAGTGGGAAACTATGCAGCTCCCTGGCTCCTTCTGCCAGCTCTGCAGGCCAGCTGTCTGGAAGATATTCTGCCCTGCTAGTAAAAATTGAGGCAAAGAAGGTGTTAAGTACCTCTGCCTTTTCCTCATCTTTTGTTACAACGTTCCCCTCCATGTCAACCAAGGAGTGGAGGTTGTCCTTCCCCTTCTTCTTGCTATTAATGTATGTGACCGGTTTAGGCTGTGCCTTTAAAAAGGGACACTTTCTGAGCACTCTGGCTGAATGTTTTGATATTAGAATGAAAACAAAGATATGCTAAACCAATTTCATTGGTAGAACCCGGCTGTAAGTTCTAGCTTAGTCTTTCAGTTGGGGGGGGCAGTCAGTCTTCTTTCTTCCCCCTGTACTGTGGGCTGGCCTGCTTTTCTCTCTGAAGTGACAGCTTGCTACGCAGGGACGATCTTTGCTAACCAGATAAGAAAACTAACTTTTGCATTCGCTTTTTGAGCTTAACAAAGTTTTCCCCTTTTAATTACCTTCCTTTCTCTTTCTCTCTAACCCTTTTGGAAAAAGGGGAGGTAGGGAGGGAGAAGGGAGGGACAGGCCGAACCCCCCTGGCCACAGGGGGGTTGGGGAAAGGTTTCCTGTATTACATACATTGCTGTATATTTCTGTATATATTGTAAATATTGTATATTTTTGTACATATTCATTGCATTCCATATCTGCTTGTAAAATACAGCTTTCATCTGCTTCTCCGGCTAAGTTAGCTGTGGATTCTTTTGTGTGTGTGTGGGAACCTTCCTACTCCACCATATGTGGGGGTCCAAGCAGCTGGTAAGATCTCTAACTGCCTCCTGGAGCAGTGGGAAACTATGCAGCTCCCTGGCTCCTTCTGCCAGCTCTGCAGGCCAGCTGTCTGGAAGACATTCTGCCCTGCTAGTAAAAATTGAGGCAAAGAAGGTGTTAAGTAACTCTGCCTTTTCCTCATCCTTTGTTACAACGTTCCCCTCTGTGTCAACCAAGGAGTGGAGGTTGTCTTCCCTCAAATTCTCACCCACAAGCACTCAACCCTATCATCCCTGATCTCCATCTCAACAGCATCTAGTGCCTCCCTGATGTACAGGGCCACCTCTCCACCCCTTCTTCCTTGCCTGTCTCTCCTGAACAGCCTGTAGCTGTCAATTGCAGTGCTCCAGTCATGCGAGTTGTCCCACCACGTCTCTGTGATAGCAACTGCATCATAACTTTCCTGCTGCAACAGGGCTTCTAGCTCCTCTTGTTTGTTACCCATGCTTTGTGCATTAGTGTACATGCACTTCAGCTGGGCTGCTGGTTTCACCCCTGACTCCAGCTTACCACCCTCAGTCTCCTCTGTGGGGGACTGGTTTCAGCCCCTTCCCCCTTCAAAGCTAGTTTAAAGCCTACCAATGAGACCTGCCAATTCCCTTCCCAGAATCTTTTTACCTTTGGGGGATAGGCCATTCTCATATACTGTGTCCTTTCCCCTCCTCTGGGACAGAGGTACTCCATCTGTTGGCAGCTGACCTGGTGTAGTAGAAAGTTCTCCAAGATCAAAAAACCCAAAATTCTTTTGACTGCACCAGCCTCTAAGCCACTTGTTGTCTACAGCTGCTGACCTGTTCCTTATCATATTCCCTCCTGCAACTAACGGTATCGATGTAAAAATCACTTGTGCACCTGACCGCTCAACCATATCTCCCAGGGCCCTGAAGCCCTGAAGAGAATGATGATGTTGCTACCAGTACTCCCAGGGCCCTGAAGCCCTGGGAGTACTGGTAGCAACATCATCATTCTCTAACTGCATAGTCAATGAGGGATAATAGTCAGAGGGCTGTACCAGACTGGGCAGCCTTCTGGTAACATCTCCAACTTGGGCTCCTGCGAGGCTAATATGGTTTACAGAGTGAATATGATGAAATAGTGTTATTGGTTGGACTTAGTAATCTTGAGGGTCTTTTCCAACCTGAATGTTTCTGTGACATAAACTACCTGGATAGATTATATCCTCAGCAAGTTTGAGAGGATTGGCTCATACTCCAGAAGGCTGTGGAGCTATTCAGGTAGACCTGGACAGACCAAAGAGCTGAACAGTTTAGGCTGTCTTTTTAAGAAAGATAGCTGAAAATTCTCTAACTGAATAGTCAGGTGTAAAAAGAGAAATAAAGATTATTCTAAACAAATTTCATTGGTAGATGAGTGGGATGTAGTTTTACAATCTTATGTTGTGTTTTCACTCTGTCTCTTTCTGCTGTTATGCATGGTGCTGTTCTTGACAGAGAGGGAGACCTCTTATCTAGGACCTTGAGATAAGCTCTACTGACTTGCTAACAATGCTTTGAGCTAATGGAAATTCCCCAGACATTTTCTCCTTTTCTCTTTTCTTCTAATTAACAGAGGAAAAAGGGATGGGAGAGGTTGGGGGGAGGCAAGGTGGAATCTTCCTGCCCAAGGAGGATTTCTGTGCTGTTTGCTTTTTGCAAATATTTGTATAATATTGTAAATACTGTGTATTTTGTATATATTCATTGCATTCCATTATTGCTTGTAAAATTCAGCTCCATTCACTTCCCCGACTGGGTTCAGCTGTGCTTTTGTTAATGTGTGTGGCTTAAACCATCACAAAACCCAATGAAGTTCTAAAAAAATAAGTACAGAGACCTGCATGTGAGAAGGAAGTTCACCATTGCCCAGCGCAGATTAGTGATTGACCAGCTAGAAAGCAGCTCTGTGGAGGGGTCCCTGAAGTCCTGGAGGACAATAAGCTACCCATTGGACAACAATGTAGCCAAGATCATTCCATCAGCTTTGACAAATGTCTCCCAAATGTCTGGAAGGCTAAGAATATGTTGATATATTTTAAGTGATCATTTATAGGCCTTCATTGTCCCTTTGTCTAAAATTTTAAGAACTCTGTGTCTTGGGAGCAATTCATTTAGGGATACTGAGTCCATATTTCCTTCACATGTATTCTAAGGTTACATAGCACAAGTAGGCTATATTATGTAATATAAACTACTAAATTAAATTTCTTGAGTTTTATATTTTATCTTTATTAATAGCGATAATTATGTTGCCTTCAGTCACAGTTAAAGAAAGAACTGTTTTGCAGTGGAAAAGTAGTTTATGACATGAATTCACAAAAAAAATTAATGCTGTGTTTTGATTCATATAGCTACACAAAAGATAATGAATGAGTTAATGACTTTTTGAAAGCCTGAAATGTACTTCTTCCAGTCTTCAAAAATAATGAAAAATGAATTACTGAAAAAGTAACATATATTTAAATAAAGGACAATTTGTATGAAAGTTATTCAAAGAAACAATTTTACATTCACATTTAATCTTCCTCCCCTGTGTATATTTTTTAATTATTAATGCTTTCTTCAAGATAATAAAAAGAGTAATAAATACCCCTGGATCTGTGTGGCAGTTTCAGGCTGTGCCTAGAAAATTTTCCACAGATCTTGAACAGAAAGTAGTAGATTGTAAATGAATCACCATTGGGTGTAAAAAGGAAAATAATGATGAGCTGTAAATAATCCCATTGGACAGATAAAAAACATAATCTAGTTTTGTACACTAACTGTCTCTCTTTTTGCTACCTTCTCTCTGGCTGGTGCTTCTGCTGTTTTTTGATGACCTTGGCTGCATTGATTTTGTGGCTGAGTATCTAACAAACAACTCTCTGCTCTTTTCTCTCCTGTATTGTGTAGAGGAGGGTGGAGACCAGTAGAGGAGGGTGCTGACCAGGGAAAGGGAAGCTATTAGTAGCTCCCCTGGATTGTCCAGGGTGGTTCTTGTGCTGTTTATAGATTGTAAATACCTGTAAATATTGTAAATATGTATATTTTGTACATATTCATTGCATTTAAATTTAGATTGTAGTTTTGCTTGTACATACAGCTTAATTTGCTTCCAATTTTATGGTCACAGGAATTTTCAACCCACTACAATCTGTTTCTGTGAAAGTCATATTTAATTAGTGAGTTAATGAGAAGAATTGTGATACTGAAATAAGTGTTTTATCTTGCAATGAATACTAATGGAGATAGCAGCTTTACTATGGCACTATATTTTCAGTGCAGCAACAGATGGAATTTGAAAATATTTATTCTGGATGGCAGAGAGTACTAACACTAGGAAGCTGCAGGTTCCATGCTTAAGAAATGCTGCCTTCCTCATATGCTTCTCTAGGCATAGACCTTTGTGCATTGTCATTTAATGGTTTTGTCCATAATCTGTTTGTTTTACAGATTATAGTATGTGTGGAAGTTAGTAGCAGATGTGTAAATGATTTTCTAAAAATGAAGACTTGATTTGATTGATCTGTGAGTTGAAATGCTGACAAAAGTTGTACTGATATTTTTACTCTTCTAAAGTACATTTGCTTTACTGGTAACACAATTTTCAGACATTGAGGAACGTCTTTACTTTAACTATTAAATAAAAAGTAGTCCTTCTATATGTGTTTTGTTGTGTGTAGCTGACTTGGATTATTTCAGAATGATGGATAGTGCAGGTAAAGGTGGATCTTAAATCTAGATCTGTAGAGACTCCTAACAAACTCAAGCAATCTTGGCAGTTCTGTGTCTTCCAATTTTAGTGCTGTATTGCATAGTGTCCTTTTTTTTCCCTTTCAGGTCCAGAAAACCTTCATTTATAAAAGGATCTGATTTTTATCAAAAATAGAGTTGCCCCACCATTAGAAGGAAAAAAATATATTTTAAAGAATATGGGCACAGGAAAAAATCCATTTGCATTAGTATAAGCTGCTATGATTTAGAGTTCTGTATAGTTGTTGTCTTCTCTTTTCAACATGTTGTAAGGACTTACCTACTTCTATCTTTGTTTATATGTTAGCAGGCAGGTATTCTCCAAAAGTACTGGTCCACTAAGAAAGAGCAGACACATTGCACGTATGTTAAACTGATAAGATCTACAAAGCCAAAATCGTCCTGTGAACACAAAGCCATGTAAAATTTATTAATCATGAAGCCTGGCCTTCACAATTACAGTCATTAAGCAGGAATACATTAAGAACCTTCCTTTTTTTTGTTTTGTTTTGTTCTTTTTTTTGTACCAAGTGTAAACTAAATAAAACCACAGAGTTGCTTCTGGATCTTTGGTGAAGTGGCATGCAGCAGCAAGCCTTTCACAAAAGCAAACTTAAACTAATTATAGAGAAGTTATAAAGTCACAGTAGTTGGCTCAGCTGAAGTGATACCAAAATTGCTACTGAAACAATTTGAGATAAGGATACATAAATGCAGCTTGTTAGTGGGAGTGGAAAAAAATGTCCAGACTTTGGATTAGGTTTTTGGAATTTGTTTTTCTTTTTTCCCCTTGTATATCTGTCTGTCTGTCTATCTATCTATCTATCTATCTATCTATCTATCTATCTATCTATCTATCTATCTCTTCTGAACTGTTACTTACCTTGGTAACTAAGTTCAGACCTGCATCTAGGCACATATGTAAATGTTCTGTCTTATGAAAAGGAAAACAGTAGTTTGTGGAACGGAATAATTTTTCTTTCTTCTTCTTTTCTGTATCTGCCTGTGCTACCACTGAGAATATGCAAAGTAAAAACATCCATGAAGACCCTGTAAGAAACTCCCATTGAACAAGGAAAATATCCAAGAATAGGCTTAGCTCAGCCAATCAAACACACCAAATCTGAATGCTTTCCTAAATTGCATATTTGGTTTAAACCTTTTCCTTATCTGTGTGACTACATATAAACAGAGTTATATATACAAACATCTGTTTCAATAATAGTGGCACCAGCTGAGGGCTTCATTTAGTCATCCTTAGAGATTCTGAATTTAACATGCAAAAAGTTTCAAAAGTAACTGGAAAGACGAAATTGCTTTAAAAAGAAAAATCTGAAGATGATTGTGGTATGAAGAATGAATTTTTTCATCTTCCTTTTCTTCCATGGCTAAAATGTTAAAGTAGACTTAGAAATACTCTGTTTTGCTTTTCCCCCATGATTCTCAATCCAACTCACATTTTAAAGAAAACATACTCAATAAAATGATCACTTTTCCAAAATCCTCCCATGGTTTCTAGGAAGCTAAACAAAGTAAAAAGAAAACTCATTGAATAAACATGATAAATCCCACAGAGAATTCCATATGTAAGAAAAATATAAATATGTACTATCCTATGGATATTTCTTATTTAGGGATTTTTATAAGACATTATCTTCATGAAATGCTTGTCTGGAACATTACAATCCAAGTACTGGGTGCTGCATTTTGGTCACAACAACCCCATGCAGCACTGCAGGCTGGTGTTCGAGTGGCTGGAGAGCAGCCAGGCAGAAAGGGACCTAGGGATAATGATTGACAGCCAGCTGAAGATGAGCCATCAGTGTGCCCAGGTGGCCAAGAAGGCCAGTGGCATCCTGGCCTGCATCAGAAATAGTGTGGCCAGCAGGAGCAGGGAGGTCATTCTGCCCCTGTACTCTGCACTGGTTGGGCCACACCTTGAGTACTGTGTCCAGTTCTGGGCCCCTCAGTTTGAGAAGGACATTGAGACTCTTGAACGTGTCCAGAGAAGGGCAATGAGGCTGGTGAGATGCCTCAAGCACATGTCCTGTGAGGAGAGGCTAAGGGAGCTGGGATTGTTTAGCCTGGAGAAGATGAAGCTCAGGGGAGACCTTCTTGTCTCTACAACTACTTGAAGGGAGGTTGTAGCCAGGAGGGGGTTGATCTCTTCTCCCAGGCAGCTAGCACTGGAAATAGTGGACACAGTCTCAAGCTGCAGCAGGGGAGGTTTAGGCTGGATGTTTGGAAGAAGTTCTTCATAGGAAGAGTTGTTGGCCCTTGGAATGGGCTGCCCGGGGAGGTGGTGGAGTCACCGTACCTGAAGGTGTTCAAAAAGGGATAAGACGTGGCAATTAAAGCCATGGTTTAGTAGTCATGAGGTGTTGTTGGGTGACAGGTTGGACTTGGTGGCCTCTGAGGTCTTTTCCAACCTTATTGATTCTATGATTCTATATTCCTTATAAGGCTGATCAAGAGAAAAATTCCACTGAGTATAATATGAGTTCTAGCATCACTTATGAATGATTCTTATCATTATGTTAGCTCACTGGTTTTAATGATGATGCTGTTTTAAAGAGTCAAATCACCTGGCTGTCTCATCTGAAAGACTATGTTTTACAAAAGACAGGCCAAAAGACAATATTTTACTCTGACATGTATTTTCATTGCGACATTCCCATATGGACTGTGTGGAATAATTTTTTATTCAGATATATCATGTTTTTTGAATTACAAGTCAGCAGACTAAAAGAAAGAAAATGGTGTAGAAAACATCATTTCTGTATTTAACTACTTTTGTAAAATTGTTCTATAATTTTTGCTATAAATTCGAACTTAGAAAGTATGAAATTTTAAACCAAGGCATTTGTGTTTAATCAACAAATAGGATTTCAACAAAGCACAATTGTAGATATTAGAAGAGAACAATGTATTAAAGCACTGAGAGCATGTCCATCATGGAACAGAAGTATTCGAATCTTTATTGAACACTTTATCACCAGACGTAAACTTTAAAATACACTCACTACTTACCAGCATTAAGTTTACTCCAGAATTTGATAAAGAAGAAATTACCTGAAGTGCACGTGACATTCATGGGAACTGGTGACATCTTCACTGTTCGTGCTTGTTTATATGAATCCAATATAAATTCCATAAAAATGGTTTTTAAAAATCATATTCTAGTAACTTGCAGTCCTTCTGTTTCACTAGAAAAACTTTTCAGTGCACTTTCCTGGCTGTCTGGAGGAGGAAGCTTGAGAGAATTATCTCTGTCAGTTCTTGCATTCTCACAGATTTTTGTTTGATTTGTCAAAAACTACAACCAAATGTCACTGTTTCTTTTCAACAAGTTTAGAATCTATGAAAATTACAATAAACATCAGTGCAGTGTGACAAATGCTCAGGACTGCCAGTTTTTTTCTGGGACCAGTGCTAATATTTGCAGTGCTTACAGGATTTGCCTGTGAAAATACAACATAACTCTGCTTAATATTCAAGGAACTCTGCTGAGTTGTGGAAACTGGAATCTGAAAATGATTATACTTAAATACAATCACTTCTGTCCAACTGAGAGCATAAACAATTTAAATACAGATCTTATGTTGCTCTTATTAGCACTTGGGCATGCTTCTTCCAAAGCAGGTGAACAATTTACCTAGAAGTCATGAAAATTGTATACCATAAAATTAAGGGTGGAAAAATACAAGGGATTCAAAGAAAATAAGTAATCAATGGGAAATTTCTCTAATATATTTTATAATATGAATATATAAAAAGATGCATATTAAGACTTTTCTTGATATAAAAATATTAGTTCATCTTTTAAAGTTCTCCTAGAGCTTTTCATGTGCTTTGTGTGACAGTGTGTAGAACTACAGACACTAAAATCTTGCTCCAGAAGTGAAAAACACTGTGTTCATTTTGTAAAGGGTAAATAAATGTTATTCCAGTTTTCTAATTCTGTTTTTCTTCTGCCTTTGTTTTTTCCTTCTATGTTTGTTTTCAGATACTTTCAAAATGTAGCAAACCTTAGAGGAGGTCTGGTTTGCTATGATAAGTAATTATCTGCTATGAAGGTGCTCATAACAACTCCTTTGCATCAGTTGCTTTAATTTATAGACGCATCTGTTCAAAAAGGAACAGTCTATATGGTGAAGTTCCAATATACTTAGAACACCTTATTTAGATTACTTAGTATTTGTATTGTTTAACACATTTATCACCAGAATGAAATTGTCATTCTGGCTCACAGCCAGGGTTCTTTAACCTTGTATTCTGTCTGAGAGGATGTAGTAGATGAACTAGACAAATAAGGCACAATCTACTTTCTAGTTCTGTTCATTTTAAGCACACATATTTGGATTCAGCTACACCTTCAAAAGATAAATTTGAGATTGCTTTATTTTTAAAATGCTTAAAATATTCAGGCACAGATCAGTGTCCCTGGAGGGGGAGAAAGATCCTAACATATGAGAATAGAATATCCCAGAGAGGGAAAAGGGTTCTAGGAAGAGAGTTGGCAGGTCTCATTGACAGGGTTTTAAAAAAGATTTTAAATTGGAAGGGGCTGAAACTAGTCCCCCCAGACAGGAGACTGAGGGTGGTAAGCTGGAGTCAGGGGTGAAACCAGCAGCCCAGCTGAAGTGCATGTACATTAATGCACTCAATATGGGTAACAAGCAAGAAGAGCTGGAAGCCTTGGTACAGCAGGAAATCTATGACATAGTTGCCATCACAGAAATGTGGTGGGGTGACTCACATGACTAGAGCACTCTAATTGATGGCTACAGGCTCTTCAGGAGACACAGGCGAGGGAAAAGGGGTGGAGGGGTGGCCCTGTACATCAGGGAGGCTCTAGATGCCATGGAACTAGAGATCAAGTACGATCAATTTGAGTGCCTGTGGGTAAGAATTAGATGGAAGGACAACAAGGCAGACATCCTGTTTGGCATCTGTTATAGACCACCCAACCAGGATGAGGAGGTTGATGAATTATTTTATAGGGAGCTAGAGGTTGTGTCAAGATCACCAGACCTTGATCTTATGGGTCACTGTGATGGGTTAATGCTCATTCTGAAAACGGGGTGGAGGCCTTGTGAGTGCTTTGCCCTCCCTGCAGGGTGTTGTGAAGAGGTTATTAAAGTTTTTAATATGAAATATGAATCATGAAAATGTTTGTATTAATGATCAAATTATTAATAACTGATGAATCAACAACTTATATACATGTTCTAGTGCACATTCATGAAATACATGCCATAAGTGGCTTAGTGCTATGATTAGAATTTAATTAAACTATCTACAGACTATTTCTATATTTATATAACAAAGCGTGCAGTTCCGCTGCTTGGCCACTAGATGGCGACTCGACAGAACGCGGGAGGCTTCGGGTTATATACAGCAATATTATAATTTTTCTATGCGTTAGTGATTACTCTGCTAGACGCAGATACTTTGAACTGAATGCTAGTGGATGGAAAGCACGTGGAAGATACTCTGTAGCTGTTGTTTGCAGCAAGGTGGGTGTCTGGCAGACTACTGTCGCTGGACTGGTTCCGAGTCAAGTTGGATGGCGGCGTTGGGTTACTGTCTCCTCTCTCCGCAGCAGTAGAGAGGGAATACTGCAACCTAGGCTTAGCTCAGAAGTAGGTTCCCTTCAGGACTCAGCCGGTTCCCTCCAGACAATAGGGATCGGTCCTGGTCGGGTTCGGCCCGTGGGGTCGGCCCTTGGAGTTGGTCCGCATGGCAGGGCAGGGTGACGGTTGCTGATAGGTGGGCTCAGTCGGACGACAGCAAACAATAGCTATGGGGTCGGCCCTGTGGCGATGAGTCTCGGGGCTGATGTAAACAGCCTTGGAGAGAGAATGAGGCTGTGCTGAGCTGCGGCTTCTCGGTTACTGGGCTTAAAGGAACAGCAGGATGCTCGGAATGGTCCCGGGTTCAGTGCAGTACAGGTATGAACAGTGCTTTAGGCTTCCCTGAGGTTTACAGGGCTCAGAGCGGCACACATGGCAGCTCCTCTCCTGCTATGGCGGGGCTAGGCATATGTGGACTCAAGTCTCGATCAAGTCCCTTCTCCCTGGCAACTGGGCAGATCTTACCCTCGGGGGTTGGTCCAGTCCTCCGGTGGCACGGTGGGCTCTCCCAGTTGGTATGACTGGCTCTAGTGATGCTGGCTTCTTGGGCTCAGCGAAGGTCCTCCCTCAGAGATCCTCACGATTTCTTCTCATGATGCAGAGGCTTTCAGTATGTGTGCCTGTATGATAGAAGCTAACAACAACAAGCTCAATGGCAGAGGCTATGGCTCAAGAGTTGTTCTCTTGAGCAAGTACAGAGACAAAGTGAAAGAGGGTGCAACTTGTTTACCAACTGGGGTGATACTTATAGAGTCCTCAAGGCTGGGTGTGACTAATGGGCACTCTCATAGACAACTGGCTTCAGCCTACAGAAAGTGTGAAGCTGGAATTATGCCCATACTTGGTAATTGCACAAGCACTGCATGTGCTGAATGCATGCTGGCCTGGCTAATGCCTTGGCTTCTGTCTTCCTCCTGAAGGAGGGGAACTTGTCCACATGCTGGGACAAGATTCAATAGATTCTTAGCCTTGCCCCCATCTGAGCTTATAACTCCCAGTTAAGGCTCAAAGCAGTACAGTGACTTTAACCTGCCTGATATCTGCTGAGAACTTAACAGAGCAGAGAGGAGGCAGTCCTGAATGTTCTTAGAGTGTATGGAGGATAGCATCTTCCCCCAGCTGCTGTGTGAGCCTACCAGGGGTAAGGCTTTGCTTGACCTTCTTTTTAAAAACAGAGAAGGGCTGGTGGGAGATGTATTATTTGGAGGATGTCTGGGGTCCAGCAACCATAAAATAATTCAGTTTTCAATATGCAGTCAAGCTAAGAGGGGTAGCAACAAAACCTCCACTCTCGACTTCTGGAGGGTGGACTTCAGGCAACTCAAGGAACTAACTCAGAAGATACCATGGGAAATAGCCCTTAAAAACAAAGGGGTCCAGGAGGGCTGGTCATACTTCAAGAAAGAATTATTGAAGGTGCAGGAACAGGCTGTGCCAATGTGCCAGAAGATGAGTTGACAGGACAGACAGCCAGCCTGGATGGGCAAGGAACTTCTGGGTTAATTAAGGGAAAGAAACAGGGTGTATCATCTTTGGAAGAAAGGTAAGGTTACTTATTAAATGCTTAAGGATGCTGCTAGGTCATGTAGGAAAAAAATTAGGAAGGCAAAAGCCCATTTAGAGCTCAGACTAACCTCTGCTGTGAGGGACAACAAAAAAAAACCTTCTACAAATGTATTAATGGCAATAAGAGTGTCAAGGACAATGTCCACACCTCAGTGGACATGGAAGAGAATATTGTAACTGAAGATGGAGAAACTGCAGAGGTACTTAACACCTTCTTTGCCTCAATTTCTAATAGCAAGATAGGTTGTCTTCCAGTCAACTGGCCTCGTGAGCTAGCAGAACGAATCAGGGAGCAGTATAGTTCCCCTGTGATCCAGGAGGAAGAAGTTAGAGACCTCCTTAGCTGCTTGGATGCCCTCAAGTCCAAGGGAATGGATGGAATTCATCCTAGGGTGCTGAGAGAGCTAGCAGATGTGCTGGTCAAGTCACTCTCCATCATTTTTCAACACTCCTGGCTCACTGAAGAGGTCCCAGATGACTGGAAGATGGCCAACATGATGTCCATCCACAAGAAGGGCCAGCTGGATGAGCCAGGGAATTATAGGCCTGTCAGCCTGACCTCAGTGTCAGGCAAGATTATGGAACAGGTCATCTTAAGTGTAATCACTCAGCACATACAGGATGGCCAAGGGTTCAGGCTCAGCCAGCATGTATTTAGGAAGGGCAGGTCCTGCCTGACCAACCTGATCTCCTTCTATGCTCAGGTGACCTGCCTGGTGGATGTGGGGAAGGCTGTGGATGTGGTCTACCTGGACTTCAGCAAGGTCTTTGATACAGTCTCCCATAGGAAACTCCTGACCAAGCTATCAGCTCGTGGCTTGGACAGCAGCACTCTGTGCTGGTTTAGGAGCTGGCTGGAAGGCTGATCCCAAAGAATGTTGGTGAATGGTGCCACATCCAGCTGGCACCCAGTCACTAGTGGTGTCCCCAGGGATCCTGTTCAATATCTTTATGAATGATCTGGAAGAGGGGATTGAGTCAATCATCAGTAATTTGCAGATTACACCAAACTGAGAGTAGGTTTTAATCTGTCAGAGAGTGGGAAGGCTCTGCAAAAGGACCTTGACAGGCTGGGCAGATGGGCAGAGTCCAATGGCATGGGATTTAACACACCTAAGTGCTGGGTTCTACACACTGGCCACAACAAACCCATGCAGTGCTACAGACTGGGGTCAGAGTGGCGGGAGACCAGCCAGGCAGAGAGGGACCTGGGGGTACTGGTTGATAGTAGGCTGAACATGAGCCTGCAGTGTGCCCAGGTGGCCAGGAAGTCCAATGGCATCCTGACATGTATCAGGAACATTGTGGCCAGCAGAAGCAGGGAAGTCTCTCTGCCCCTGTACACTGCACTGGTTAGGCCGCACCTTGAGTCCTGTGTGCAGTTCTGGGCCCCTCAGTTTAGGAAGGATGTTGACTTGCTGGAACGTGTCCAGAGAAGGGCAACAAAGCTGGTGAGGGGTTTGGAGCACAAGCCCTATGAGGAGAGGCTGAGGGAGTTGGGTTTGCTTAGCCTAGAGAAGCGAGGCTCAGGGGAGACCTTATTGCTGTCTACAACTACTTGAAGGGAGGTTGTAGCCAGGTGGAGGCTGGTCTCTTCTCCCAGGCAACTAGCACTGGAAATAGCAGACACAGTCTCAACCTGTGCCAGGGGAGGTTTAGGCTGGGTGTTAGGAAGAAGTTCTTCATAGAAAGTGTGATTTCCCATTGGAAAGGGTTGCCCAGGGAAGTGGTGGAGGCACCATCACTGGAGGTGTTTAAGAGGGGACTGGATGAGGCACTTGGTGCCATGGTTTAGTTCATTAGATGGTGTTGGGTGACAGGTTGTTCTTGATGATCCTGAATGTCTTTTCCAATCTGGTTAAATCTATTCTATTCTATTCTATTCTACTCAGTATGATTTTATCACCTTTTGAACATTATGTCTAAATACTTTGTGTATATTGTACTATTCATATGTGAATTTTATGCGAAGCTACAGGAAAAGAATCAGAGATTGTAGAAATGGATTGACATGAAAAGGTAGAAGACATTTGTGTTGTCATTCCAGTATTCTCCATCTTACTTTTTCCCTTTCCTGAGGGCTGTTAAAAAAAAAAAATCACATATTCTGAGTGAAGAGGAGTAAGTTCATTTGTATATAACATCCAGGCTTTTGTCTACAAGTTGCAAAAGCTTTTTTAATTGCACAAGGTAACTGCCCATGTTGAATAGCAAATACTATTTATCACATGGCTTCACATACCCTGTGATGCCATGCATCTTCCTATGTCTGTTAGAGGCAAGGGAGAGTTTATTACCATTTAGCACAGCTAATGCTTCTTCAGGTCCAAATCTGAACAAAGCAAAAAGTCAATCGTAAATCATGGGGCAATGATGAGACAATGCAAAAGATTGACAATTTCACTGATCAGTCTGTGGGCTATAAATATGTTTTCTGTTCAAAATATTTGTCTTATATACATTGTAGCAAATGACTGGATAGTAATTATCATGCGCCATTTTCAATGGGGCCTCTTGGAGGAAATTCTGATGGTTAAAGTTGCAGCACGATATTTTCTTGGTTACTTGAAGCCTGTTACACATTCCATGTTTTCAAGAGTTTGCCTGTACCTGTAAAGAAATTTTTAGAGTATTCAGAACACTCTAGGATTATTTATGAAGCTTTTTTTTTCTTGGGTACTTCAATCATTCACCCTTGAACAGTTTAGATAGATACATTATTTATCTGTCTTTGGTTTTCTAAATTACGTATCAATAGAACATATATCATGGCAGAAAGTGTAATTGCCCTGGTGGCAAGTGGTAATAGCATAGTTACCTTATCACATTTCACAATAACTCCTGATAAAACCATTTTCTGTGTTTTATAAAATGGAGTTAGAAGTAGAAAACTTGGGGAGAAAACAAAAGATTTTTCCTGATGTTCTTCTTTCCTACTTTACTCCCACTTAATTACACTGATCAGAAAACAGAATCAATTACATTATTATCAGAAATCTCAAGAGAAAAAAATGTATAGTTTTTAGGTACACTTCTTTACTAATAGTATGATAATTTATATAAGATCAGAAAAATGTGCCCCCCCTCCCCATAGTATCTTTTATTGCTTGTTCAGTTAGATAAAAAAAAAAAAAAATAAATGCAATCACCTCTGTTTTTTATGGAGCCTTCACCAAAGGAGAGAGACTAACACAGAGAAGATGAGATCTATTGTCTGTTTAGTAAGAAGCTCATTAGGTGGGTGGTACATAAGTTAATCAGAAAATGCTATTTGAATGAAAACAAAGTTTAGATGGAAATAAAAGATAAAAACAAGGACCTTAGCCATGTTTCTCAAAATATTCATAGGAAAGGAAAGGACATGGGAAATAGTAACTTCATATATATTTTTCTCCTTCTGGCTGCATGTACAGATCTTACTGTTACATAGAACAGACATAAAAGTTGTTCTTATTAGGATGATAAATGTTGTGGCAAAATGGTCTTCCTAACGTGGCTTACACAAAAGAAGCCAAGAACTTATCTTTACTCCACGTGGGGATCATTTTATCACTGTGGTATTGCTAGGCTGGATAGTGAATACACATGCTGGATAGTGAATACACATAATGATTCTATGATTCTATGATTCTATGATTCTATGCTGTTGAATAGAGCAGTAATAATTTCAGCTTGTATACTGTGCTACCAATTGGCAAATATCTCAGTGTCCATCCTTTCCTCTCATGCTTGATCAGGTATTTGGCTTTAGTACAGAATTTTATCTCCAGTGCAGGTCAACTGTATCTTACAGCAGCAAACAGCATTTAAATATTCACTGCCAAATCTAATTAGATGCTACCTCATTACCAGAGTTGAGTTGCAGATATGGTATCTTCCAGCATTTCAAAACTAGTGCTGCTTCAACTCTTCTCAAATCAGCTCTAAGACTGCTAGTACAGACTTCTTAGCCTTCATCAGCCTCTGAAATATCTAAGAAAGGCACTGATGATGCTGAACCAGTGATAAGATGAATGAGAGCCTGGGTGCTAAATATCTAACAAGTAGACAAACTTTGAGCTGTCTCAGAGACATAAATGTATTAGTATCACTGTCATGGGAGTAAGGGACTTGGGTACTTCTTTTGTGCCCCAAAGCAAACAAACTATACTAAGAACAATGGCATTTGTGTATTCCTTGATCAAACTTCAAACCTCTGTGAAAAGAAGTCTCACAGACTGGCTGAACATGTATCCTGACTCGTACAGGCAAAGTAGATGTAGACAACTGGTAAAGGATTTGTGTGCGGATTTTTTTAAAAAATTCAATAATATACTGGCCAGTAGGATGAAGAAACAATCTCAGAATGACTTAGTTATCCACTCTAAGTTATATGCAGAACAGAAACATAAGAACCAGAATAGTCTCAACTATAGGAACTGGGTATTTCACAATTCGGTATTTCAGTAGATAATAGTAAGCAATAAACAGAAGTATGGTGAAATCCTGGAGACAAATTGTTGCTACTCCTGAGAGTATTGTTCCTTATGTTGATTCCAGAGTCTGCTGGTCTAAACACAAAGAGCCAAAATACAAGCTGACAGATAAGTTTGTGAGGAGGTGATTACTGTTGGAAGTGGGCCAGAGTGGCCTCAATCTGTGGAACCAGTAGCTATTTATTGAGAGGCTTGTACATGCTTTACTTCACTTTCTCACAGCCTACTGACTTGTGGAAAGGACCCCACAACTGGCATTGTTATGAAGAGGTATGTTTATTAAAATAATGTGTACCAGATGCAAGGTGAAATCACCTATCTCACACAAAATTCACATGCACAAGTCATATTTTTAAGTTACAGAGACATACATATTCATGTTAGTAGGCATAGTTAATGCAAACTATTTTCAAGAATTCATTAACATAGGTGTCCTCCTGTGGCAGGGTGAGAAGGTTCACACACACACACACAAAAGAATTCCACAGCTAACTCAGCCAGAGAAGCAGATGAAAGCTATATTTACAAGCAGAAATGGAAGGCAATGAATATGTACAAAAATATACAATAATTACAATATACACAGAAATATACAGCAATGTGTGTAATACAGGAGACCTTCTCCTCCCCTGCAGCCAGGGGGTTCGGCCTGTTCCCCCCTTCTCCCTCCCTACCTCCCCTTTTTCCCAAAAGGGTTAGAGAGAGAGAGAAAGGAAGGTAATTAAAGGGGAAAAAATTCTGTTAAGTTCAAAGCGAATGCAAGAGTTAGTTTTCTTATCTGGTTAGCTCTGTTAATCCAAGGTCATTCCTGCCCAGCAAGCTGTTGCTTCAGAGAGAGAAACAGGCCAGCTCACAGGACGGAGAGAAGAACAGACAGAACAGACTGAACAGACTAAGCTAAAACTTACAGATGCATTCTACCAATGAAATCAGTTTAGCATATCTTTGTTTTCATTCAAATATCAAAAACATTCAGCCAGAGTGTTCAGAAAGTGTCCATTTCTTAAAGGCACAGCCTAAACCTGTCACACCTCCCCCTTCTCATTTTCATTCCCAGAAAGGCTTGATTTCTTATTAGTCTTGGATAAGAAATAGCTCAGACGGTTTCTTTTATTTCCCAAGCCTCATTGTCCCATACTTATCTTGTATCCCAAATAAGTTACTGCAGTGTTTTTAAGGTATGCCTTTAAAATTTAGTTACAGATTTTGAGCAGAAAAGTAGAAAAATATAAATAAATCATTATTGGGTGTAAAAAGGAAAACAAATGATCATTCTAAACAAATTCATTGGATAAATATCTACCATAAACCGGGCTGTACCTAAACAATTCTTTCTTATTTTCTGATCTCTCTGCTTTGATTCGCTTGGGAGAGACTAATCTGCTTCTGGCTGACCTTGGTCTGGCTGTTGTCTAGTTAAGTCTAACCCATTGCTTTTCCCTCTGCTCCTCTTCTCTCTTGGGATGGGGTAGTAGAGGGAGGAAAATTGTAACAGCTTCCCTGGTCTCTGACCAGGGGGATTTTTCATGTTGTTTGCTAAACTCAAATATCTGCATGATATTGTAAATACTGCATATTTTGAACATATTCTTTGCATTTCATTGTAGAGTGCAGTTTTTGCTTGTAAATATAGCTTTTAGTTTGCTGCTAACTGAGTTGGTCTGGCAAAGTTGATGCTGGGAGGAAACTTCAACCCACCACAGTTACTTGGGTTTTTAACATTTGAGCATTCTGTGGAGAGACTTGGTATCTGTTTAATCTGAGAAAATTAAGCAAGCTTAATTTGCACAAATAATTTTTAGCACAATTTGGTGCACAAATAATTTTTACATCAATACTGTTAGTTGCAGGAGGGAACATGATAAGGAACAGGTCAGCAGCTGTAGACAACAAGTGGCTTAGAGGCTGGTGCAGTCAAAAGAATTTTGGGTTTTTCAGTCTTGGAAAACTTTCTACTACACCAGGTCAGCTGCCAACAGATGGAGTACATCTGTCCCAGAGGAGGGAAAAGGTCACAGTACACGAGAATGGCCTATCCCCCAAAGGTAAAAAGATTCTGGGAAGGGAACGGGCAGGTCTCATTGGTAGGGCTTTAAACTAGCTTTGAAGGGGGAAGGGGCTGAAACCAGTCCCCCACAGAGGAGACTGAGGGTGGTAAGCTGGAGTCAGGGGTGAAACCAGCAGCCCAGCTGAAGTGCATGTACACTAATACACAAAGCATGGGTAACAAACAAGAGGAGCTAGAAGCCCTGTTGCAGCAGGAAAGTTATGATGCAGTTGCCATCACAGAGACATGGTGGGACAACTCGCATGACTGGAGCACTGCAATTGACAGCTACAGGCTGTTCAGGAGAGACAGGCAAGGAAGAAGGGGTGGAGGGGTGGCCCTGTACATCAGGGAGGCACTAGATGCCATTGAGATGGAGATCAGGGATGATCGGGTTGAGTGCTTGTGGGTGAGAATTTGAGGGAAGACCAGCAGGGCAGACATCCTGGTTGGAGTCTGTTATAGACCATCCAACGAGGAGGAAGATGTCAATGAAGCATTCTATAGGCAGCTTAAGGCTGTCTCAAGATCACCTGACCTCGTTCTCATGGGTGACTTCAACCTGCCTGGTATCTGCTGGGATCTCAACACAGCAGAGAGGAGGCAGTCTAGGAGGTTCTTAGAGTGCATGGAGGACAGCTTCTTAATAATAATAATAATAGTAATAGTAATAGTAATAATAATAATAATAATAATAATAATAATAATAATAATAATAAAAAACAAACAAACAACCAAGTTGGAAGAGACCTTCAAGATCATCGTGTACAACCCATCAACCAATCCAACCCACCCAAACAGCTAGATCATGGCACCAAGCACCCCTTCAAGTCCCCCTCTGACCACCTCCAATGATGGTGACTCCACCACCTCCCTGGGCAGACCATTCCAATGGGCAATCACTCTCTCTGGATAGAACTTGTTCCTAACATCCAGTCTAAACCTCCCCTGGTGCAGCTTGAGACTGTGTCCTCTTATTCTGGTACTGGCTGCCTGGGAAAAGAGACCAACATCCACCTGGCTACAACCTCCCTTCAGGTAGTTGTAGAGAGCAAGAAGGTCACCCCTCAGTCTCCTCTTCTCCAGGCTAAGCAACCCCAGCTCCCTCAGCCTCTCTTCATAGGGCTTGTGTTCCAAACCCTCACCAATCTTGTTGCCCTTCTCTGGACACGTTCCAGCAAGTCAACATCCTTCCTAAACTGAGGGGCTCAGAACTGGACACAGGACTCAAGGTGTGGCCTAACCAGTGCAGTGTACAGGGGCAGAATGACCTCCCTGCTCCTGCTGGCCACACTGTTCCTGATGCAGGCCAGGATGCCATTGGCCCTCTTGGCTGCCTGGGCACACTGTAGGATCATGTTCAGCCTACAATCAACCAGCACCCCCAGGTCCCTCTCTACCTGGCTGCTCTCTAGCCACTCTGACCCCAGCCTGTAGCACTGCATGGGGTTGCTGTGGCCAATGTGCAGAACCCGGCACTTGGATGTGTTCAATCTCATGCCATTGGACTCTGCCCATCTGTCCAGCCTGTCGAGGTCTCTCTGCAAAACCTCTCTACCCTCCAGCAGATCAACTGCTGCCCCCGGCTTGGTGTCATCCCCAAATTTACTGATGATGGACTCGATGCCCTCATCCAGATTATCCATAATGATACTGAACAGGATGGGGCCCAGCACTGATCCCTTGGGGACACCACTAGTGACTGGGTGCCAGCTGCATGTGGCACCATTCACCACCACTCTCTGGGCTCAGACCTCCAGCCAGTTCCTAATCCAGTGCAGACTGCTGCTGTCCAATCCACAAGCTGACAGCTTGGTCAGGAATTTGCTAATGGGGGCGGTATCAAAGGCTGAGGGGGATGGTGTCAGAAGCCTTCCTGAAGTCCAGGTAGACTACATCCACAGCCTTCCCCACATCCACCAGGCGGGTCACCTGAGCATAGAAGGAGATCAGGCTGGTCAGGCAGGACCTGCCCTTCCTAAATTCATGCTGGCTGGACCTGATCCCTTGGCCATCCTGGAAGTGCTGTGTGATTATACTTAAGATGACCTATTCCATAATCTTGCCTGGCACTGAGGTCAGGCTGACAGGCCTATAATTCCCTGGCTCATCCAACCGGCCCTTCTTGTGCATGGGCACCACGCTGGCCAGCTTCCAGTCTACTGGGACTTGTCCAGTGAGCCAGGACTGATGAAACATGATGGAGAGTGACTTGTCCAGCTCATCTGCCAGCTTTCTCAGCACCCTAGGATGGATCCCATCTAGTCCCATGGACTTGTGGGGATTCAAGCATCTAGGGAGGTCTCTAACTTCTTTCTCCTGGATCACAGGGGAACTATGCTGCTCCCTGACTCGTTCTGCCAGATCAGAAGGCCAGTTGTCCAGAAGACAACCTATCCTGCTATTGAAATTTGAGGCAAAGTATTTGTTAAGCACTTCTGCCTTTTCCTCATCTTTTGTTATAATATTCCCCTCCATGTCCACCAAGGATTGGAGGTTGTCCTTGCCCCTCCTCTTGCCATTTATATATTTGTAGAAGGATGTTTTTTGTTGTCCATCACAGCAGAGGTTATTCTAAGCTCTAAATGGGCTTTTGCCTCTCTAATTTTTTTCCTGCAAGACCTAGCAACATCCTTAAACATTCCATGGGTTACTGTGTCTGGAGAGGGAAAGAGCCTCAGTTCTTTTGAATATTCCTGAGTTGTGAAATTAGAGGCACAAACAAGGCCAAAATATCAACAGCTAGACTATTTATTACACAAATTAGGTGGATGGATCAGAAGGGGTGAGAGAGAAAATAGAGAAGGAGAGAGAGACATAAGAGAGAGAGAAGAGGAAAGGAATTATATTACCACACCCCTCACCCCCCAAGACAGTTTGAGTCTGTGGAGGAAAGGTCCTGCAGGAGATATTGGGTCTGTAGAGAAAGGGTGGTGAGGCTTTGGCTGGAGAAGAGATGTGGTCCTCTGACCACTTCTTCAGCTCCATGAGTTGCAGCAGGTGGAACTTAGGACACAGAGAGAGGGTTCAGTCTGCTTCTTCCAGGCTCCATGGCCTCTTTTCTTCAGACCAGTGTTGTCCTGGGCTTTTCCTTCTGTCATGCTTTCTTTCTCAGCAGTATTGTCCTTCTCCTTCATCTGTGTTTTTGGTTCTCCATTTTTCTTCTCCTGAGCCAGGCTTTTATACAGTTTTTTACTCCTTAGGTATGTATCCAAGTATTGTCCCTCAGGAAATCAGGGGCCAGGAAATCATCCTTAGGTAAGTGTCCAGGTATCGTTCCCCAGGAAATCTTTCTGTGTATTCCTGTGTTTAGGCAGGGGTCCGGATGGGGTGTGTGTGTGTGTGCTCCACCTTCTCCTTCTCCATCTACCTGCCCACACACTCATTACACACCAGGAAACAGGTGGTGAATCCACTGTCTCACCATCCTCCCTTTCCAGGGTACTTGACGGGTGGAGATTATCTTGATTTATGCATATTCCTGAAGGTAGCCACGGTCCATTGTTTTGAGGCCAGCTGTGGTCCAGTGAGCAATGTTATCTTGGCTCCTTCCAGGAGTCATTTCAGTGACTCTGCCCAACACACATCAGCTATTGTCTGGGAAAGCAGCAAGTGATTTTATCTTTGTTGAGTCACACCAGGAGAAATAAGCTTTTAGTCTCTCACAGTCACCTCACCTTTCTTCCAAAAATGATACACCCTGTATTTTTCCCTTAATTCCCTTAACCCACAAGTTCATTGCGCAACCAGGCTGACCATCTGCCCCAGTGGCTCATCTTCCAGCACATTGGCACAGCCTGTTCCTGCACCTTCAACAACTTTTTCTTGAAGAAGGTCTCTATAGAAGAGGATTGAGTCAGACAACGAAACTCATTTCAAAAACAGTCTTGTGAAAAACTGGGCTAAAGAGCATGGCATCAAGTAGATATTCCACATCCCCTACTATGCTCCAGCTGCAGGGAAGATTAAATGCCTCAGCAGTTTGCTGAAGATTACTCTCAAAGCCATAGGGGTGGATCTTTGAAAAACTGGGAAAGACATTTAGCACAAGCAACCTGGTTGGTAAATAGTAGAGATTCAGTGAATTGAGTTGGACCTGCACACTCAGATTTGCTACAAAAAGTAGAAGGTGATAGAGTTCCTGTTAGAGAAAAGAATCTGTTAGGCAAACTGTTTGGGTATTTTCTCCTTCAGGAGAAGCCAAACCTCTCCGAGGGGTGGTTTCTGCTGAAGGTCCTTGTCACACTTACTGGGTAATGCAAGAGTATGGTGAAATTAAGTTTATTCCACAAAGAAATCTAACTTTGTCTGAGAGAGTTTAACTTCAGAGTGTTGTAGAGATACAACATTGTGCCCAAAGGAAGACTCCATGAAGAATCTATGATGCACAAACTCGAAGAACCCTGAGAGCCCTGAATGAACTGAGAGTCCCTGTTCCTTTCCTCGCTTCATCTGTGGAGAGACAAACTGTTTTCTGTTTTTGTGTTTTCTGGATTTTGGACTTCTGAATCATCTACATCTGAGGACAGCTAGAATGTACTGTGAAGTTTACTTATGAATTGAAGACATTGTTTTAGATTAGATGAATGGTATCAACAGCCAATGAAATTCTTTAGAGGAGTAGATTGTGGCAGTTTTAAGCTATGCCTTTAAAAGTTAGCTGCAGATTTTGAGCAGAAAAATTAGAAAAATATAAATAATTCACTATTGGTTGCAAAAAGGAAAACAAAAGATTATTTTAAATGAATTTCATTGGCCAGAATGTGTGGGATGGAAACTGTAACTGAAGATGAGGAAAAGACCGAGTTCCTGAATACCTTCTTTGCCTCAATTTTCAACAGTAAGGCAGGAGGAGTTCAGGAAAAGTGGCCTCCTGAGCTGGGTGCTGGGGTCAGGGAGCAGTGTATTGCCCTGGAAATCCATGAGGAATTAGTTTAGGACCTGTCTGGTCCATGGGACCGGATGGGATCCATCCTAGGGTGCTGAGAGAGCTGGCAGATGAGCTGGCCAAGCTGCTCTCCATCATTTTCCACCAGTCTTGGCTCACCAGAGAGGACCCAGATGACTGGAAACTGGCCAGTGTGATCCCCATCCACAAGAAGGGTTGGATAGATGAACCTGGAAAATACAGGCCTGTCAGCCTGACCTCAGTGCCAGGGAAAATGATGGAGCAGATTATCTTGGCGGCAATTACTGCACACCTGAATGATGGCCAAGGACTCAGGTCCAGCCAACATGGATTTAGGAAGGGCAGGTTCTGCCTCTCCAACCTGATCTCCTTCTATGATCAGGTGACCCACGGTGGATGTGGGGAAGGCTGTGGATGTGGTCTACCTGGACTTCAGCAAGGCCTTTGACACCGTCCCCCACAGCAAACTGCTGGCCAAGCTGTCAGCTCATGGCTTGGACAGCAACACTCTGTGCTGGGTTAGGAACTGTCTGGAGGGCCGAGCCCAGAGAGTGGTGGTGAATGGTGCCACCTCCAGATGGTGGACAGTCACCAGTGGTGTGCCCCAAGGATCAGTGCTGGGCCCCATCCTCTTTAATGTCTTCATTGACGATCTGGATGAGGGGATCAAGTCAGTCATCAGCAAATTTGCAGATGACACCAAGTTGGGAGTAGATGTTGATCTGTTAGAGGGAAGAAGGGCTCTGCAGAGGGACATCGATCGGCTGGACAGATGGGCAGAGTTCAACAGGATGGCATTCAACAAATGCAAGTGCTGGGTGCTGCACTTTGGCCACAACAACCCCATGCAGAGCTACAGGCTGGGGACAGGGTGGCTGTAGAGCTGCCAGACAGAAAGAGACCTGGGGGTGCTGATTGACAGCTGCCTAAACATGAGGCAGCAGTGTGCCCAGGTGGCCAAGAAGGCCAATGGCATCCTGGCCTGCATTAGAAATAGTGTGGCCAGCAGGAGCAGGGAAGTCATTGTGCCCCTGCACTCTGCTTTGGTTAGGCCACACCTTGAGTCCTGTGTCCAGTTCTGGACCCCTCAGTTTAAGAAGGACATTGAGACACTTGAACATGTCCAGAGAAGGGCAACAAGGCTGGTGAGAGGCCTTGAGCACAAGCCCTATGAGGAGAGGCTGAGGGAGCTGGGGTTGTTTAGCCTGGAGAGGTGGAGGCTCAGGGGAGACCTCAGTGCTCTCTACAGCTACCTGAAAGGTGGTTCTAGCCAGGAAGAGGTTGGTCTCTTCTCTCTAGCAACCGGCACCAGAACAAGAGGACACAGTCTCAAGCTGCACCAGGGGAAGTTTAGGCTGGAGGTGAGGAGAAAATTCTTCACGAAGGGAGTCATTCACCATTGGAATGGGCTGCCCGGGGAGGTGGTGGAATCACCATCCTTGGAGGTGTTCAAGAGGGAATGGGACGTGGCACTTGGTGCCATGGTCTAGTCATGGGGTCTGTGGTGACAGGTTGGACTTGATGATCTTTGAGGTCTCTTCCCACCTTGGTGATACTGTGATACTGTGATATGTACCCTAACAATCTTTCACATTTCACTTCATTCTCATTCCTTTTCTCCTGTGGTTCCTGTGGATTTAGCTGTGTTGTGGGTTGAGGCAGACCCCCTCCCCACCACAGGCAGAAATAACGACTCTGACACACGGATTGCAAAAGTGATGGAAAGTTTAAATAGAAAAGAGTGAATGTGTACAGAGAACCAGAAGCAGTGAAAAAGAAACCCCAAAGCAGATCCAGGAACATCCCATCCCCACCTGAGGGTGGGCCTAAGAACCCCAGGGCTCGTTCTTCCCTCCCCCCACTGCTAGGCTAGTCTCGGCTGGCCAGGCCTGAGACCACCGATTCCCCTGGCCTTGGGCCTAGGCAGGCCCAAGGCTGGGAGATGTCTCACCCCAGTTACCGGGTGCTGGCGAGGCAAGAAAGAGACAGTGCCAGACCCTGCGCTGGATTTTATAGCGGTGCAGGGGATTGTGGTAGGAGATACCTGGTTTCCTGTGTCCACCCACTGGGCTGGACTTCTGGACACAGGAAATACACCATGCAGCAGAGGGCACCCAGCCCAAACCACCACAAGCTGTTACTGGCTGGCCTTGCAGATAAAAACACTAACATTGCTTCTATCATTCCTCCTAATGGCTCCTCTTTGCTTCTGTTACAGGGGAACGGAGGGGGTTTGGGGGGAGTGGAGCAGCTCCCCTGCTCTCTAGAATCCCAGAAGGGGTACAGAGGGAGTACAGGGGAGTTTCTGTGCTATTTTCTGATCTCAAATACCTGTATAATGTTGTAAATACAATACAATAATACAATACAATAAACCAGGTTGGAAGAGACCTTCAAGACCATCGCGTCCAACCTATCAACCAATCCAACCCACCCAAACAACTAGATCATGGCACCAAGCACCCCATCAAGTCTCCTCCTGAACACCTCCAATGATGGTGACTCCACCACCTCCCTGGGCAGACCATTCCAATGGGCAATCACTCTCTCTGGATAGAACTTGTTCCTAACATCCAGTCTAAACCTCCCCTGGTGCAGCTTGAGACCGTGTCCTCTTGTTCTGGGGCTGGCTGTCTGGGAGAAGAGACCAACCTCTGCCTGTCCACAACCTCCCTTCAGGTAGTTGTAGAGAGCAAGAAGGTCACCCCTGAGTCTCCTCTTCTCCAGGCTAAGCAACCCCAGCTCCCTCAGCCTATCCTCATAGGGCTTGTGTTCCAAACCCCTCACCAACCTTATTGCCCTTCTCTGGACACGTTCCAGCAAGTCAACATCCTTCCTAAACTGAGGGGCCCACAACTGGACACAGGACTCAAGGTGTGGCCTAACCAGTGCAGTGTACAGGGGCAGAATGACCTCCCTGCTCCTGCTGGCCACACTGTTCTTGATGCAGGCCAGGATGCCATTGGCCTTCTTGGCCACCTGGGCACACTGCAGGCTCACGTTCAGCCTACAATCAACCAGCACCCCCAGGTCCCTCTCTGCCTGGCCGCTCTCCAGCCACTCTGACCCCAGCCTGTAGCACTGCATGGGGTTGCTGTGGCCAATGTGCAGAACCCGGCACTTGGATGTGTTCAATCTCATGCCGTTGGACTCTGCCCATCTGTACAGCCTGTCGAGGTCCCTCTGCAAAGCCTCTCTACCCTCCAGCAGATCAAATCCTGCCCCCAGCTTGGTGTTGTCCTCAAATTTACTGATGATGGACTCAATGCCCTCATCCAGATCATTAATAAAGTTGTTGAAGGGCATGAGGCCCAGCACTGATCCTTGGGGACACCACTAGTGACTGGGTGCCAGCTGCATGTAGCACCATTCACCACCACTCTCTGGGCATACTTTATATTTTGTACATATTAATTGTGTTTCATTGTAGAGTATAGTTATTGTTTGTAAATACAGCTTCCCTTTGCTTCCAGCTGGGCTGGTCATGCTTAGTTAATGTGAATGGAAATATTTAACCCACCACAAGGGAAAGAGAGGAAGGGGAGGAGTTGGGAAGGGAAGCTTAGAACTGTCTCCAGCATCATTGTGGGAGGGAGAGGGGACTGTCTGTGTCCTTTCTACCCCAACTCATCCCCTCTTTGGCAGCAGAAGGAATTGTTTCTTTCTGCTTTTGGGACAGAATTGCTGCAAGATCTAGTATTTCTGCTGTGAAGGGTTTCATTCCCATATAAACTAATCATCATGCAAATATTGCCGAAACAGGAACTGCAAATCCCTTCCCCTTTTTGTACTTTAAATTCCTTTCCAATTTTCCACCATAATGCCAAATCAAAGCTCCTTCTGTGGGGACCCATGTACAATCTTTCCAAATGTAATGCTATATCTTGTTTAGTTGGTCATCTGTAATAACTCATTTAGCAGATTTCAGCATATGTTTTTAAAATCATATAAACAGTTTTGCTGCTTAGAAAATCTTGATCCCATTTTGTTTGTGTTTGTGAGAAAGAGAGAAGAAGAAGAGTGACCCCTGTAATCTGCATGCAATAACCAGCTTTCCCTGGAAAGTTAGGAATGCTGTATGCTAATTTATTCTCACCAGCTGGCCACTTGAATATCTAGACTCTGTATCATGCAGGCTCTCTGTCTATCCTGAAGGCCCCACTGGGTTTTCATGTATTTTGCCTCTCAAGAAGTGGAAGAAAGAGTGGCACAGGGGTTTGTTTGATGCCTCAGTTCTCTACAGTCTTTTAGAGAAAATTGTTCATGACTATGCAGGGGCACCATCTGTCATTATTTCTGAACATATAGTGCAGTGTGTTGATACCAGAGCCTGCCAGTCTCAACAGAGAGAGCTGAAATACAAACTGACAGACCAGTTTGCAAGGAGGTGAGCACTGCCACAAGCAGGTCAGAATGGCCTCGATCCATGGAGCCAGTAGCTCTTCATTGAGAGGTTCATATATGCTTCATTTCACTTTCCCATAACCTACTAAACCTTGAGCCCACTGTTTTGTTTTATTCTAACAGATGTTTTTCTCCCCAGCTGCTCTCCCCATCTGCTTCACAGATACAGCATTTTGTTATTTCCAACTCCCATCCTTCCTCACATGGTTCCAAGGTACACCACTTATCACCCTCCAGGCTCCCACACAGATGTGAAGGCCAACTAAATATCCTGTTAACTACTCCCTTTGGTTCCTACAAGAAATTTGGAAAAATACAGAGTGCAGTACATTTGAAGAAGAAAAAATGTCTTTCAGCTTAAACCAAAATTATTTTACTCTTTGAATTTCAGAGTGGCAGAATTTAATTCTTTTGTGTGCGTGTGTCTGTTCTAGAGTCTGAAGACAGCGCCAGGATTTGCTGCATAAACATTTTATATTCAGAGCCCATAAGATCTGTAAAAACATATTGTACATTCTTTCTCTGGGTAGCATAATGACTAAAATTATTCACTTTCCTTGAAGCATTGTACTAATTTCATTCAGAATATTATCTGAAGCAATTCCTGAGAACAATACAATTTCATGTTCTTCCTTACTATAGGTTTGCAGATTCACTAAGTATGGTTTTTAATCAGGAAACAGGAGAGTTATGCAGGAAAAAAATTAGAGAGGCGAAAGGGCATTTAAAGATTAGACTGGCCACTGCTGTGATGGACAGCAAAAAATACTTCAATAAATATACAAACAGCAAGAGGAGGGGCAAGGACAAGGTCCACTCCTTGGTGGACATGGAGGGGAACATAGTAACAAAAGATGAAGAAAAGGCAGAAGTGCTTAACAAATACTTTGCCTCAAATTTCAATAGCAGGATAGGTTGTCTTCTGGACAACTGGCCTTCTGATCTGGCAGAACGAGTCAGGGAGCAGCATAGTTCCCCTGTGATCCAGGAGAAAGAAGTTAGAGACCTCCTTAGCTGCTTGGATCCCCACAAGTCCATGGGACTAGATGGGATCCATCCTAGGGTGCTGAGAAAGCTGGCAGATGAGCTGGACAAGTCACTCTCCATCATGTTTCATCAGTCCTGGCTCACTGGACAAGTCCCAGTAGACTGGAAGCTGGCCAGCGTGGTGCCCATGCACAAGAAGGGCCGGTTGGATGAGCCAGGGAATTATAGGCCTGTCAGCCTGACCTCAGTGCCAGGCAAGATTATGGAGCAGGTCATCTTAAGTGTAATCACACAGCACTTCCAGGATGGCCAAGGGATCAGGCCAAGCCAGCATGGATTTAGGAAGGGCAGGTCCTGCCTGACCAACCTGATCTCCTTCTATGCTCAGGTGACCCGCCTGGTGGATGTGGGGAAGGCTGTGGATGTAGTCTACCTGGACTTCAGCAAGGCTTCTGACACCATCCCCCTTAGCAAATTCCTGACCAAGCTGTCAGCTTGTGGCTTGGACAGCAGCAGTCTGCACTGGGTTAGGAACTGGCTGGAGGTCTGAGCCCAGAGAGTGGTGGTGAATGGTGCCACATGCAGCTGGCACCCAGTCACTAGTGGTGTCCCCAAGGGATCAGTGCTGGGCCCCATCCTGTTCAGTATCATTATGGATAATCTGGATGAGGGTATAGAGTCCATCATCAGTAAGTTTGCAGATGACACCAAGCTGGGGCAGGTGTTGATCTGTTAGAGGGTAGAAGAGCTCTGCAGAGGGACCTTCCCAGGCTGGACAGATGGGCAGAGTCCAACAGTATGAGATTTAACACATCTGAGTGCTGGGTTCTACACACTGGCCACAACAAACCCATGCAGTGCTACAGGCTGGGGTCAGAGTGGCTGGAGAGCAGCAAGGCAGAGAGATAAATTGGGGTACTGGTTGATAGTGGGTTGAACATGAGCCTGCAGTGTGCCCAGGTGGCCAGGAAGTCCAATGGCATCCTGACATGTATCAGGAACATTGTGGCCAGCAGAAGCAGGGAAGTCTCTCTGCCCCTGTACACTGCACTGGTTAGGCCGCACCTTGAGTCCTGTGTGCAGTTCTGGGCCCCTCAGTTTAGGAAGGATGTTGACTTGCTGGAACATGTCCTGAGAAGGGTAACAAAGCTGGTGAGCGGTTTGGAGCACAAGCCCTGTGAGGAGAGGCTGAGGGAGCTGGGGTTGCTTATCTTGGAGAAGAGAAGGCTCAGGTCAGACCTTCTTGCTGTCTACAACCACAAGAAGGGAGGTTGTAGCCAGGTGGAGGCTGGTCTCTCTCCCAGGCAACCAGCACCAGAACAAGAGGACACAGTCTCAAGCTGCAACAGAGGAGGTTTAGGCTAGATGTTAGGAAGAAGTTCTTCATGGAAAGGGTGATTGCCCGTTGGAATGGGCTGCCCAGGGAGGTGGTGGAGTCACCATCACTGGAGGTGTTTAAGAAGAGACTGGATGTGGCGCTTGGTGCCATAGTTCAGTTGATTAGGTAGGTTGGACTCAATGATCTTGGAGGTCTTTTTGAACCTGGTTAATTCTATTCTATGTAGACCTAAGTAACAGGAGCTACTTTTCCATATGGTGTCTCTATCCAGCTGGCTTTCCTCAGGAACTAATGTAAATGGCTCATGCAAAGCATGCATTTGTTTTTGCAAGGTTTTGTACCTTTCCAAGCAATGATAATCTTTTCCTTACAGCTACCAGCACAAGCCAGAAACATAATGGTGACTAAATTTAAAACCAACCAAACAAAATTGTGAATGTAACTTGCAGCCAAACCTCAGAGTCATCTGCAGGAGAGGGTTCACTTTTAATGCCTGCAAGCAAACCTCAGGGTTCTTTTCACAATTGATTTTTAAAGAACATTTGCATATCCCTAGCATCCATGACAATAAGGCTACAGACAAAATCCTGGAACAGAAAGTTCTCAGAACATGATCAAATTTTAAAAAGCCACAGGGATGACAAGCATTTTTTTAGCACAGTGTTCCACAGTGTAGTAATGGCAGCATTACCTCTATCTGTAGAGGTGGTCTGGAACGTATCTCTGTGCACACTTAGTAAGTTTGCAGATGACACTAAATTGGATGGCAGTGTTGATTTCTTTGAGGGTAGGAAGGCTCTGCAAAGAGACCTGGACAGGCTGATACAATGGGTTGAGGTCAGTTGTATGAGATTGTTGCAGTTTGGGCTGGGTGCCCCCCTTCTTCCTGTGTCCAGAGGTCCAGCCCAGTGGGTGGACACAGGAAATTGGGTATTTCTTCCTGAATTCTCTGCACCACTATAGGATCCAATGCGAGGCCTAAGAACCTCCTCTTTCTTCCTCGTCGTCACCCGGTAATGGGGGAGATGTTGTCTCCTGGCCATGGGCCTGGCTAGGCCCAAGGCCACGGGGGGATGGGCAGTCTCAGATCTGGCCAGCTGAGACTAGCCTAGCAGTGGGTAGGGGGAAGAAGGAGCCCTGGGGGTCTTGGATGTACTCCCAGGTGGGGATGGGATCTTCTTGGGACAGTTTTGGGATTTCTTTTGTCACTCTGCTTCTGGCTTTCTGTAAACATTTACTGCTTTTCATTTAAACTTTCCATCACTTTTGCAATCCATTTGTCTGAGTTGTTCTATTTTGCCCGTGGTGGGGAGGGGGCTGCCTCAACCCATCACAGAGATTTAACAAAACCAAGTGCCAAGGCCTGCAGTTCTCCATGCAATGCTACAGTCTTGGGGCAAAGTGTCTGGAAAGTTACCAAGGCAGAAAAGTTGTCTTGGTTGACAGCCATCTGAACATAAGCCAGCAGTGTGCTCTGGTGGTCAAGAAGGCCAAAAACGTCTTGGCCTGTATTGAGTGGTGTGGCCAGCAGGAGTAGGGAAGTGATTGCAGCCCTATATTCAGCACCCTATACTCATACCCCGAATACTCTGTACAGTTTTGGGCCCACTACAAGAAGGACAGGGAGCACATCCAGAGAAGGGCAACAAAGATACTGAAGAATATTGAGAACAAGTCTTATAAGGAACTGCTGAGAGAACTTGGGTTATTTAGTCTGGAGAAAAGGAGACGGAGTGAATTCTTGTTGCTGTCTACAGCAACCTGAAAGGAGCTTGTAGCGAGGTGGGGGACAGTTTCTTCAGTCTAGTATCAGGTGATAGGACAAGAAGAAATGGCCTGAAATTGTGCCAGGGGAGATTTGGATTGGATATTAGGAAAAAATTCTTTACTGAAAGAGTCGTTAGGCATTGAAAGCGCTTTCCCAGAGAGGTGCTCAAGAAACATGTGGTAATGGGACTTTGGGGTGTGGTTTAATGGCCATGGTGGTGTTAGGTTGACAGTTTGACTCAATCTTAGAAGTCTTTTCAAACCAAAACAATTCTATTAGTCTAAAAAGATATCATCAATACAAAGATGAAAAAAGTACAGTGGCAATAAATTCTGGGAATTACACCAGTAGATCAGGAAGATGGCCAAAAGAACTTTAGAAACCATTTGGAAAGGTTCATTCTATACAGCTCTTAGATTGTTTGTTAATATGGTAGGTGATTGGTTAGGAAGTTTCATTTTCAGAAGGGAAGAAAAATTATATCTACCAAGCTAAGTGAATCGAATTCAGTTTTTGTCTCATGTTTCTCCCTTTTCTGACAAATGTGTTTTCTTCACTAATTAAAATGTTGCAACTGAGGACATGTTATGTATATATATATATACATGGGTGCATGGATGTATGTATATACAAGTTAGAGAATCAGAGCTAGTTAATAATATGTGTGATAAAAGAATGATAAATCTCTCCACTTTCGGAATTTAAAACAAAGATTCTTTGACAAACACTCCTTAAGAATTAATGACTCATTTCTAAACAGCATTACTAGCTTTTACTATATATCCTGAATTGTTAGTCTTTGCAGCTATGCCCTAAATTACTGAGTGTACACAACTGCAAAGCTCCCACTCCTGAAAAAAACATGCATATTAGAACAGAACAGAACAGAACAGAATAGAATAGAATAGAATAGAATAGAATAGAATAGAATAGAATAGAATAGAACAGAATAAACCAGGTTGGAAGAGACCTTTGAGATCATCAAGTCCAACCTATCACCCAACACTAATCAACTAAACTATGGCACCAAGCACCCCGCCCAGTCTCTTTCTAAACACCTCCAGTGATGGTGACTCCACCACCTCCCTGGGCAGCACATTCCAACGGGCAATCACCCTTCCTATGAAGAACTTCTTCCTAACATCCAGTCTAAACCTCCACTGGCACAGCTTGAGACTGTGTCCTCTTGTTCTGTTGCTGGTTGCCTGGGAGAAGAGACCAGCCCCCACCTGGCTACAACCTTCCTTCAGGTGGTTGTAGACAGCAAGAAGGTCTGCCCTGAGCCTCCTCTTCTCCAAACTAAGCAACCCTAGGTCCCTCAGCCTCTCTTCATAGGGCTTGTGCTCCAAACCCCTCACCAGCTTTGTTGCTCTTCTCTAGACACTTTCCATCAAGTCAATGTCTTTCCTAAACTGAGGGCCCCAGAGCTGGACACAGTACTCAAGGTGTAGCTTAACCAGTGCTGTGTACAGGAGCAGAGTGACCTCCCTGCTCCTGCTGGCCATACTATTCCTGATTGTGATGTTTTAAACCACCGGCATCGACAAAAACTCAGCTGAGCCCAGTTCGGGAAGAGAATGGTGCTGTATTTTACAAGCAATAATGGAATGCAATGATTATATACAAAATATTAAGTATTTACAATATTGTACAAATATTTGCATAAAGAAAACAACAAGGAAATCCTCCCTGGGCAGGAGCATTCCACCTCACCTCCTCCCAGCCTCTCTCCCATCCCTTTTAACTCTGTTAAATAGAGGAAAAGAGAAAAGGAGAAAAGTGTTAGGGGAATTTCAATTAGCTCAAAGTGGTGTTAGTAAGTCAGTAGGGCTTGTATCAAGGTTTGCTGATAAGAGGCCTCTCTCTGTCCAGGACAACAAGTATGCCATGGGAAAGACAGAAGATGGAGAGAAACTGAGAGAGAGGAATGTGAGAGATATTGCTATGATACATCTCACACCTGATCAATGAAATTTGTTTAGAATTAATCTTTGTTTCCTTTTTATACCCGACTGTAGATTTGCTGAGAATTTTCTTAAAGGCACAGACTAAACTGTCACACTGACACAGGCCAATATGCCATTGGACTTCCTGGCCAGCTGGGCACACCAATGGCTCATGTTTTGATTATTTTCAACCAGTACCCCCAGGACCCTTTCTGCCTGGCTGCTCTCCAGCCACTCTGAACCTAGCACTGCATGGGGTTGTTGTGGCCAATGTGTAGAACCTGGCACTTAGATATGTTAAATCTCATGCCGTTGGACTCTGCCCATATGTCCAGCCTGTCGAGGTCCCTCTGCAAAGCCTCTCCTACCTTCTAACAGAGCAACACCTGCCCCAGCAGGTGACATCTGCAAACTTACTGATGATGAACTCAATGCCCTTAACCAGATTATTGATAAAGATATTAAAGAGCATGGGGCCCAGAATTGATCCCTGGGGGACACCACTGGTGTGGTTCTCTGGCTGCCAGCTGGATGTGGCACCATTCACCACCACTCTCTGGGTTCAGTCCTCCAGCCAGTTCCTAATCCAGTGCAGACTGCTGCTGTCCAAGGCACAAGCTGACAGCTTGTCAGGAGTATGCTGTGGGGGACGGTGTCAAAGGCCTTGCTGAAGTCCAGGTAGACTACATCCACAGCCTTCCCCACATCCACCAGGTGGGTCACCTGATCATAGAAGGAGATCAGGTTGGTCAGGCAGGATCTGCCCTTCCTAAATCCTTGCTGACTTGGCCTGATCCCTTGGCCATCCTGGAAGTGCTGTGTGATTACACTTAAGATGACCTGTTCCATAATCTTGCCTATCACAGAGGTCAGGCTAACAGGTCTGGAATTCATTCAGAAGTTCATTGCCCATCCAGGCTGGCCATCTACCCCGATGGCTCATCTTCCAGCACACCGGCACAACCTGTTCCTGCACCTTCAAGAATTCTGTCTTGAAGTACGACCAGCCCTCCTGGACCCCTTTTTTTTTAAGGGCTCTTTCACAAGGTACCTTCTGAGTTAGTTCTGTGAGTAACCTGAAGTCTGCCCTTCCGAAGTCCAGAGCAGAGGTTTTGTTGCTGCCCCTCTTAGCTTGACTGTATATACAAAACTCATTTATTTCATGGTCACTGGACCCCAGACAGCCTCCAACCACCACATCTGCCAGCAGCCCTTCTCTGTTTGTAAAAGGAGGTCAGGCAAAGCCTTACCCCCTAGTAGGCTCATGCAGCAACTGGGATAAGAAGCTGTCCTCCATACACTCTCGGAACCTTCCAGACTGCCTCCTCTCTGCTGTGTTAACTTCCTAGCAGATATCAGGCAGCTAAAAATTGCCCATAAGAACAAGGTGTGTCAATCTTGAGACAGCCTCTAGCTGCCTACAGAATAATTCATCAATAATTCATCAGCTTCTTCATCCTGGGTTGTCTATAACAGACTCCAACCAGGATATCTGCCTTGTTGGTCTTCCATCTAATTTTCACCCATAAGAACTCAACCTGATCGTCCTTGATCTCTAGTTCCACATGGGTTGTGACCTGAGAACCTGCTCCAGTGGCCAGTGCTGAGTCACTCACTCATCTCAATCCAAATGGTTCCTTACAGTAGCTATTTTTTGAGCCACCCCAGTGGTTGTGGTTGTGTCACTTGCTTAAGTATCTGTTATAATTGGCCGAGAATACTTACACCCCTGTTCTGTCTCCAGGTCCTAACAATAAATCCATTCATGCTGATCTCCATCCACCTGTCACTTAATCCTAGTAGTGCACACAGACACAGAACAGGGAGTGAAATCACACAGAATCATGGCTGAAAACTGATTTAATAAAAAGATAGAATGAACTGCAGCAATCAGATGCAGGTCCCGAGTGGAGAATTATGCTCATTGACACATTTTACACTTTCTCAGCCCCTTTTATACCTATTCCTGCTTTTTTTCCTCTTTGTTCTACCCCTGTCCCCTTCTCTTGACAGTCCTTTATCAATATGCCATAGCCCACTCATGCTTCAACATCCTAAACTCGCAGGTTTGCCTGCCAGATGCAATGTCTCACATTGTCTCCAGCTCCTTGGTAGCTCATCTGTTAGAGGCTGAACAGGTTTGCTTTTTATCTTTTCTTTTTTTTATTTGCCTTTCAGCTTTATGCCTCTTTATAGTTTGTTCAGAGCTTCTCCCTTTTCCTTGCCATTCCCTTTGATGGAATTGTCTCAATCAGGTAATCCTCATGAAATAAGCATTCCCATTTCCCAGTACCCTTAATGAACACGAATCATCAGATTTAGTTCTCATGACTACCTCCCTTTCATTTGATGGTCAGATGTGTGTCCCTGTGTGTTCTTGTTTAAAGCATCCTCCTTTATATTTCCCTCTTTACACTCTAAAAATCCTTGGTTGGATACTCCTGTGGAAGCAGAGCCCACTGCTTCTATGTATCCTTTACAGCATTAACAACCAACCAGCCCAGCAGACACACATTCCACAGAACAGCAAATTATGAAATGGACATTCATTTTGTCAAAATATGCTGTTTTTAGGAGATGTAAAATACCTGTTTTCCATTCCAGTGTCAAAGATTTAACTTAGAATCACTGTGACAGCAAAAAGGACTTTGAAGTATAATTCAGGTCTAAAGTTTAGGAAAGGTTCTGCATATCAGAAGCAAGGTTTACACTGATAGTATTGTTTGGGAATAATTTTAATTTCAAATGTTCTAAACAAGTGCAGTGGTTATTTGCTGATGCTTATTTTATATTTCTGTGTAGTTTGTCTTTGTTTATTTAAAAAAAAAAACACAACACAACACAAAAAAACCCACTTTGACTGAAATATTTGCTTCCTCTCAGTAAAGACTGGAAAGCTTTCTTGAATCTCTAGCATTTTCACATGAAGGGAATGTCATTGTTTGCTCATCTCTAATCATCCCTGCTCAAATCCCTGCATGGCACTATACATATTGTCATAACAGCCAGCCCCCAGAACTTGTACACAGTGGTCTGGGGATTTAAATACAAATTAAAAAATCACTAACAACCTGACAATAAAAAAAATAATATTTGAAACAGTTAACATAAAGTTCACCCAATCAGACATTTTAGGATGTGGTTTTGAGTTTTTTGCTACATGTTCTGAAGATCCCTTCAGTACAGTTTAGTAATGCTGTTGGTATCCTGATGGAGATAGAATCATAGGATCATAGAATGGTCTGGCTGGAAAGCCATCCAGTTTGACATCCCTGCAGTGAGAAGGGACATTCCCCACTCGACCAGGCTGCCCAGGGCCTCGTCGAGCCCTGAATATCTCCAGGGAAGGGGCCTTAACTACCACCCTAGGCAACTTGTTCCAGTATTCCACCAGCCTCACAGTGAAGAACTTCTTCTTGATATCCAATCTAAATATGTCCTTCTCTAGTTTGAAGCCATTGCCCCTCATCCTGTCTCCACAGGCCCTTGTAAAACGTTTCTCACCATCCTTCATGTAGGACCGGTTCAGGTATTCCAAGGCTGTTATCAGGTCTGCCTGGAGCCTTCCCTTTAAAAATAATGAGAAGATTTGATGGTATCAACACATAAAGGCAAGCAAGTTGACATTAATTAGAAAAGCTAAACTATGCAACAGAATGGGGACAAACTGGCTACTTTCACTATACTTCCAGAGGTCATTGGGTGAAAAGATGTTTTTTAAGTAAGTGTTACTCCCTGCAGTAACCCACATGAGCAGGGCCAATGGGAGCAGGTCTCTGCCCGACAGAAGAAGTGCAGACGGAGCAAGCGTGCTACTTTGAGCAGCACACTGCCTACAGTGCAATTACAGAATAGGTATGAGGCTCTGCAGGAGGAGCAGATCATAGGTGAGGACGAGGACTCAAGGAAGACAGAAGCTGCACCAATGACAGGTTCCCTCAGGCCAGCTATCAAAACTAGTCCAGAAAAGAAACCTCGTAGGGTCATTGTTGTAGGAGACTCCCTACTGAAGGGGGCAGAGGGCCCAATATGCAGACCAGACCCATTTCATAGGGAGATCTGCTGTCTCCCTGGTGCCCAAGTAAAGGACATAGTAGGCAAAATTCCCAAACTGGTGAGTCCTTCAGACTACTACCCACTGCTGGTCTTTCAGGTGGGTAGTGACGATGCAACAATGCGAGGCTCACGGTCAATTAAAAGAGATTTCAGAACCTTAGGGCACCTGCTAAAGGGATCAGGATCTCAAGTTGTGTTCTCTGCTATCCCTCTAACGTCAGTGATGGATGAGGGAACATTGTGGAAGAGCCAACAGGTCAATTCATGGCTCCGGGGCTGGTGCCATCGGCAGGGATTTGGGTTCTACAATCATGGTTTGGTTTTCAAGGCAGCAGAGCTGAAAACAACTTATGGGACACACTTGTCCCATAAGGATCCTGGGGCAGGAATTGGCAGGGCTCATAGACAGGGCTTTAAACTAGATTTGAAGGGGGGAGGGGTTAGTAGTCTCCTGCTGGCCTGTGACAAACAGAGGGGCAGATCACCTGAGGCAGAGGGATGGAGAGCTGGTAAGGGCTCTCAACTTGCTGCCCTGAGGCAAGACACAAATGATGCACCAGGACACCCTGTGGAAACCAAGGGGAGTTGGCACAAGAGGATGACAGGGCCAGCCCAGCTGAACTGCTTCTATGCAAATGCACGCAGCTTGGGCAACGAACAAGATGAGTTAAGGGCCACCGTGCTCTTGGGACGCCATGACATAGTGGGCATCACCAAAACTTGGTGGGACGACTCCCATGACTGGAATGTAGGGATAGATGGGTATAAGCTTTTTAGGAAGGATAGGCAGGGAAGGAGAGGAGGAGATGTTGCCCTCTATGTCAACAACCAGCTGGAATCAGCAGAACTCCACCTGGGGAGGCATGATGAGTTGGTTGAGAGTGTATGGGTTAGAATTAAAGGCAAGACAGGGGAAGGAGATATTACTGTGGGGGTCTCCTACAGGCCACCTGACCAGCAGAGCCAAGCAGATGAGGCCCTCCACAGGCAAATAGAAGCGGCTTCAAGGTCACAAGCCCTGGTCCTCATGGGTGATATAAACCACACTGACATCTGCTGGAGGGACAACACAGCAAGGCACCAGCAATCCAGGATGTTCCTGGACTACATAGAAGACAAATTCCTCCTCCAAATGGTAGAGGAACCAACAAGAAAAGGTGTTATGCTGGACCTTGTTCTCACCAACAGGTGTGGTGGAGTAGGAAGGTTCCCCCACACACACAAAAGAATTCCACAGCTAACTCAGCCGGAGAAGCAGATGAAAGCTGTATTTGGATTTACAGCTGGCTTAATAGAAGCCGACAGGTTTTGAGACGAATCAGCTGCTGTGGAGGACACTTCCGGTCCTGCTGAAGAAGAAGGAGGAAATGGATTTGCCTCATTAATGGCTGCTGAGGGCGTGGAAGCCATGCTAGGAGCTGCCGCTGCCGCTGGCTGATTGCCAGAGCCACCAACAGCACCATTCAGAGCAGCCTTTCCAATGGACTTTTTAGCCTTGTCGTTAACTGATACAGATTCTGCATTTTCCTCATCACTAGACACCTCTGGGGTAGAGTTAGAGCTGTGCTTTCTGTGTTTCGCTCTACGCTTAATTACAAAGCACGCTTTAGACACTCTATATATCTTCCTAAGCGATCGAAAATCAATCCCAGAACATGCTTATAGATAAGGACCCCAAAAATTGAAAAGAACAGACGCTCTAAAAGCCAAAACACTTTCATGTTTGCAACTCCAACTTGAGCAGGCAATAAATCAAGCAACCTTTCTGCCCAGCTTCTGGACAGCAATTATCCACAAGCCGCACGTTGGGCGCCAATTAAAAATATGTGGTGGAGTAGGAAGGTTCCCCCAACACACAAAAGAATCCCACAGCTAACTCAGCCGGAGAAGCAGATGAAAGCTGTATTTTACAAGCAGATATGGAATGCAATGAATATGTACAAAAACATACAATATTTACAATATATACAGAAATATACAGCAATGTATGTAATACAGGAGACCTTTCCCCAACCCCCTGCGGCCAGGGGGGTTTGGCCTGTCCCTCCCTTCTCCCTCCCTAACTCCCCTTTTTCCCAAAAGGGTTAGAGAGAAGGAGAAAGCAAGGTAATTAAAAGGGGAAAACTTTGTTAAAGCTCAAAGCGAATGCAAAAGTTAGTTTTCTCTTATCTGGTTAGCAAGAATCGTTCCTGCGTAGCAAGCTGTTGCTTCAGAGAGAAAAGAAGGCCAGCCCACAGTACAGGGGGAAGAAAGAAGACTGACTGCCCCCCCGCCCTGACTGAAGGACCTAGCTAGAACCTACAGCCAGGTTCCACCAATGAAACTGGATTATCATATCTCTTGTTTTCATTCATATACCAAAACATTTATCCAGAGTGTTCAGAAAGTGTCCTTCTTTTAAAGGCACAGCCTAAACTGGTCACAACAGGGAAGGGCTGGTAACCAATGTGAGGTTCAGAGACAACCTTGACTGCAGTGACCATGAAGCAGTTTAATATTCTCATGGCAATCAGGAGGACTTATTCTAAGTTCACGACCCTAGACTTTATAGACTCTGATCGCTTCAGGAATCTGCTAGCCAAAGTGTCATGGGACGAAGCCCTGGAGGGAAGAGGGACTAAGGACAGCTGGTCAGTATTCAAGGACCACCTCCTCTGTGTCCAGGAGCTATGTATACCAACAAGGAGAAAAGCAGGAAAGAGTGCTAGGAGGCCTGCCTGGATGAACAAGGAGCTGCTGGACACACTATCACTTAAAAAGAAACTCTACAGGAAGAGGAGGGAAGGACAGATAGAACAGGGGGCATATAAGGAAGCTGCCCGAGCAGCAGGAGGCCTGGTTAGGAAAGCCAAAGCAGAGTTTGAATTGAATCTAGCCAGGGAGGTTAAAGGGAGCACTAAGAATTTCTATAGGTATGTTAATGGCAAGAAGAAGACTAGGGAAGGTGTGGGCCCCCTCAGAAAGGAAAGTGGTGAAATGATCACAAGTGATGTGGAAAAGGCTGAGGTACTCAATAACTTCTTTACCTCTATCTTCACAGCAAGGGCCTCCAGCCACACTCCTGGTGTCATGGCAGACGATGCCAGGGACAGGGATGAAGAACTGCCCATCATAAGTGAAGCTCAGGTTCGTGATCACCTGAAGAACCTGAAAGTGTTCAAGTCCATGGGACCCGACGGGATACACCCACGGATGCTGAGAGAACTGGCAGATGAGGTTGCCAAACCCCTCTCTATTATATTCCAGAAGTCATGGCAGACTGGGGAAGTCCCCACAGACTGGAAAAGGGGAAGCATTGCTCCCGTTTTCAAAAAGAGCAAGAAGGAGGAACCGGGGAACTACAGGCCAGTCAGTCTCACCTCTGTGCCCAGAAAGATCATGGAGCAGATCCTCCTGGAGGTGCTACCGACTCAGAAGAATAGTGAAGAAGTGATTTGGAACAGTCAGCATGGCTTTGCCAAGGGCAAATCCTGCCTGACAAACCTGGTGGCCTTCTATGAACAGGCCACAACATTAATAGATGAGGGGCGAGCAACTGATGTTGTTTACCTGGACTTGAGCAAAGCCTTCAACACTGTCCCGCACCACCTCCTGGTCTCCAAGCTGGTGACACATAGGTTTGATGGGGTGGTCTCCAAGCTGGTGACACATAGGTTTGATGGATGGACCACTAGATGGATAAAGAATTGGCTTGATGGCCGCACCCAAAGAGTGGCTGTCAATGGGTCCATGTCCCAGTGGAGGCCAGTGACAAGCAGAGTCCCTCAGGGATCAGTCCTGGGACCTGTCTTGTTCAACATCTTTGTGGGTGACATGGACAGTGGCATCGAGTGCACCCTCAGCAAGTTTGTTGATGACACCAAGCTGTGTGGTGCAGTGGACACCCTGGAGGGAAGGGATGCCATCCAGAGGGACCTGGACAGGCTGGAGAGGTGGGCACAAGCCAACCTCATGAGCTTCAACAAGACCAAGGGCAGGGTCCTGCATCTGGGTCGAGGCAATCCCAGGCACAAATCCAGGCTGGGCAGTGACTGGCTGGAGAGCAGCCCTGAGGAGAGAGACTTGGGGGTGCTGGTGGACGAGAAGCTCAACATGAGCTTTCACTGTACACTTGCAGCCCGGAAAGCCAATCAGATCCTGGGCTGCATCAGGAGAAGTGTGTCCAGCAGGTCAAGGGAGGTGATTCTTCCCCTCTACTCAGCTCTGGTGAGACCCCACCTGGAGTACTGCGTCCAGTTCTGGAGCCCCTATTACAGGAGGGATGTGGACGTGCTGGAGCGTGTCCAGAGAAGGGCCACGAGGATGATCAGAGGGCTGGAGCACCTCTCCTATGAGGACAGACTGAAGGAGTTGGGGCTGTTCAGTCTGGAGAAGAGAAGGCTCCGAGGTGACCTCATTGTGGCCTTCCAGTATCTGAAGGGGGCCTACAGGAAGGCTGGGGAGGGATTTCTCAGGATCTCAGGTTGTGATAGGACTAGGGGGAACGGAATGAAGCTGGAGATGGGGAGATTCAGGCTAGATGTGAGAAGGAAGTTCTTCACCATGAGAGTGGTGAAGCCCTGGAATGGGTTATCCAGGGAGGTGGTTGAGGCCCCATCCCTGGAGGTGTTTAAGACCAGGCTGGACGAGGCTCTGGCCAGCCTGATCTAGTGTGGGGTGTCCCTGCCCATGGCAGGGGTTGGAACTCGATGATCCTTGTGGTCCCTTCCAACCCTGACTGATTCTATGATTCTATGATTCTATGATTCTATGATTCTATGATTCTATGATTCTATGATTCCTCTACAGACCCAACATCTCCTGCAGCACATTTCCTCCACAGACTCAAACTGTCTTGGGGGGTGAGGGGTGTGGTAATATAATTCTTTCCCTCTTCTCTCTCTCTTCTCTCTCTCCCTCCCTATTGTCTCTCTCTCCCCTTCTGATCCCTCCACTTTATTTATGTCCATCCACTTTATTTATGTAATAAATAGTCTAGCTGTTGATATTTTGGCCTCGTTTGTGCCTCTAATTTCACAACATGGGAATATTCATTAAAAACCTGAATCTCTTTCCCTCTCCGGATCGAGACACAGTTTAATAGTTTAATTAGTTGTGCAACAGCACTTTCCCAACTGAGATCTGAGCCTGAAATTTTATTATGCTGGAAGGAGAGTAGATTTAGTTGTAATACACCAGTGACTGTTAGTCACCTGCTTTGCCTGCATCCTTCATGACACTTTCACATTTCAGGTCAGTTCTTCAATACAATAATACAATACAATACACCAGGTTGGAAGAGACCTTCAAGATTATCGCGTCCAACCCATCAACCAATCCAACCCACCCAACAACTAAACCATGCAGCCAAGAACCCCATCAAGTCTCCTCCTGAACACCTCCAATGATGGTGACTCCACCACCTCCCTGGGCAGACCATTCCAATGGGCAATCACTCTCTCTGGATAGAACTTGTTCCTAACATCCAGTCTAAACCTCCCCTGGTGCAGCTTGAGACCGTGTCCTCGTGTTCTGGTGCTGGCTGCCTGGGAGAAGAGACCAACCTTCACCTGTCCACAACCTCCCTTCTGGTAGTTGTAGAGAGCAATAAGGTCACCTCTCAGTCTACTCTTCTCCAGTCTAAGCAACCCCAGCTCCCTCAGCCTATCCTCATAGGGCTTATGTTCCAACCCCTCACCAACTTTGTTGCCCTTCTCTGGACACGTTCCAGCAAGTCAACATCCTTCCTAAACTGAGGGGCCCACAACTGGACACAGGACTCAAGGTGCGGCCTAACCAGTGCAGTGTGCAGGGGCAGAATGACCTCCCTGCTCCTGCTGGCCACACTGTTCCTGATGCAGGCCAGGATGCCATTGGACTTCTTGGCTGCCTGGGCACACTGCAGGCTCATGTTCAGCCTACAATCAACCAGCACCCCCAGGTCCCTCTCTGCCTGGCTGCTCTCCAGCCACTCTGACCCCAGCCTGTAGCACTGCCTGGGGTTGTTGTGGCCAATGTGCAGAACCCGGCACTTGGATGTGTTAAATCTCATGCCATTGGACTCTGCCCATCTGTCCAGCCTGCCAAGGTCCCTCTGCAAAGCCCCTCCACTCTTCAGCAGATCAACTGTTGCCCCCAGCTTGGTGTCATCCACAAATTTACTGATGATGGACTCAATGTCCTCATCCAGATCATCAACAAAGATGTTAAAGAGCATGGGGCCCAGCACTGATCCTTGGGGCACACCACTAGTGACTGGGTGCCAGCTGGATGTGGCACCATTCACCACCACTCTCTGGGCTCAGCCCTCCAGCCAGTTCCTAACCCAACACAGTGTGATCCTGTCCAAGCCATGGGCTGCCACTTTGGCCAGGAGTTTGCTGTGGGGGACGGTGTCAAAGGCCTTGCTGAGGTCCAGGTAGACCACATCCACAGGCCTCCCCACATCCACCAGGCAGGTCACCTGATCATAGAAGGAGATCAGGTTGGTGAGGCAGGACCTGCCCTTCCTAAATCCATGCTGGCTGGGCCTGATCTCTTGGCCATCCTGGAAGTGCTGTGTGATTGCACTCAAGATGACCTGCTCCATAATCTTGCCTGGCACTGAGGTCAGGCTGACAGGCCTATAATTCCCTGGCTCATCCAACTGGCCCTTCTTGTGCATGGGCACCACGTTGGCCAGCTTTCAGTCTTCTGGGATCTCTCCAGTGAGCCAGGACTGCTGAAAAATGATGGAAAGTGGCTTGACCAGCTCATCTGCCAGCTCTCTCAGCACCCTAGGATGAATCCCATCCTGTCCCATGGCCTTGTGGGGGTCTAAGCAGCTCAGAAGATCTCTAACTACCTCCTGGAGCAGTGGGAAACTATGCGGCTCTCTGGCTCCTTCCTTACTGGTGATGCAAGAGAACTATGAGTTAAAGAAGGATTGATTGATTAAGGGGCATCTGAGTGGACAATATATCCTTGACATTTATTGCTTGCAAAAAACAGGATGAAAGGATGTAAGATCTCATTACTTAACTACTTGCAAAAATTATAAGAAGATACAAGGCCATTGTGATAAGGAAGGAACAAGATGCAAGATGCAAGGCTGCTGGGGTAACAGAGAAACTGCTTGCAAAACCAGCACTTATTTCATCCTGTAAACTAGTAAAAAGACCACCAGTGAATGCTGCATAAGCACAAAAGTACTTCAAGCTCATTATATTATTAAGCAAGGCTAGGTGGGGCTAGAAAATGAATATGTATAGGCGTATTGTGAAACTCAATGCATATGTAACATTTCAGGGAATAAATAGGGTAACTGGTGCTATTGAAGTCACGCATGCTGAAAGAGTGATCCCCATGCATCTCAGTGCTGAATAAAATACATACCTACTTTACAACTTTTGAGCCATGCCCTGACAACTGTTACTTGCTTTTCTTCCCTTGACTTGACTCAGTTTAGGAGACCTTAAATCACTATTTTTATTATTTTAAGAATTTGAAGGTTTTGATTGAATGTCTGAAGGGATGGTATCCTACAGGAAGGCTGGATGTTATAAATGCAATAGTGGTTTGTGATTTGTGTTACAAAATACAAATAGTAGGACAGTTGTCTTGTTTTGAGAACAGAAGGTAAATGTTCAGACTGTTTTGACTTCAAAGAGGAGCCTTATATGAATCTTCTCAGGGACGTGGAATGTTTACCTTAGATAAGGCAGACCCAAACAGAGATGTGCCTGTGTGAGGTCTCTTTGTACCTATGTGAGAAGATGAACCTCATCTGCGACCCCCACCACAAAGAAGGGTCATACTCAAGAAGGCCAGGAATTTGCTAGAACTCATTATCATATCCCTGCCTTCTATGAAACATAAGCATGCATATGTAGATGATGCAGCTATATAAAGAAAACATGGCAATTGTAAGGTGCTTTTTTGGAAGAGACTGGAGGTGTGCTGGAGGGGATTCTCTGCAGCCCAGTGTGTTGCTTCTTTCCCTTGCTTCTCCTCTTTTTAATAAAACAACTCTCACAAGAAACTTAGAAATTTTCTTGTGCAGCCCGTTCATAACACTGGAGAAAAGACTTTTCATAAGGGTGTCTTGCAATAGGACAAGGGGGAATGGTTTTAAGCTGAGGGAGAGTAGGTTTAGACTGGATCTTAGGAAGTTCTGCAGTACGAGGGTGGTGGGGCTCTGGAACAGGCTACCCAGGGAGGTTGTGGGTGTCTCCTTCCTGGGGGTGTTCCACACCAGGCTGGAAGAGGCCTTGAGCAGCCAAATTTAGTTGAGAAGTGTCCCTGCACACATCAGGGAGGTTAGAATAGATGTTCTCCATGTTCCCTTCCAACTTAAGCCATTCTATGATGTGATTCTATGATATGATATATCACTGGTAAGTGGCAAAACAGAACATCTCCCTTTATTTCCTTTCTGAGCACCTGTGTCAAGTGTTTTTAATGCTAATGCTACCATCATCATTAATAATAACTTACTATTTGATTTATACTTATTGTGATTTTTCCTGATTTTCTTTGTTCTTTCTGAAAACAAATGAAGATATTCTGAGCTGTTTAGTCAAACATAGCACAGAAAATACTAGAAACAAATAGATTAACTTATTAAATGCTTTCTGAAGCCATTTATAGTTGTAAGTGTCCTGAATATAGAGTTTTTCCACCTGCATATTGGCTGACCTATTGTTGATGCTTGTTTAGTCTACAGTTGTCCTTATTCTTTCGTTCTTTCCAGGTCTGGAGGACTGGCACAAGTGTCACAAATGACATATCTGACTTTGCCTGTGACCACAAATTTTTGTTGTCAGTCTTACTTCTGGCTTTTGTGTGTATTGGGTTTGCCTGAGTTGGAGTTATTTCTCCTCAAAGCATCCTTCTAGTGCTGTGTTGATAACAGAGTAGTTGATAACACGGCAGTGCTTTGACTGTTGTTGAGTAAGTATCCTGGCTGTGTCTTTCCAACATTTCCCCATCCCAAGAGTATGCTGGGGGGTGGGCAAGATCTTGGGAGGGGACACAGCTCAGCCAGCTGATCCAGATTGGCCAAAGGGGTATTCCATGCCATATGACATCATCTCAGATATAAGAATGAAGTTCAAGAAGGAAGTGGGGGGATTTGTCCACAGTGTCTAAGTTCCTAAGGAGTCAGCATAGTCCTGCTGATGGGAAGTAGAGTCTAACATTGTGATGAAGTTATTATTAAACTTATTATATGAAATATGAATATATTATTTTTATTAACTATCAAAATTATTAATAATGACAAATCACTAATTTATATACATGTTCTAGTGCACATTCATGAAATACATTCCATAAGTGGCCTAATGCTATAATTTGAACTCAGCTGAACAATCTAGAGAGTTTTATATATATTTATATAACAAAGGGTGATATATTTATATAACGAAAGGTGCAGTTCTGCCGCTTGGCCACTAGATGGTGACTTGGTGGGACGCGGGAGGCTTCTGGCTATATACAGCAATATTATAATCCTTCTATGCGTCAGCAATTACTCTGCTAGACGCAGATACTTTGAACTGAGTGCTAGTGGATGAAAAGCACGCGGGAGATACTCTGTAGCTTTTGTTCGTAGCAAGGTGGAGGTCCAGCAGACTACTGTCACTGGACTGGTTCCTAGTCAATTTGAATGGCGGCATTGAGTAGCTGTCTCCTCTCTCCACAGCAGTGGAGAGGGAATAATGGAACCTAGGCTTAGCCTGTAAGCACAGTTCCCTTCAGGACTTGGCTGATTCCCTCCAGACAATAGGGATTGGTCCTGGTCAGGGTGGGCCCATGGGGTTGGCCCTTGGAATCAGCTCACACGAGAGGGCAGGGTGATGGTTGCCAATAAGCGGGCTTGGAGGTTTCCGATCGGACACGACAGCAGACAAGGCTTCAGGGTCAGCCTGGCTACGATGACTCTCGGGGCTGATGTAAGCAGCCTTTGGGACAGAATGTGGCTGCTCCGAGTGGCAGCTTCTCATTTACTTGACTTAAAGAAACAGCAGGACCTTGGAGTGGTCCCTGGTTTGGTGCAGTATAGGCACGAACAGTGCTTTACTCTTCCCTGAGGTTTACAGGGCTCAGAGCGGCACAGGTGGCAGCTCCTCTCCCACAACAGTGGGGTCTAGGGATATGTGGACTCGGTCTTGATCAAGTCCCTTCTCCCCAACAACTGGGCAGATCTTACCTTCGGGAGTTGGTCCAGTCCTCCGGTGGCATGGTGGGATCTCCCGGTCAGTGTGACTGGCTGTGGCAATGCTGGGCTTCTCGGGCTCAGCAAAGGTCCTCCCTCTGGAGATAATTCTCCAGTCTGCTTCTCATGATGCAGAGGCTTTCAGTATGCGTGCATGTATGAATAAGAGAAGCTAATAACAATAAACTCAATGGCAGAGACTATGGCTCGAGCGTTGTCTCTCCAGCAAGGACAGAGACAAAGTGAAAGAGGTGGCAACTCATTTACCATCTGGAGCGATACTTAGAGATTCCTCAAGGCTGGGTTTGACCAATGGGCACTCCTGTAAACAACTGGCTTCAGCCTATAGAAAGCGTGAAGCTAGAATTATGCCCATACTTGGTATTTGCATGAGCATGCCTTGGCTTTTGTCTTCCTCCTGAAGGGGAACTTGTCCACATACTAGGACAAGATTCAATATTTGGGGATAATGTGCCTTCACCACAAACATCTCTCTTTCTCTGCTATCACTTCAGTGCTATATTTTGCTTTTGCTTATTAATGCTATTAAAAGGCTTCTATCTTATTATTAGCTTTTGTTATTTTTTTTTCCAATCTCCCCTGTCCATTTAAGAGGGAGAGTGATAGAGTGGTTTTGGTGGGCATTTAGCCCCTAGGCCAGGGCCAAACCACTGCAGTCTATTCTGGAGGCCCCTGCGAGGAAAGAAATCTCATCTTGCTGTGGTGGTAGGCCCAATAGAAACTCAGAACACATCCTGGCATGTCCAGGTGTGATCCCCCTCTCCCCTTCTCTCTTTCAGAGATCTGGGGAACTGCCTCACATTTCCTTTGTTCTAGGATTTACAATTTTGAGTTATCCTTGCCTCTTGGATTGCAAATCACAACCCTGGGCAGCACATTGTTCAGCTATAGTTCTGCTGATTAGCGGCTCAGTTGTTTTGTGAGTAACTGGTATTTTCTAAAGATTTCAAAGCTTAGCTTTGCCTGGTTTTTTGCCTCTGTTCCTAAGATGAAGGGTCCATCTTGCAACCCAAGTTGGCATTGCAGTTTGTTTTCACATTTATAGGATTTTCCAGTTTGTTCCTCTTAATTCCAAGTTTCCAATTTTCCCAGACTGTTATTCCATTGTGTCATTAACATCCTTTAGTGTGTAATTTAGTGCCATTGACTGAGCAAACAATCCTGACTAAATCAGTCTGGGAATTTTTAAAAAAATATTAACAAATTATAATTAATATCATATTTCCACCATATTATTTTTTATCATAAACTATAACAACTTCCAATGTATTATATTTCAGACTATATTTACTCACAAGGTCTTTATTCGTGGCTATATTTTCTTGAGCTTTTAAATTATCATCTTGTCTGTAAGCTTTTATGCATTTTACAGTAAAGCATTCTCCACTTGCACTAATATATAGAAAAGGAAATAAAACAAAAAAAATGTCTCTAAATCAGAGTTCTCATGAGACAGCCATCAGTTCTATAGCTACTTAAGATGCTGCTACTGTTTCTCAAAGTTTTATGTAAATTTTATATGCAATAAAACTGGATACCTTTATCATACATAAATATCTGAAAATGAGTTATCTTGTCATATCAGAGAAAATCTTTTCAATTACACTAGAAGCAAGAAGCTAGATGACATCTCTGTCCAGAAGACAACAGAGTTCATGCTTTCGGTGCCTCCTTCTGTGAAAAGGTTATTAATTTATGAATATGAAATATTAATTATATAAATATTCTTATTGCTTATTAAAATTATCAACAATGAATCACTATTGCACGATTGTGCAATACATCCTATAAGTGGTTTAGTATTTACAATTTGGACCCAATTAGAATATTTACAGAATTAATCTCTGTTAATGGAATGAAGGGTGCAATTCTGCAGTTTGTCCACCAGCCAGTGACTCGACAGGACGCTAGTGGCTGCTTAACTATATACAGAGGCCGCTCGTGGCTGCTTAACTATATACAGAGAGTATTACAATGTGTCAGAGGCTTGAACTGGAAATGTTAAGCTGCTAGGCATGGGTGCTTTGAACTGAACGTTAGTGAGTGGAAAGCATGTGGAAGGTACACTGCGTCCTTTGTTTGTAGCGAGGTTAGTTGCTAGGCTGTGGCAGAGCAGCTGGCAGACTACCATGTCCCTCCGGTGGCAGCAAAGAGAGGGCAGAATGTAGGCTAGCCTGTAGGCAGGCTCCCTTACCAGGACTTGGATGGCTCCCTCCAGAGGGCGGGGAGTGGTCCTGTGGGCTTGGACGGCAGGGCTGGTAGGGGATGGGGACAGCCTTGTGGCAACAGGCTTCAGGGCCAGCATGGATGGCCTCGGGGAAGAGATATGGCTGTGTGGAGCAGCGTCTTCCCCTTTGCTTGCCTCGAAGGAGCAGGTGGAACCCTCTCAGAGTGGTCCCGGCTTTGGAGCACAGGCACGGACAGTGCTCTAGATTTCTCTGGGGTTCACAGGGCATGGAGCAGTGGAAGTGGCAGCTCCTCTTTTCTCCCACAATGGTGGAGTCACGCATGCATGCTGCTAAACACTGGTCCTGCTTTCCAAGCTGATACAGGGTCCCTCCACTGGAGACTCTGGGCTGAGGTACGATGGGGCTTCCCAGGTGCTGGCTTTCAGAATGCACACACGGACTCCTTGTTGGTGAAGCAGGAATTATTTATTGGTACAGAACAAGCGGTTTATGTAGGAAAAATTGAGCAGGCTAAGCAATTCCCTGACATTCTTGCACCACTGCTGCTAACTGAGTTTTCTCCTTCGATATGCAGCTGTACATTGTTATCTTCATCCCATATCAGGTTGAGCTTCTCTAGCAAGGAGGCAAGTGTCCTCCTATCACAGTATCACAGTATCACAGTATGACTAAGGTTGGAAGAGACATCGAAGATCATTGAGTCCAACCTGTCACCACAGACCTCACAACTAGACCATGGCACCAAGTGCCACATCCAGTCCCCTCTTGAACACCTCCAGGGACGGCGACTCAACCACCTCCCCGGGCAGCCCATTCCAATGGCAAATCACTCTCTCCGTGAAGAACTTTCTCCTCACCTCAAGCCTAAACTTCCCCTGGTGCAGCTTGAGACTGTGTCCCCTTGTTCTGGTGGTGGTTGCTAGAGAGAAGCGGCCAACCCTTTCCTGGCTACAGCCACCTTTCAGGCAGTTGTAGAGAGCAATGAGGTCACCCCTGAGCCTCCTCTTCTCCAGCCTAAACAACCCCAGCTCCCTCAGCCTCTCCTCATAGGGCTTGTGCTCAAGGCCTCTCACCAGCCTTGTTGCCCTTCTCTGGACATGTTCAAGTGTCTCAATGTTCTTCCTAAACTGAGGGGCCCAGAACTGGACACAGTACTCAGGGTGTGGCCTAACCAAAGCAGAGTACAGGGGCACAATGACCTCCCTGCTCCTGCTGGCCACACTATTTCTAATGCAGGCCAGGATGCCATTGGCCTTCTTGGCCACCTGGGCACACTGCTGGCTCATGTTCAGGTGGCTGTCAATCAGCACCCCCAGGTCCCTCTCTGTTTGGCCGCTCTCCAGCCACTCCGACCCCAGCCTGTACCTCTGCATGGGGTTGTTGTGGCCAAAGTGCAGCATCCGGCACTTGGGCTTGTTGAATGTCATCCCATTGGACTCCGCCCATCTGTCCAGCCGATCGAGGTCCCACTGTAGAGCCCTTCCATCCTCTAACTGACCAACATCTGCTCCTAACTTGGTGTCATCTGCAAATTTGCTGATGACTGTCTCAATGCCCTCATCCAGAACGTCAATGAAGACATTGAAGAGGATGAGGCCCAGCACTGATCCCTGGGGGATGCCACTGGTGACTGGCCTCCAGCTGGAGGTGGCAACATTCACCACCACTCTCTGGGCCCGGCCCTCTAGACAGTTCCTAACTCAGCACAGAGTGTTGCTGTCCAAGCCACGAGCTGACAGCTTAGCCAGCAGTTTGCTGTGGGGGACAGTGTCAAAGGCCTTGCTGAAGTCCGGGTACACCACATCCACAGGCCTCCCCACATCCACCAGGCGGGTCACCTGATCATAGAAGGAGATCAGGTTGGAGAGGCAGGACCTGCCCTTCCTGTATCCATGTTGGCTGGACCTGAGCCCTTGGCCATCCTGCAGGTGCGCAGTTATTGCTGCCAGGATAATCTGTACCATCATTTTCCCTGGCACTGAGGTCAGGCTGACTGGCCTATAGTTTCCGGGTTCCTCCATCCATCCCTTCTTGTGGATGGGGACCACATTGGCCAGTTTCCAGTCATCTGGGACCTCACTGGTCAGCCAGGACTGGAGGAAAATGATGGAGAGCGGCTTGGCCAGCTCATCTGCCAGCTCTCTCAGCACCCTAGGATGGATCCCATCCAGCCCCATGGACTTGTGAGTGTCCAAGTGGCTCAGCAGGTCCCGAACTCATTCCTCATGGATATCCAGGGCATTACACTGCTCCCTGACCCCATCACCCAGCTCAGGAGGCCACTTGTCCTGAACTCCTCCTGCCTCACTTAAAAATTGAGGCAAATAAGGTGTTCAGGACCTCAGCCTTTTCCTCACCTTTAGTCACTGTGTTCCCCTCCAGGTCCAATAGGGAGTGCAGGTTCTTCTTGACCTTCTTTTTAGCATTAACATATTTGTAAAAGTGCTTTTTATTGTCCTTCACAGAGGTGGCCAGCCTCTGTTCCAGCTGGGCCTTTGCCTCTCTAATTTTTTTCCTACATAATCTAACAACTTCCTTAAACATACCTCGAGAAGCCTTCCCCTCCTTCCAAAGGTGATACAGCCTCTTTTTTTCCCTTAGTTCTTCCAGGAGCTGCTTGCTCATCCAGGTTGGTCGAGTTCCCCACCGGCTCATCTTTCGGCAGATAGGAACTGCCAGTTCCTGTGCCTTCAAGAGCTCCCGTTTGAAGTAGGCCCAACCCTCGTGGACCCCTTGGTTCTTGAGGGCTGATACCCAGGGAACTTTGCAGATACGTTTCTTAAACAGGCTGAAGTTTGCCCTCCGGAAGTCCAAGGTGAAGGTTCTGTTGGTGCTCCTCCCTATCTCCCTGCATATGGAAAAATTCACCATCTCATGGTCACTGCACCCCAGCAGCCTCCCACAGTCACTTCTCCTACCAGCCCTTCTCTATTGGAGAACAGCAGGTCAAGCAGAGCTTGACCCCTGGTAGGCTCACTCAACAGCTGCATCAGGAAGTTGTCCTCCATGCACACCAGGAATCTTCTGGACTGCCTCCTCTCTGCTGAGTTAAGTTCCCAGCAGATATCTGACAGGTTAAAGTCACCCACAAGGACAAGATATGATGACCCTGAGACAGCCTCCAGTTGCTTATAGAATGTTTCATCTGCCTCCTCATCCTGGTTGGGTGGTCTATAACAGACTCCAAACAGGATGTCAGATTTGTTGGTCTGCCCTCCGATTTTAACCCACAGGATCTCAATCCCTTCATTTTCCACCTCAAGTTGTGTGGCAGAGAGTGACTCCCTGATATACAGAGCCACCCCTCCTCCTCTTCTCCCTCCCCTGTCTCTCCTAAAGAGCCTGTAACCCCCAGTGCAGCATTCCAGTTGTGTGTGTCATCCCACCATGTTTCTGAGATGGCGACTATATCATAGTCACCCTGGTGGACCAGGACTTCCAGCTCCTCTTGCTTATTGCCCATGCTGCGTGCATTGGTGTACATGTGCTTCAGCTGGGCTCTCGACTTCTCTATTGACCCTAATCTGTGCCCCACTCCTTCATCTGCAGAGGGACTGACTTCCTCACCCACCCCCTTCAGACCTAGTTTAAAGCCCTCTTAATGAGCCCTGCCAACTCAAGCACTAGGACTCTCTTACCTTTTCTAGATAACTGCACCCCATCAGGTCCCAGCAGGTCAGGTGCAGTAAGAGTTGCCCTGTGATCGAAGAAACTAAAATTTCGCTGCTGGCACCATCCCCTGAGCCAATTGTTGATGGTGTGGGTTCTCCTGTTCCTCTCAGTGTACTCCCCTGCCACTGAAGGCACTGAGCAGAACACTACTTGAGCTCCTGCCCCTTCAATCAATTGTCCAAGGGCCTTGAACTCCTTTTTAATTGCCCTAGTGCCCTTCTTGTCAATTTCATCACTCCCCACTTGTATTACCAGCAGAGGGTAATAGTCAGATGGGTGGATTAACTTAGGGATTCTCCTCACAATGTCCCTGACCCGCGCCCTGGGTAGGGGGCAGACCTTCCTGTGGGATGGGTCAGGACGGCATATGGGTCCCTCTGTACCCCCAGGAGAGAGTCCCCAACAACTATAACCCTTCTCCTTTTCTTTGTGGAGCTGGTCATTATAGCTGGTGGGGACTGCTTGGCCTTAGCCTTAGGCTTCTGCCCAGATGGCTGCTCCTCAGCCCTCTCATCCCCACTGCCCTTGGCTTGCAGGGCCTTATACTTACTATGCAAGGGCAGTGGAGGAGGAGGGGAGGGCCGGGATGGACTTCCCTTGCCACCCCTGTCAGGGACTTGTATCCATCCCTCCCCATTTCCTGGGACACTTCCCTCAGCACTTCAGGTTGTTTACCACGGTCAGCTCTTCTTTATCATCAGGCCATCCTTCCAGTATCAGCAGCCTGTTGTTCTTTCTTGTCCTAAAGCCTTCCGTAGATACTTTCTGCTTTCCTACACTGGCTCCTCCTCATCATGCAGAGGTTTCTAGTTAGCTTGCATGTGGGAGTGAGGAGACTTACTAGCAATGGCTGTGGAACTTAGCATCAAAGGCTTAAGCACAAAAGCAATGAGTTTGGTAGCTCGGGCAAAGAGTGAGGATGAAGAGCGAGGGCAACTTGCTTACAAGTTGGCGTAATACCTATAAGTTTCTCAAGGCTGGATTTGTCCAATGGGCACTCTTGTAAACAACCATCTTTAGCCTATAGAAAGCGTGAAGCTAGAATTATGCCCATACTTGGTATTAGCAGGAGCATTCCATGCAATGGGTGCATGCAGTTGTTTGTGCCACCTAGCTGACACCTTGACCTTTGTCCCCCTCAAGAAAGGAGGGGGATGTGTCCACACATGCTGGGACAAGTTTCAGTATCTGGGCCATAATTCTGGGCATAACATGCCTTCACCACACCTTCTTAGATATATTCAGTACAACTTCATCACAGTGCTTTTTTTCCTTTTTTTTTTTTTTTTTTTAATTTATTTTTTTAATGTATTTGAAAAGAAAGACTGGCTTCACGATGAATATAGGTTTCAACCTGACTCATAAGAATACAAATACCTAATTCAAGACTGTCTATAAAGGATATATTCGAGATGTACATGTGTGAAAATCACTTTAACAACAACCAAATATTGTCCTCCTCTTATTATGGCTTATGAGTATGGCTTATGATTATGAAATACTGACTCTATAAATTTCACTACTCAGAACAGCAAATGAATTCTAGTCTATCATCAAGTGCTAGACCAGGGTCTAATGACAGAACAGAGCTAAGTTAGTGAAATGATTGTGCTTCTTACTACCCAGTGATCACCTGATTATTTGAGATTATCATGGAGAACTCAGTCAGGTAATGAAGCAAATAATTACTGACTTAGGGCTTTATATTTCTCCATCTAAAACCTTTTAATGGAGCCAGCTTCATTCTTCCTTCCAATGAAAAATAATAGTAATAACAACAGTCAAAAACTTCAATTGTCAAGACTCAGACACTTTTCACTATCTTAATAACAGAATTTTTATCATGTCTTTTATACCAATCTCTTCTATAACAAAAAATTCATATAAGAGTTTGTCTTTGATGTTTCATTACTAATGCATAAAAATCAAACTCTTACAGGCAATGTTGGTACTACTTATCTAGGAAACTTTTTATTTTCCTTAGAAAGCCTGTTTTTTGTGGTGGAAAATTATTTACAAAACCCACATACAGCAGCAACTCTGGGGGAAGGAATGCAAGGTGGACTACCACCTGTGTCTAACAAACATATGATGTGAATATAAAAAAAATGCAAGCTTGGAATTGACACCACAAGGATGGTTTATTTTCTGTATTGTACTCTTTTATCTCTCTTTTATCTTGAAATTCTTCAATCTCTCCAGAATTTATCTCTAAACCAGTGTACATCACTGCAGTTTTTGCGTCTTAGAGAATTACGGTAAGAGGCAAGAGAGAATATTTGCAATGCAAACCAAACACTTAACTCTGAGATTGCCTATTCTAATTTTTGCTCTCAATCTCTTTATTAACTTGCCTGTCTTACCAACACGCTGCAGCATAAAGATGTCTAAACAAGTTTTTGAAAAGTAATATTGGAAAATGTTTTCTAAGAGCAAATCTATTATTTTTCTGAATCTGAAGAGACCACTAGCACTGCTGTTACAAAGCTATAGTCTAATATTATTAGAATCTAGGGGATATTTTGTCTTTCTGCTTTACTTCAAATAATTTTAGCAAATTTTAACCACAAATTATTAGATCAATTTTCTCTTCCACTTTATTTATCCATATTCACATATACGCAATGCCATTGTAATGTCTCTTGCAGAACACCAACTGCCTTATAGGTAGACTTTTGGGGAATTTTCTCCTCATATTTTGTTATAATAGAAAATTATTGACTGGGAATTGCATGTTCATCCACAGCAGTTTACAGTAGAACTCATTTATTTATTTATTTATTTATCATCAATGTAACTAAGATTAGAAATGAAAACATGGTGTCATAAAGGACAACTTCATAATTTTTATAAACTACTGAAGCCAGAGTCTAACCGAGGTTTATTTGCAGAACTTCATTGCCAATAGTTGATTAAATATAAGAAATTATAAAATTTCAGGTATTATGAAGAGAATTTTATTACCAGGGATTCTTGGAAATAAAATTAAGTGAAACTTTCAATGTAATGTTCAGTTATTACTTTAAATTGCTTGCTAGGGGTAAGAACCTAAGCAATGTATATGAAAAAATCATTGTGCATATTCAAACCCTTCATCCATGTGTGGGCCCCAAAAAAGCAAGACATGATCTTTTTGTTTGTGTTTATATTTTTATGGCTTACATGAGTATGGGAAGCAGGACACTAAATAAAAGACCTAAAAAGGAGTAGTTTACAACACTGCTATCAATTTTTTTATATTTATTTCACCTATGTTTTTATAAAGGAATTTTAATTTATAAAGATTTTAAATTTTTTGTTGTGATAATGAGTAAAGATGAAATGGAAATCTGGTTGTTTTATGGATTATAGTGGGTACATATATGTTCTAATTTAGCATTTTAATCTCTGTTTTTCACTCATATTCATCAAATGGAAACTTTCTAGTCTCTGTTTCTTAATTTGATCATTGGCCCTCAAATTCACCAGACTGATTAGTGAATATTATTTGTTTTAGTTTCTTTAGAGATGCTTAGTTGATTGAGCATATTTCCTGGACCATACAGTTTAAAACAATAAGTTTTTTAAAATATGGATTTGACATGCATTTTAATTTCCATGTCGAAAGAGTTAGTTGGTTCCTTAAGTCAGAATTCCAAATGTTTATGGTGAGGGTGAAAGCAGATCTTTAGGTCTTAGATGTAAGCCATTTTATGCAACTGATCAATTCTGTTGACTGAAGTAAAACAGATATTACAGGTACTCCTCTCTGCTTGCTAGGGCTTAGATGCTGCATTTGGATTTAAACAATTGGTCTAATTCTTGCATAATCAGCTTTCCATTCCTTGTCCTGACTTGATTTTGCCTTGCCTGCTATCATTTGATTGAGTGGAACCAAAGCAGCTTAATTGCATGCTGCCCACAAAACAAGTGTTACAGAGCATCAAATGAGGCAGTCACAAATTCTTTTAGCCTACCAATCCCTTTCTTAGTATTTTCAAAGTTAATCAAAGGATTTTAATTTCTAATGTACAAGAATACTTTATAATTATTTGTGTTCTTATCCCTTCAAATTTCTGTGGCCTTTGTTCCAAAAACTTGCCAGAAATGACAGATCCTTAGAGATCATCTGAGCAACTATGCTAACTCTTGGAAATCAGCAATTATCACTTTTTAAATAATACAACACTAAACTCTCTGCATTAGTCTGAGTGTTACTGCAATAATTTTAGCATTCATTTAACAATGTTCTGAAGCATGGCTCTCAAAAAAAGAAAGTCCAAAACCCCCACAACAACTACAATAAAAACAAGAAAAAATCCAAACCAAACTAAACAAAAAAACCCTGCAACTGATGTTTTCTAATTTATTTGAGATTTGTGAAGGGAAAAAGCAAGTCTCAAAATATAATACCTAAAATAAATACCTAAACATAACCATTTTCTTTGTCTCCTGTACTGAGTAACTACCAATAAAAGAGAATGACACCTGTTTTGGAGTTATTCAGAAGGATTCTCATAGTGATAGATCGTGGTTATAGCTAGCAGGCACAGTCTAATATTTGAATTCAGTATCAATGACAGGGCTTCTATGTGTTTTGCCCTGAAAAAAAAAAAAAAAAAAAAAAAGTTAGTAAAATACATAACTCTTGATTAAATATACCCCTCAGTTTCTCAGTCTTGGATTCTTTGAACTGTACTCTACCTTCATGAGCAATTAGCACTAACTTAGAGAATATGAATATGTGTGCACATCACATGCATTTGGTGTCATATTCTCTAGGGCTCTGTTACTACAGAGAATAATTACATATATCCAGACAAACTAAACAAACAAACAAAACATAATAAACCAAAACAAACAACAAACAAACAAAAGAAAAAACCACAAACAAGCAAAACCCCCAAACAACACATTCTTCGAAGCATATTAACTGAATCTCCACTTCAATGATAAAACAATGCTGGGAAATTTTTCAGATCATTGCCACACTTCAAGTCTTGTATGCCTGGGTGTAGATTAATTTTCAGAGACATAGTGAAGTAAGAGCTTGTTTATAGTTAGCAAATGCCTTTAATATAGTGGCTCTCTGTGGCAGGGTGAGAGAAAGTTCTCCCCACACACAAAAAGATACCACAGCTAACTCAGCTGGAGAGGCAAATTAAATAAGATGTATTTACAAGCAGGGATGGAATACAGATGGATATATATATATAATATACAGTATTTACAATATATACAGAAATATACAGCAATGTATGTAATACAGAAGACCTTTTTCCCTCCTCCAGACAGGGGGATTCCCCCTGTACCCCCTCTCCCTCCCTCCCTACCTCTTTTTTTCCCAAAAAGGGTTAGAGAGAGAGAGAAGGGCAATTAAGGAGAAAATTCTGTTAGCTCAAAGCATGGGCAAGAATTAGTTTTCTTACCTGATTATCTTTGTTAATTCAAGGTCAACTCCGTCCAGCAGCTGTTGCTTCAGAGAAAGAGAAACAGACAAACCAACAGGAACAGAGAGAACAGACTAAGCTGACTGAGGTAAAACTTAAAAGTTGCATTCTACCAATCTACTAATGAAATTAGTTTAGAATATCTTGTTTTTGTTATTATCCCAAAACATTCAGCCAGAGTATCCCAGCAACTGTCCCTTTCTTAAAGGCATGGCCTAAAACGGTCACACTCTCCTTACTACATCTCTGCATAGCAGGACTTTTCTGAGTCTGTTCCAGTGGTAAACCACTCTTAAGTAGACTAAGCATCCATAATGTCAAAGCACAAAATGTTCTTACTGAGGAATGAATTCATTCAAGCCTCCAAGTCTGAATATCTGAGAATAAAACCAGAATGCTCTCCCTCCAATTTTAGTAACCAAAAATTGCTACTCTTTTAAGTCCAGGTAGGGGCCACCCTTCATATCACTTGCCACATAACTCTGCTTCAGTGGTGTTCATATTCTATAGTGGAATGCAAAGGAGTGTGAAACACAAAGACATTACTCATCGGTAGAATTTAAACAAAACTGGAAATAATGATCACAAGAAATGCCATATAGCAAATGAGTAGTTGCAAAAAGTCAAAAATGAATGTCACTGGAAGGGTCACTCAAATTTTCTTAACATTGACTAAGAAATTCCTTGCTTTGGCCAAACTTTCTCAAGTAATATTATTTAGCCTGGAGAAGAGGAGGTTTTAGCCTGGAGAAGAGGAGGTTTTAGCCTGGAGAAGAGGAGGCTCAGGGGTGACCTCATTGCTCTCTACAACTACCTGAAGGGTGGTTGTAGCCAGGAAGGGGTTGGCCTCTTCTCCCTAGCAACCAGCACCAGAACAAGGGGACACAGTCTCAAGCTGCGCCAGGGGAAGTTTAGGCTCGAGGTGAGGAGAAAGTTCTTCACCAAGAGAGTGATTTGTCATTGGAATGGGCTGCCCGGGGAGGTGGTGGAGTCGCCGTCCCTGGATGCGTTCAAGAGGGGACTGGATGTGGCATTTGGTGCCATGGTCTAGTTGTGAGGTTTGTGGTTACAGGTTGGACCCAATGATCTTCGAGGTCTCTTCCAACCTTGGTAATACTGTGATACTGTGATATCTGTTAGAGGCATCTACTAAACCTATTGATGTTCATTAAAGTATAGAATAGATCCATTACTTATAATAAAAACTTATAGAAACTCCTCTACAGTTTTTTACTAGCTATATCCATTTCAAGTTCTCCCTGTAATCCAACTTAATTCTAGATGCAGCTAGAGCTCTATAGAGCTTCTGATCAGTATCTATATCATTCAGATTTTACTTTTTATTTTAAGAAATTTTCATATCCTGTATAGCATATTACATGCAATGTGTACTCTCTCTTGTATATCATCTAATTTAAAATATTTTCTTAAAAAGGTACTCAAAAGTCATTCATGACACATTATTACACAATTATTATGATATCACTTCAATAATGTACTTGCATATAGAAAACACATAAAATATCTATAAGCAGAAATATTGTGATACTTTTTTTTCTAAAGTAGCTAAGTAAACATTTAATTCAAACTGTAAATTACAGATTACAAATAATTTGAGCAAAATATAGTAATGGCATCTAAGAAAAATTATTCCATTTCTCTGTGTTTTACTGAGGTCCTTACTAATCTTGTAATCTCTGAAATATACACCTTTTGAACATCCAGAGAACCAGCAAAGTAACACCACATAAATCAATGGAAAGACTGTTCTTATGGAGGCCCAGAATTATAAAAAAAACCCCTGTAGAACATTTTTTTGTACAGTATAAATGTGCCTATTATTTCATAGAATTTAAACTCACAAGTTCCTGTTGTAAACTTGTCATGGTTTGAGCCTTAACTGGGGCTTAAAAGCTCAGATGGGGGCAAGGCTGAGAATCCTTCCCCTGTTTCCCTCCTCCTCTTCCCCAACAGAGAGAGGAAAAAAGGGGAGGGGAGCAAATACACCAAGAAATTATTTGGGTTTGGCTTGGAAGTAGAGTGGCAAAGAATTTTTCTTTAAACAGTATGTGTGTGTGTATATATATATATACATGCATGTAACAATTACAGGCAGGGTTCACAAGGGTAAGGAACAAGGATGGATGGGAGAATGAAAAGAAAAAAATATGAGATACAGAACTGGTCCTTTGCAAAGTGTGGAAGCAGCAGGGAGGACCACGTGGCAGAGGATCAGCAAGTCAGCAGCAACTCTTTCATCCCTGCAAAGCAGAAGGAAGAGAGAGAGCAATGGCTGCAATGTCCTCCCTCTTAGACCACTCTTGGACAAGGGGGCAGGAAGTGGAACAGACCAAGTCAGTTTCCCAGGGTAGAAAACACCCTCCAGGAAGGGCAAAGAAACTTTCACAAGCCCTCCCTCCCTGTTTATTTTTTTTCAGGATGGGCATAGCCCACCACAAAACTGTATCTTAAAACTCAAACCAAATATACTTCCATAGAAAATATACAGGGAAAAAAAAAAAAAAGAAAGCAAAGGAAAAAATAGTGGTGGACAGAATTCATTCTACTGTGTTCAGTCATGAAAGGTGACAAAGGATAAGATATCAGACTTCTTTCAACATGTCCAAATTTTAATAAATTGAAGTTGTTTCACAGGGGTTGGGAAAAATATATGGTGAAAAATAAGAAGTCTGTGTTACCTAGAACCATTAATATTTTTTCTTTTAATGCTCACATTTTGTTTTTAAACTTTGGAAGTTTTTGCATGCTTTGCACACTGTTCAGCCATTCAGCTGCAGAAGCCCTTACCATCAAATTCTTTTCTTTCTTTAAATAGTTTCTGGTTTTGACTTGTATGTTGATTATACATTAACTTTTCCCTGTAGCACAGAAAACAAGTTTTTAAAAGAGCAAACACACCCACAAAAAATGATGTAAAATAACCTAGGAAGCTGATTCTTATTTAAGTTGCATTTTGCAGCAGGTCTTGCCTACTCACCAGCAGGGCTGTTTAGACAAAGTCATCTTTGAGAGGTGATTGATTTGTAGGCTACTAAATTTGTAGATATTGTTTGTACAGCTTGTCATTAACTGAATGCCTTGCTTCAATGAGGAACTCTCCTACTAAAAAGACAGTGGAAGCAGTCCACTTTTTAAATACATGTTGGATGTTTCACACATCTGTTAGCATGGATGAATCAACACTGCTAGGCACAAAGTGAGATAACCATTTATTTCATACACTGTGCAGCTGTCAAGTAATATTAATATCCTTTAGTCAATAGAATGGTTCTGAAAGGTCTATGATAAACAGATGGCAAGAGCAGGGGAATCAAGCTAGTATTGACTTAACCACTTTCATACTATACCAGGAGTGACATCTCCCAGGAAGGACTTGTACTGGAAAATAAGTTTTAAATGGATCTTTCTCCTTTACAACAACAGCATAAAACTTTCTACAGTAACTGTCCATGTGCTCTTCTAGTAAGCTGCTGTACATAAACTGAAGATGTACGTAAATTGAAGTTACCTATACTGTTATCATTCAGGAAGTGATTGAAAATTCACTTCATTACTCAAGTTGCTATAATATATAAGACTCTTTGTGGTCTGTTTTTGGTAAGTGCAAATCTATGTTTCGTTAGTTTGAAAGAAATGTGCTTTATCTGGTGTTTTTTTTTTTTTTTACAAACTGTAGATTACTATATTTCCAGAGCAGTATGAAAACATTAATTTTAGTGTAAAACTGGCACCTTCCTGAACCCTGAGGTTTTGAAGCTGATGTGTCTTAGACAAGATCTTATTAACATGCAAAATTTCATGCTCAAGGCTCATTGACCAGCCTTCCTTATCCATAAAAATATAGTACTAGATCCTACAGTAATTTTCATTTACTCCCCAGGTAAATTTTTGAGCAATCTCTGTAAAGCCAATTTGAATAACATCTGTTTCAGCCCCTAGTTTAGTTGGTATTGACTGAATGACTGAAGAAATTAAAAGCATCATACCATAATTGTCTAACAGTTCATAGAATCATAGAATCATAGAATCAGTCAGGGTTGGAAGGGACCACAAGGATCATCTAGGTCCAACCCCCCTGCCATGGGCAGGGACACCCTACACTAGATCACGCTGGCCAGAGCCTCGTCCAGCCTGGTCTTAAACACCTCCAGGGACTGGGCCTCAACCACCTCCCTGGACAACCCATTCCAGGGCTTCACCACTCTCATGGTAAAGAACTTCTTCCTCACATCTAGCCTGAATCTCCCCATTTCCAGCTTCATTCCATTCCCCCTAGTCCTATCACTACCTGAGATCCTGAGAAGTCCCTCCCCAGCCTTCCTGTAGGCCCCCTTCAGATACTGGAAAGCCACAATTAGGTCACCTCAGAGCCTTCTCTTCTCCAGACTGAACAGCCCCAACTCCTTCAGTCTGTCCTCATAGGAGAGGTGCTCCAGCCCTCTGATCATCCTCGTGGCCCTTCTCTGGACACGCTCCAGCACGTCCACATCTCTCCTGTAATATGGGCTCCAGAACTGGACGCAGTACTCCAGGTGGGGTCTCACCAGAGCTGAGTAGAGGGGAGAAGCACCTCCCTTGACCTGCTGGTCACACTTCTCCTGATGCAGCCCAGGATCTGATTGGCTTTCCGGGCTGCAAGCGCACATTGAGAGCTCATGTCGAGCTTCTCGTCCACCAGCACCCCCAAGTCTCTCTCCTCAGGGCTGCTCTCCAGCCAGTCACTGCCCAGCCTGGATTTGTGCCTGGGATTGCCTCGACCCAGATGCAGGACCCTGCCCTTGGTCTTGTTGAAGCTCATGAGGTTGGCTTGTGCCCACCTCTCCAGCCTGTCCAGGTCCCTCTGGATGGCATCCCTTCCCTCCAGGGTGTCCACTGCACCACACAGCTTGGTGTCATCAACAAACTTGCTGAGGGTGCACTCGATGCCACTGTCCATGTCACCCACAAAGATGTTGAACAAGACAGGTCCCAGGACTGATCCCTGAGGGACTCCGCTTGTCACTGGCCTCCACTGGGACATGGACCCATTGACAGCCACTCTTTGGGTGCGGCCATCAAGCCAGTTCTGTATCCATCTAGTGGTCCATCCATCAAACCCATGTGTCGCCAGCTTGGAGACCAGGAGGTGGTGCGGGACAGTGTTGAAGGCTTTGCTCAAGTCCAGGTAAACGACATCAGTTGCTCGCCCCTCATCTATTAATGCTGTCACCTGCTCATAGAAGGCCACCAGGTTTGTCAGGCAGGATTTGCCCTTGGCAAAGCCATGCTGACTGTTCCCAATCACCTCTTCACTATTCTTCTGAGTCATTAGTGCTGAGTCATTAGTCTGAGTTGTTTCTTTTGACTAGAATCAGCAATCATGCTTTTAGACAGCATGTAGCTGTAGAGATTCTACATCTTATATTCCAATAAAATACAAATTAGTTATAGCATTTTTCAAGAAAAATGTGTGCTACATAGCACAGCAAGAGCATGAGCAGATACTGCAAATTACCTGGAAGTACTTTTAGACCAGTTGTTGATTATTTACATTTCCGAAAAATAAATAAAAGTCTCAAAGTAAAGTGCTTCTGCATTTGAATCAATTATAGAATATTTCATTGAAAGGTTTCCCACGGATTGTCTTGCTCCAAACTTTCTCAGCTTTCTCAGCAAAAGCTTGACATAGATAGGATAACACAGGTCTCTGTCCTGCTGAATCCTAAATGCCCAATGTTGATGAAATTATAATTTCCCTGGGGAGATTATGCTAATGGCTGATCATTTTCAGGATTAATTGGCACCTGTTACCCTTTGTCTTTTCTCTGTGACTGCTTGCATAAAGGGAGTCTCTGGCATATCCCCTAAGCCTTCTCTTCTCAAGGCTGAATAAATCAAATTCTCTCAGCCTTTCTTCATATGGCAGGATTTCCAGTCCTTTGATCATCTTTGTGGCCCTTCTCTGAACTATCTCCAGTCTGTGCACATCTCTTTTATGTAGCAAGGACTGAAATTGAACACAGTGTTTCAGCTGTGACCTGACAAGTACGTAGGAAAGAGTAGGAAAATGACATTCTTATCTCTGCTAATGATGTCTTTATTTATGCAAACCAGCATCTTGTTGGATATCAACAAGCTTCCTTGATATGTTAAGCTGGACACCATCTGGGTCCTTCAATTTGTTGGGGTCAGACTCCTGTACTAAATCCTCCTTCATTGAGAATGGGTCTGTGTATTGACCTGAGCTTTTGTACCCAAGGTCTAGGGTCCGTTGTGCTGGTAAAGACAGGACTGAAGAATATGCTGAGAATCTCTTCTTTTACAGTGTTTTTGGTGACTAATTCACCTCTCTTGGTTAACAGTGGGCCAGTATTTTGCTTCTGGTTCTGTGTGTTTACGTATCTGAAGAACTGTGTTTTCTATTTTTTCACCTCTGGACAATTTCAGTTCGAGATGAACTTTTACTTTTCTAACTGCATCTCTACATGCACTGGCAATGCCATGTAGATCTCAAAAGGTATTAATCCACTTTTCCACCCTGACACTCTTCTCATTTGATTTTGACCAGATTTAGAAGCTTGTGGTTAAGATGAGGGAATCTCTAGCTCTACTTAATTCCCTTACCTTTAAAGGGGATAAACTGTTCTAGTCCTTCAGTTAAAGCCCTCCTTAAATTGGTCATCCTGCTGTTAAGATTATTTTGCCTCCTCTAGGGAGATGTATTCCCTCCCTCCCTAGGAGCCACAGTCATTGCAGAATGTCCTGTTGTCATAAAACTCAAAACTTGTACAATAGCATCAGCACAACATCAGAAGTTGATTTGCATTGTAACTATTTTTGGTTGCACACTTTCTTCTAACTGGAAGAAAATACAACTTGGGCACCAGTATTTTTCACTTCTGCCCCCAGGGCTTTGTAGTCTCCCTTGATTCTGCTCAAATTCTGGCTTTTGTACTCATATGAAAGAGTAACAATGTATAGTAGTCTGCTCTTGGTGATTTATGGCACCCTCTTGGCAGCATCTCAGACCTTAGCTCCTGGAAAGCAGTTGTGATGGATTAACACACACATTTAAAAAAATGTGCAGTGGGGAAGCAAATAAAATAGCTGTTTTTCACAAGAAATAATGGAATGCAATGAATATGTACAAAAATATATGGTATTTAAAATATACAGGTATTAACAAAGAGAAAACAACACAGAAATCCTCCTTGGATGGGAGGACTCTGCCTCGCTTCCCACCCAACCTCTCCCCTCCCTTTTTCCTCTGGTTAATTAGAAGAAAAGAGAAAAGGAGAAATGTTAGGGAAATTTCAGTTAGTTCAAAAGCATCATTAAAAATTTAGTAATGCTTATCTCAAGGTTAGTCGATAAGAGGTCTCTGTCCATCGAGAAACAGCCAGCATGCCAGCAGAGAGAAAATGCAATGAGAGAAGAATGTGAGATATTGCTAGGGTACATCTCACACCTGACCAATGAAATTAATTTAGAACAATCTTTTGTTTTCCTTTTCTTAAAGGCACAGCCTGAAACTATCACAGCAGTGTACATCTTATGACTCACACTGGCAGGTGGGTGCCTCAGTGCCCACCAGCAATCACCCACAACAAGTCCTGCCTTCTGTGATATCCACGGTGTGCTGCTGATACAGTTTCTCCTTGTATACCAGTATGAATTATTTCTTTGAATGCATTTAGCTATCATACTACGCTACTATGAGGTGTTTTAATTATGTTTTTGGCTTTTAAATAAACATTTTAAATTTTCTTTTATTTATTTCAAGTAGTTGCATGAAAAATGGACTCATTTAGATAGCATTTAGACAATAACAGAAACTTATATTAGACAGTTTATAAGTTGGATACTGGGATTGTAAAAAAAAAAAAATCCATCTGGTTGAAAGTTCTGCATTTGGAAAATATGTAAAATAAAATCATAGGGCTGACACTCCTACACTGATTGTTATTGCATTCTTCTAGTAGCACAGCAAATATTAGCAAAGGTATTCACATAATTATATACAAGTATACTTATTTACATGTAAGAATGTTTTAGGGATAAATTACTATGTGACTATTCACTTCTGTAAACTTGTGCATGAAATACTGCTTTATATATTCCAGGATATTTGAGATTCTTTCAGAGTATTTTAATATGGTCTGATCTCTATATACCACAAGGCTTTGTGGTCTTCTGAATCAGATATTAATCTTGAAATGGGTGTTTCTTACCTGTCTGAAGAGTATTGAACTCTCTTTCTTGGGCACTGAATTCACTGTGAAGTCTTACATAAACTGTGGAAACAAAATGTCATCATTTTTTAACAGAAAGTATTATTAAGAAAATTAAAAACAAAAACATTATTAAAGTTGTGCTTGATATATTTTTATTAAACAAATGTTGTTAACATAGTTTTGAATTTAGATGTTTACCTCTCACTTATGTAAAACTATCTCTAATATTTTCCAAGGCATTGGGTAGTGTTAAATCAATACATTCCAGTAATGTTTTGCAAAAGAATATGCATACTTTGCCTTCCTGAAATTAATATTCACCTGGAAGCTGCCACATTTGCAGTGGAATTTATGAATATTCTTCTTTATTTAAATGGCTATGTAACTCAAGGTTCTTTAATCTTTTGTTTGAATTTCAAATCCTCTAACAGGTACTACCTGTGTAGGCATAAAAAAAAAAAAAAAGAAAAAGAAAACAAACCCAAAAAACCCCCAAACACAACCAAACCAAACAAACAAAAGCCCCAAAAAGCCCCAACCAAACCAACCAAACAAAAAACACCACCAAAAAAACCCCAAAGCATATATTATGGTAAGGTGGCTTCTGGACTGTACTTTGGCATTGTTAATGTGATTTCCTTAAGAATGTTCATTCCTTTTACAGCCCTCTATAACTTAATTCAGTATTCATTCTGTACCTTCAAATAAAGCAAAAATATATTAAGTTCTTAATAATAATAACAATAGCTACAGCCATAATCACTCTTTCATACATTACCCCTTGGTAACTGATACAGATGGAATTTTTTTTTGTGTCCATGTAGAGAAGGTGATGTGACTTGGAGAGATAATATTTTGGTTTTGCTAATATGTGTCAGTGATCAAAGTTTTAGCATGGAGTAAAAGTCTGTAGTAATTACATGATATGAATTTAAGTTTTTACTTCCTGGGAATTATTTATTCCTTAATATAACTGACCTTTCTTTAAGAGGTGAGAGTCTTAAATATATTTTTATTCATTTTTTCAATCAATTTTATTTAATGGCACTGGATCGTTTCCAAATATCACTTCCCTCAGGATCAAGATAAGTGCATAATATGTGGAAAAAGGGACTGGTAATGGGAGAATTATAAGAATGCAGTCAGTCTATGCAGAGATGCAACAAGAAAGGCCAGGGCCCTCTTTGAATTAAATCTGGTGAAAGAAGTGAAAAACAAAAAGGGCTTCATCAAATACATTAGCAGCAAAAGAAAGAACTGGTACAATGAAGACCCACTGGTGAATGAGGCGGAACCCTGGTAACCAAGGACACAGAGAAGGCAGAATTACTGAGTGCTGCCTTTGTTTCAGTCTTTTCTGTTGGGACCAGCTCCTAGGAATCCCAGACACTGTAAGAAAGAGAGAAAGCCTGGTCAGTAAGTATTTGCTTAGAGCTCATTTGAATAACCTGAACATATAAAAATTCATGGACCCTGATGGGATCAGTGCTGAGAGAGCTTGCTGATGTTATCTACCACTCTCCATCATCTGTGAAAGATCACAGGGAACAGAAGCAGTGTCTGAGGACTGGAGGAAATCCAGTGACACTCCAATCTTTAAAAAGTGTGAGAAGGTGACCCCAATAAACTACAGACTCGTCAGCTTCACCTCCAAAAACATAAGTAGGACAGAGAATCTCTGACACAATATGGTGCTTGACCACTGGGGGAGACTCAACAAGAACAAGTAGGGCTTTAAAATAGATTTGAAGGGGGAAGGGGCTGAAACCAGTCCCCCCAGTCAGGAGACAGAGGGTGGTAAGCTGGAGTCAGGGGTGAAACCAGCAGCCCAGCTGCAGTGCATGTACACTAATGCACGATGCACGGGTAACAAACAAGAGGAGGAGAGAGCCTTGTTGCAGCAAGAAAGTTATGATGCAGTTGCCATCACAGAGATGTGGTGGGAAGACTTGCATGACTGGAGCACTGCAATTGACGGCTACAGGCTCTTCAGGAGAGACAGGCAAGGAAGAAGGGGTGGAGGGGTGGCCCTGTACATCAGGGAGGTGCTAGATGCCATTGAGCTAGAGATCAGGGACGATCAGTTTGAGTGCGTGTGGGTGAGAATTAGAGGGAACACCAGCAGGGAAGACATCCTGGTTGGAGTCTGTTATAGACCACCCAACCAGGAGGATGATCTTGATGAAGCATTCTATAGGCAGCTTAAGGCTGTCTCAAGATCGCCTGACCTTGTTTTCATGGGTGACTTCAACCTGCTTGATATCTGCTGGGATCTCAACACAGCAGAGAGGAGGCAGTCTAGGAGGTTCTTAGAGTGCATGGAGGACAGCTTCTTATCCCAGCTGCTGCACAAGCCTACCAGGGGTAAGGCTATGCTTGACCTCCTCTTCACCAACAGGGAAGGGCTGGTGGGTGATGTGGTGGTCGGAGGGTGTTTAGGCAGCTGTGACCATGAGATAATTGAATTTTCAGTATTCAGTCAAGCTAAGAGGGGGAGCAAGAAGACCTCCACTCTGGACTTCCGGAGGGCAGACTTCAGGTTACTGAAGGAACTAACTCAGAAGATTCCTTGGGAAAGAGCCCTTAAAAACAAAGGGGTCCAGGAGAGCAGGACCTACTTCAAGACAGAACTCTTGAAGGTGCAGAAATAGGCTGTGCCAATGTGCTGGAAGATGAGCCACCGGGGCAGACAGCCAGCCTGGATGGGTAACGAACTTCTAATAGAACTAAGGGAAAAAAAGAGGGTGTACCATCTTTGGAAGAAAGGTGAGGCAACCCAGAGAATGTTTAAGGATGTTGCTAGGTCTTGTAGTAAGAAAATTAGGGAGGCAAAAGCACATTTAGAGCTTAGACTGGCCTCTGCTGTGAAGGACAACAAAAAGTCCTTCCATAAATACATCAATAGCAAGAAGAAGGGCAAGGACAACCTCCACTCCTTGGTTGACATGGAGGGGAACATAGTAACAAAGAATGAGGAAAAGGCAGAGGTACTTAACACCTTCTTTACCTCAAATTTTACTAGCAGGACAGAACGTCTTCCAGACAGCTGGCCTGCAGAGCTGGCAGAAGGAGCCAGGGAGCAGCACAGTCTCCAGCTGTTCCAGGAGGAGAGGCTAGTTTGAGATCTCCTCAGCCGCTTGGATCCCCACAAGTCCATGGGACCAGACGGGATCCATCCTAGGGTGCTGAGAGAGCTGCCAGATGAGCTGGCCAAGCCACTTTCCATCATTTTTCAGCAGTCCTGGCTCACTGGACAGGTCCCAGAAGACTGGAAGCTGGCCAACTGGAAGCTGGCCGGTTGGATGAGCCAGGGAATTATAGGCCTGTCAGCCTGACTTCAGTGCCAGGCAAGATTATGGAACAGGTCACCTTGAGTGCAATCACACAGCACTTCCAGGATGGCCAAGGAATCAGGCCCAGCCAGCATGGATTTAGGAAGGGCAAGTCCTGCCTGACCAACCTGATCTCCTTCTGTGATCAGGTGACCCGCCTGGTGGATGTGGGGAGGTCTGTGGATGTAGTCTACCTGGACTTCAGCAAGGCCTTTGACACCATCCCCCACAGCAAACTCCTGGCCAAGCTGTCAGCCCACGGCTTGGACAGGCGCACACTGCGTTGGGTTAGGAACTGGCTGGAGGGCTGATCCCAGATAGTGGTGGTGAATGGTGCCACATCCAGCTGGCACCCAGTCACTAGTGGTGTGCCCCAAGGATCAAAGCTGGGCCCATCCTGTTTGATATCTTTATTGATGATCTGGATGAGGGGATTGAGTCCATCATCAGTAAGTTTGCAGATGACACCAAGCTGGGGGCAGGTGTTGATCTGCTGGAGAGTGTAGGGGCTTTGCAGATGGACCTTGACAGGATGGACAGATTGGTGGAGTCCAACAGCATGAGATTTAATACATCCCCATGCTCTTTAACATCTTTATTGATGATCTGGATGAGGGCATTGAGTCCATCATCAGTAAATTTGGGGATGACACCAAGCTGGGGGCAGGAGTTGATCTGAGGGAGGGCAGAGGGGCTTTGCAGAGGGACCTCAACAGGCTGGACAGATAGGCAGAATCCAACGGCATGAGATTGAACACATCCAAGTGCCGGGTTCTGCACATTGGCCACAACAACCCCATGCAGTGCTACAGGCTGGGGTCAGAGTGGCTGGAGAGCAGCCAGGCAGAGAGGGACCTGGGGGTTCTGGTCGATGGCAGGCTGAACATGAGCCTGCAGTGTGCCCAGGCAGCCAAGAAGTCCAATGGCATCCTGGCCTGCATCAGGAACAGTGTGGCCAGCAGGAGCAGGGAGGTCATTCTGCCCCTGTACGCTGCACTGGTTAGGCCACACCTTGAGTCCTGTGTCCAGTTCTGAGCCCCTCAGTTTAGGAAGGATGTTGACTTCCAGGAATGTGTCTGGAGAAGGGCGATGAAGTTGGTGAGGGGTTTGGAACACAAGCTGTATGAGGAGAGACTGAGGGAGCTGGGGGTTGCTTATCCTGGAGAAGAGTAGACTGAGGGGTGACCTTATTGCTCTCTACAACTACCTGAAGTGAGGTTATAGACAGGCAGAGGTTGGTCTCTTCTCCCAGGCAGCCAGCACTAGAACAAGAGGACACAGTCTCAGGCTGCACCAGGGGAGATTTAGGCTGGAGTTTAGGAAGAAATTCTATACAGAGAGAGTGATTGCCCATTGGAATGGTCTGCCCATGAAGGTGGTGGGGTCACCATCATTGGAGGTGTTCAGGAGGAGCCTTGATAGGCTGCTTGATGCCTTGGTCTAGTTGTTTGGGTGGGTTGGATTGGTTGGTAGGTTGGACGCAATGATCTTGAAGGTCTCTTCCAACCAGGTTTATTCTATTCTATTCTATAACCTTGCCAAAACTGCAAATTAGACAGATAGAACCTAAAGAGGCTATAAAAGATGAACCAGTATTCACACTACTATCACTGGGATTCTCTCTGGGGCTGCAATATAGTCCAGATTACATAGAACAAACAGAGTTCCACCCACTGGAGGGATGCTGTTGCTGTATGTTAGCCAGTAAGGCTTTTGGGTTGCTCTTGATTACCTTGCATGGTAAGAGGCTGGTGCTGATTGCTAGCAGGGATGCCATGCTGTCTCAATGGCCCAGCTGGCCTTGACACAATGGCAGGTGTCTCTTGGATCTTCTTCCCATGATTTCATAGGCTGTCCTGGGATTTCAGGCTCTTAGACAAATAGCTCATTTCAATGTCTTCACAATGATGTCTGATTTTGCAAAGCAGGCACTTAGGCTGGAAGTGACTTATTGCTGCAGGGCACAATGATCAGGGTCTTGGTTCACCCTGGCTCTGTCCCTTTTACTGGCAAGACACTTCTGTCTGCTGCTGGGCTTCTGTGACATGTTACTGTGAAGGGCACCTGTGTCTTTCTGGGTAAACTGAGGCACAGCACAGATTCTGAGTTTTAAGGCCAAGCAAGACTTTGCTTAACTGAGTTGTAGGGCAAGGTTTGGCTTCTCAGGCTTGCAAGGTAAGGCTTGTGGCTTCTTTCCCAGATCTTGGACAAGGCAATTCAGGGCAAGGCAAGTTGAATACAATTTGCCCTGTGTTTATCGCTTTCCCAAGATTCAATTTGGCCAATAAGGCTACTGAAGCAAGCAGAACAGTTAACCAATTAAAAAAGGATTCTTCCAGGCTGTGAGCACAAAAAGTAAAGACAGGCTTTGTCTAGGAGAAGCATGGCTGGTGCACATGCTCTTTCAACATAAAGGAGAACATATCACTTCTTTACCAGGCTTTTTGGTGCCTGGGTTCTTTTGTCTTTTCCCTGCATTTGCCTGGAACACTGCAGGAGGGAAAGGAGAGTGGGATCATGCCTGGACATCTCAGGACTTGTTCTGGATTTATGTTTGGCCTGTTTGGCCCCATCATCACAGTCATTTCTAAGCAAATGGAGAGAAATAAGGTTATGAGGAGCAGCCAGGATGGATTTACAAAGAGGAACTCATGTTTGATTAATCTGATAGCCTTCTATGGTGGTGTGGCTGAATTGGTAGATGTGGGAAGAGTAGTAAATGTTGTCTTTCTTGACTTTAATAAGGGGAGGTGGTGGAGTCACCATCGTTGGAGGTGTTCAGGAGGAGACTTGATGGGGTGCTTGGTGCCATGATCTAGTTGTTTGGGTGAGTTGGATTGGTTGATAGGTTGGACGCGATGATCTTGAAGGTCTCTTCCAACCTGGTTTATTGTATTGTATTGTATCGTATTTTGGCATTGTCTCCTGTAACATCCCAGTAGTTCTCAGATGGACTGAGAACTGGATAAAAATCAGATCCCAGAGGGTCTTGATCGACAGTGTCAAGACCAGTTGGGGAACCATACCTAGTAATCCTCCCAGTGGTCTGCGGGTCTCCTACCCTATAGGGGCTAGAATTCAGTGTCAAGATCGGTACATGTCAGGGTCACCAGTTATTGGGTGCTGGACTGGCCAGAGAGAAAACACACAGATACTCAGGAGCTTCTGCATCAATCAACCACTAGCTCCTTAACTGTGGTAGGTTGAGAGAGCAATTCTCCCACCACAGGCAAAAATGAGACTCAAACAAATGGATTGCAAAGGTGGTGGAAAGTTTAAATGGAAAAGCAGTGAAAATTTTACAGAGAAGCACAAGCACAGTGACAAAAGAGAGATCCCAAAGCATACCCAAAGCATCCCATCCCCACCTGAGGGTACACCCAAAACCCCCAGGGCTCTTTCTCCCTCTCCGGCCTTGGGCCTAGCCAGGGTCAAGAAAGGCCGCAAGGCGGCTCACCCCGTTACCAGGTAGCGGTGAGGGAAAAAAGAGGAAGTGCAGGACCCCCACTGATGTCCTATAGGGGAGCAGGGCATTATGGGATGAAATACTTAGCTTCCTGTGCCCAGTCACTGGGTTTGACCCTCTGGGACATCACAGATGTGGCTTGTGTGGCAGCATCCAGCCTGAACCACCACATTAATGAATAGACATCATGGCTTAAGTACCTTCGTTCTGCCTTCACAGCTCATTCTCCTCTGACTTTCCCAGAGATGACATTAGCCCCTTCATTCTCTTATCTTCACAGCTGCTCTTTACTCTGGAGATATTTAGCTTTCAAGTCAAGGGGAAGATACCGGACCAAGGCTGCTCATTATCACTTTAGGTTGCCTGCAGCCTCATTAGGCTATGCCTTTTAAAAATTTTCACAGATCTTGAATAGAAAGTAGTAAAATGTAAATAATTCACTATTTGGTGTAAAAACTAAAATAATGATAATTCTAAACAATCCCATTGGAAAGATAATGGACTTCTCACTTGCTTGGGCTGGGAGATAGTAATTTGCTTCTGCTTAACCTTGGCTGCACTGCTTTTGTTGTGACTAGTATTAACTTCTCTGCTTCTGCGCCTTGTACCTTTTGTACAGAGGAGTAAGGGGGAGGCAGGGAGTGAGAAGCTAGTAGCTTCCCTGGTCCCTGGCCAGGGGGGTTTCTTGTGCTGCTTATTAATTGTAAATATCTGTAAATATTGTAATACAGTATATTTGTACATATTCCTTGCATTCCATTATAGATTGCAGTTTTGCTTATAAATACAGGTTTCATTTGCTTCCAGCTGAGCTGGTCTGGCAAATTTAATGTTGGGGAGGAAATGTTAATGCACCACACCCACCCGAAGTAACCTTGCTTTTCAGGGGGTTTGGATTTGGTCTCTGGAGATCACTTCCAAACCTGAACATTATGTGATTGTGTGATCATATAGACATGATTTTATAGTGTTTGGTTTTTTTTAATTTACAAATGTATAAATTTGTAATTTGTAATTATAATTTACAAATTATAAATAGTTTCCTCCTTAAGTCAAGATGTTGAAATACAAGGCTGACACTGCGCTCAGAATGTTTTGGACATATGCATGTTCGTTACAATATCTTCAAAGGTAACTCTGTGTTTGGTGTTAACAACATAGCATTGACAAGATTACAATCTTATTTAGTGTCGTGGGTTGAGGCAGCCCCCCCCCCACCACAGACAGAAATAATGACTCTGACAAACGGATTGCAAAAGTTATAGAAAGTTTAAATAGGAAAAGAGTGAGTGTGTACAGAATACCAGAAGCAGTGACAAAAGAAACCCCAAGGCAGACCCAGAAACATCCCATCCCCACCTGAGGGTGGGCCCAAGAACCCCAGGACTCCTTCTTCCCTCCCCCACTGCTAGGCTAGTCTCATCTGGCCAGACCTGAGACTGCCCATCCCCCTGGCCTTGGACCTAACCAGGCCCAAGGCTGGGAGATGTCTCCCCAGTTACCGGGTGCTGGCGAGGGGAAGAAAGAGGAAGTGCCAGACCCTGCACTGGATTTTATAGCGGTGCAGAGGATTGTGGTAGGAGATACCTGGTTTCCTGTGTCCACCCACTGGGCTGGACTTCTGGACACAGGAAGTACACCACGTAGTAGAGGGCACTCAGCCCAAACCACCACATTTAGAAATCACCAATCTTATTTAAAATTACCAGTTTGAAGACATAGATTTTTATTTTTTTTTTAAATTCACCAAAATGCCACAATCAGCACGGGGTTATTAAAGTGCTTATTCTGTCCTCTGGCACTGCATATAATTCTTCTCTCTCAATTATGATAAATCTGTTATTTACTGGGATGCTGATGACACTATGTGGCTGTTACCTGGTAAGAGGACTAAACTGCCACAGAAGAATACTATTCTTCATGCTGAACTAATGGAAAAAAACAAAGTGACTTCATGAAAATGAAACTAATACTGAATTTAGATAAGGCTTCTGAGATATTTTTCATATCCTCACCTCTGTCAAGGAGGACAATTTTCACATGGATCCAGGCAAGAATGCGCAGTAACACAATAGGTTTTACTATACACCTTGAAATATCATATTTAACCTTGTTATATTCTTTTAACTTTGTTTAGTACCAAGGCAGTAGTAAAGATGGCACTACATGTTTCTTTATGTTACCCATAGAGTTAATCTTGTCCACATTTGTTTAATGTGCTGGTTTAAGAAGATTTGCATACATTTTATATAATTAGAATTTGATCTCTTTTATGAGTGCTTGTTCATAAGGCAGGGTTAGTGTCAGATTTCCCTTTATATATTTATATGTATTCCTGTGCATATGTTTGGATTGCATAAAAAAAGGATGCCTCTTCCAGATAAACAGTGTTATGTAGAAATAGCCTGTCAGCCTGACCTCAGTGCCAGGCAGGATTATGGAACGGGTCATCTTGAGTCCAATCACACAGCACTTCCAGGATGGCCAGGGGCTCAGGCCCAGCCAGCATGGATTTAGGAAAGGCAGGTCCTGCCTGACATCTCCTTCTATGATCAGGTGACCTGCCTGGTGGATGTGGGGAGGCCTGTGGATGTGGTGACCTGGACCTCAGCAAGGCCTTTGACACTGTCTCCCACAGCAAACTCCTGGCCAAGCTGGCAGCCCATGGCTTGGACAGGAGCACACTGCATAGGGTTAGGAAGTGGCTGGAGGGCCCATTCCAGAGGGTGGTGGTGAATGGTGCCACATCCAGCTGGTGGCCAGTCACTAGTGGTGTGCCCCAAGGATCAGTGCTGGGCCCCATGCTCTTTAACATCTTTATTGATGATCTGGATGAGGGCATTGAGTCCATCATCAGTAAATTTGGGGATGACACCAAGCTGGGGGCAGGAGTTGATCTGCTGGAGGGTAGAGAGGCTTTGCAGAGGGACCTCGACAGGCTGGACAGATGGGCAGAATCCAACGGCATGAGATTGAACACATCCAAGTGCCGGGTTCTGCACATTGGCCACAACAACCCCATGCAGTGCTACAGGCTGGGGTCGGAGCGGCTGGAGAGCAGCTAGGCAGAGAGGGACATGGGGGTACTGGCTGATGGAAGACTGAACATGAGCCTACAGTGTGCCCAGGTGGCCAAGAGGGCCAATGTCATCCTGGCCTGCATCAGGAACAGTGTGGCCAGCAGGAGCAGGGAGGTCATTCTGCCCCTGTACACTGCACTGGTTAGGCCACACCTTGAGTCCTGTGTCCAGTTGTGGGCCCCTCAGTTTAGGAAGGATGTTGACTCGCTGGAACGTGTCCAGAGAAGGGTAACAAGGTTGGTGAGGGGTTTGGAACACAAGCCCTATGAGGATAGGCTGAGGGAGCTGGGGTTGCTTAGCCTGGAGAGAGGAGACTCACGGGTGACCTTCTTGCTCTCTACAACTACCTGGAGGGAGGTTGTGGACAGGCAGAGGTTGGCCTCTTCTCCCAGGCAGCCAGCACCAGAACAAGAGGACACAGTCTCAAGCTGTGCTGGGGGACGTTTAGACTGGATGGTAGGAATAAGTTCTATACAGAAAGAATGATTGCCCATTGGAATGGTCTGCCTGGGGAGGTGGTGGATTCACCATCATTGGAGGTGTTCTGGAGGAGACTTGATGGGGTGCTTGGTGCCATGATCTAGTTGTTTGGGTGGGTTGGATTGGTTGATGGGTTGGACGCGATGATCTTGAAGGTCTCTTCCAACATGGCTTATTGTATCCTAGTATATTGTATCTTCAACTTGTTATTTTTGTATGCTAAATGTTCAGACAAAAGCCCATGGGAATTATAGTAGCTTTTTAGACAAACCATCTCATTGAAATTTCAGGTTGTCTTGCTATTCCCTTCGTTTTGTTAAGCTTCAGGAGGTTTAGTGAATTCAGTACCTATTAGGCAGCTCTGCTGCTACTGAAGGTTAACACTTGAAGTGTGTGTTAATACAAACCTGTAAGCTGCTGGCACAATCGTTGCTATCAATACAGACTGGCAGATGAGGTGATGGAAATGAGCCCTGTGAAACAGGTCTTGGGGGTACTGATGGATGAGAAGCTGGACATGAGCAGATAGCATGTTCTTGCAGCCCAGAAGGCAAATTGCATCCTGGGCTGCATCAAAAGATATGTGGCCAGCAGAACAAGTGAGGCTATTCTGCCACTTTTCTCTGGTGAGACTTCACCTTGAGTATTGTGTCCAGGCCTGGAGCCCTCAATACAGAAATGACATGGACCTAACAGAGTGGGTCCAGAGGAGGGCCATGAAAATGATCAAGAGGTTGGAATACCTCTGCTACAAAGACAGACTGAGAGAACTGGGGTTGTTCAGACTGGAGAAGAGAGCACTCTGGGGAGACCCAATAACAACATTCCAGTACCTGAAGGCAGCCTACAAGATGGATGGAGAGAGACTTTTTATAAAGGCCTGTAGTGATAGGATGAGGGGCAATGGCTTCAAACCAGACAAGAGTAGATCTAGACTGGATGTTAGGAACAAGTTCTGTACTGTGAAGTGTGGTGGTTTGGGCTGAGTGCCCTCTGCTATGTGGTGTACTTCCTGTGTCCAGAAGTCCAGCCCAGTGGGTGAACACAGGAAACCAGGTATCTCCTACCACAATCCTCTGCACCGCTATAAAATCTAGTGCGGAGTCTGGCACTTCCTCTTTCTTCCCTCGCCGGCACCTGGTAACTGGGGGAGACATCTCCCAGCCTTGGGCCTGGCTAGGCCCAAGTCCAGGGGGATGGGTAGTCTCAGGTCTGGCCAGCTGAGACTAGCCTAGCAGTAGGGGGAGGGAAGAAGGAGTCCTGGGGTTCTTGGGCCCACCCTCAGGTGGGGATGGGATGTTTCTGGGTCTGCCTTGGGGTTTCTTTTGTCACTGTTTCTGGTTCTCTGTGCACATTCACTTTTTTTTTCCTATTTAAACTTTCCATAACTTTTGCAATCCGTTTGTCAGAGTCATTATTTCTGTCTGTGGTGGGGAGGGGGCTGCCTCAACCCACTACAGAAGGTAGTGGAACACAGGCCAGAGAAGTGGCTGTGGCCCCATCCCTGAAGATATTCTAAGTGAGGCTTGACAAGGCTCTGGGCAACCTGATCTAGTCAAAGCTGCCCCTTAAGTTCTGCAATTCTGCAGATGCAAGTTTGGTGGGGGTTTTTTGTGTTTTTCTGGTGTGTGTGTGTGTTTATTTGGTTGGTTTGGTTTGTTTGTGTTTAAACGGTATTTTCACACTATGTCACCTGACAAGCATTACACTCTTATCTTATTTTGTCTGTTTTCCTTCTCTCTAATAAAAAATGTGTGACTCAGGAAATCTGAGAACTTCTGGTTTGATGATGTAGGTGGCATACTGCGACTCAAGTCATACTAAATAACAAAATAAAGTGGCTCTTGAATAGAATGCATAATTTACTAAAAATATACAGAGATAGCAATCAATGAGAAATTACTGTAAGTAATATGATGGTCATTTAATGCAAATGTACCTAACTTCTTTGTGCTAGATATACACATTATATGCAATATATAAAATAACAAAATTGTGTAACATATGTAATGCAAACATAGTACATTCAGAAACAGCTGCCAGATAAGTAGACACAGACTGATATCAGGAGAATGTGGAACAAAGTATTAAATGGTGTTGGAAACACAACTCAAAAATACACTAGTTTCCAAACTAATATAATAGTTTACCTGTGTTAGAGAAATGTCAAGAATGAGATGCATGCATTTGCACAGGCATAGTAAATTGCTTAGATTAGTCTTGGACACATGCGCAGTTCTTTAATTAAAATTAATTTTGGTTTTTCTCCACCCCTCCCCAGATGTGCTGAATTTTCTATGTTTGTCTAATCCTTCATTCATCTCAAGGTGTTGTTTTCCATATACATGCCTGTTATTCTGCCTGCATAGCCCAAATACACTGGCCCCTCTCAAAGACTATAAGCAAAGAGGCAGATCAGTTATTAGAAGGTCTCTATGATACTATAAATCAGAGGCAGGTGCTCTAGGCATTCAGGAGCAAGAATGGAAATCAGATTGCAAATTAAGTATTTCTACCAGCAAAACAGCAGAAACAAAGAAAGCTGTTTCTAAAATAACAGGAAGAAACTGCTCTATACTTTTGGATCCTGTGAAACTGAATTTGGCAAAGAGAAGAAAATGAACACCGATAATTAATAGAGTTGCAGGAAGCCTAGCTAAAAGTAAATGTAATATCTCTAAATAAACTGATCATCTGTACTGATGCAAATTAGCCATGAAAGGAGCTAGCTGTTCTTGTCTTCCAGGGAAAGTCCAAAGAAATAGGTATTGAAACTAAACCTTATTAATACACTGGTATTTCTAATAGATTTCAGGAATGTTGTATTCTTTTTACTGTAGAATTACAGTAAATAAAGATCTGGGTTTGCTCTTTGTGACCGGTTTAGGCTGTGCCTTTAAGAAATGGACACTTTCTGAACACTCTGGCTGAATGTTTTTGATATTTGAATGAAAACAAAGATATGCTAAACTGATTTCATTGGTAGAATGCAACTGTAAGTTTTAGCTTAGTCTGTTCAGTCTGTTCTGTCTGTTCTTCTCTCTGTCCTGTGAGCTGGCCTGTTTCTCTCTCTGAAGCAACAGCTTGCTGGGCAGGAATGACCTTGCTAACCAGATAAGAAAACTAACTCTTGCATTTGCTTTGAGCTTAACAGAATTTTCTCTTTAATTACCTTTCTCTCTCTCTCTCTAACCCTTTTGGGAAAAAGGGGAGGTAGGGAGGGAGAAGGGGGGGGACAGGCCGAACCCCCCTGGCTGCGGGGCGGGGGGGAAGGTCTCCTGTATTACATACAGTGCTGCATATTTCTGTATATATTGTAATTATTGTATATTTTTGTACATATTCATTGCCTTCCATTTCTGCTTGTAAATATAGCTTTCATCTGCTTCTCCGGCTGAGTTAGCTGTGGATTCTTTTGTGTGTGGGGAGGGGAACTTACTCACCCTGCCACACATATTCTTATTGGCGGCCCAACGCACGGCTTGTGGATAATTGCCGTCCAGAAGCAGAGCAAACAGGTTGCTTGATTTATTGTCTGCTCGAGTCGGAGTTGCAAGCATAAAAGTGTTTTGGATTTTAAAGCATCCGTTCTTTTCAATTTTTGGGGTCCTTATCTATAAGCATGTTCTGGGATTGATTTTCAATCACTTAGGCAGATACTTGATGTATAAATTGTATTTATGGTTTAAGTATAAGATTCAGCTTCTCTATGGCCAGTGCCTGGGATTCTTTTGGTTTAATAGATACAGGAATGTGACCTCCACCACTCTGCCCATAGAGATAAAGGAGTTTAAGATCCCGGCAGGCGAAAGGGTTGTTTTAAGTCATGGCAGGGATCCAAAGGTGATTTATTTTATGTGTGCAATCCTGCTGTTGGTGATAAGTAATGTGTTCTTGTTATATGCTCTGTACCAGGAGAGGAAAAAAGTATCTAAAGCCTGTTTTGTAATTAGGCGTAGATCGAGAAGGAGAAAACACAGCTCTAACTCTACCCCAGAGATATCTAGTGATGAGGAGAATGCAGAATCTGTATCAGTTAAAGATAAAGCTAAAAAGTCCATCGGAAAGGCTGCTCTGAACGGTGCTGTTGGTGGTTCTGGCAATCAGCCAGCGGCAACAGCAGCTCCTAACATGGCGGCTCCCACATCCTTGGCAGCCATTAACAAGGCAAAGCCATTTCCTCTTTCTTCTTCAGCAGGACCGGAAGTGTCCTCCACAGCAGCTGATCCATCTCAAAACCTGTCAGCTTCTGTTAAGGCAGCTGTAAATCCAGACACAGCTCCAGTTAAGCAGGTAGCTGTTTTAAAAATGAAAAGTGGAAAGAGCAAAGCTGATCCGGGAGATGATCCTGGTGAGGAAACTTCTGCTTGAAGAGACCCTGCTGAGATGGAGGAAAAGGTTTGTCTTAAAGATATAGCTGAGTTATTGAGATCATCACTGGATGGAGATGCAGGGCAAATTGCTGATAGGAGAACAACTAGAGGTGTTACTCCTGACCTTAAAGAGATTCTTAGGAGAGTGACAGTAAGATTAGTGAAACAAGAGCTTCAGGAAGAGGAGGCAGAGGAGGAGACAGATGACATTGACAGCTGTTCATCACCAAGGGAGGAATTGAGAAATGTGCGTAAAGATTATAAGAGCAGATAAGGAGCCAATTCTAGCTTGGCTTAGCAGATGTTATGATACAGCTGCTCCAGCTCTGGTAGTTGGAGACAAGTCAGCAGCTCAACTAGGAACTCTCTCAAAGGATAATGGAATAGATAGACATCTAGGCAGGACTCTCGGTAAGGTTACTCTCTGTATATGCCTTTTAATGGCAACTCTCATGAGATATCCTTCCCGAGATGATCTTCATGGAATCCTGGACTACCATAGATGAGGAAATCAAGCGTCTGAGAGAATTTGCTGTTAGGGAGGTACTCTATGGTGGCCATGAGACTCTGAATCCTGATGAAATTCCTGTAGGAACTGGTCTTGCTAAAAAGCTCATCAAACTTGCTCCTCCTAATTATGCAAATATTCTGGCAAGCAGAATTGTGGCAAGAAATTATGGTGGAGCTTCTCCTACGGTTGGCCAATTCACTGATCAAATGAGACAATTGGAGGATAGCATGACACGTATTTCTCTGGTTTCAACCATTGAAACTCTGTCTGGAAAAATTGAGAATTGCATGAAAGAGCTGAAGGATGAATTTAAAAATACCATATCCCAATTGACACAAAGAGATAATTCCAATTCTTCCTCCAGATGGATACAGGTTTCCTCTGTGAGGAATAGATGTCCTCCAAGGATGTCATTCCAAAACAGGTCATTCCAAAACAGATCCAACCAAAACAGACCACCAAGGCAATCACATGCGAGTATTTGGATAACTCTGCGTGATCAGTTTGGTGAGAACATGAACAGATGGGATGGTCAACCAACTTCTAATCTTTTCAGGAGACTGAGGGGACTGCAAAGTGACAGAACTGGAGGTAGCAATACCAGAAGGGTGGCTGTTACTTCCACAGTTCCCCAGGAAAACTCTAGTAGCTCCAACAGTGGCTCCAGTTCTAACACTGCACACTGTGCTCATTGCACATGTGGGCATGTTCCCCATAACTAGGGGTGCCCTGCCTCCTGCCAGGGGGAGGAGAGGGGTAACAGAGATAACAGAATCTATTGGGATGTGTACATCCAGTGGCCTGGCACTTCACAATTTCAGAAGAACAGGGCCTTGGTTGACACAGGGGCTCAGTGCACCATAATGCCATCAAATTATCAGGGATCAGAAGCTATAACTATTCTGGGAGACACTGGTGGATCTCAAGAGTTGACTAAGGTGGAGGTTGATACAAGTTTAACTGGTAAACAGTGGAGGAAGCATACAGTTGTGACCGGACCTGACGCACCTTGTTATTTTGGGAATTGATTTTCTGAGAGAAGGGCGTTTCAAAGACCCTAGAGGTTACAAATGGGCTTTTGGAGTAGCATCTGTAGAAATTGATGGACAAAAGTTGAAGCTGTCTGTTAGACCTGAGCTTTCTGATGAATCTGCAGTTGTGGGACAACACAAGATTCAGGACATTAAATTGCCGGTTGCTTCTCAGACTGTGCATCACAGACAATACAGAACCAACCGTGACTCTTTGTTGCCCATTCAGAATCTGATTCGTCAGCTGGAGAGTCAGAAAGTCATCAGCAAAACTCATTCACCTTTCAACAGTGCAGTGTGGCCTGTGAGAAAGCAGAATGGAGACTGGTGTCTGACAGTCAACTACCGAGCCCTGAATGAAGTGACTCCACCTATGAGTGCAGCAGTACCAGACATGATGGAACTGCAGTATGAGCTGGAATCCAAAGAGGCCAAATGGTATGCTACCATAGACATTGCTAATGCCTTCTTCTCTATTCCCATAGCAGAGGAATGCAGGCCTCAGTTTGCTTTCACCTGGAGAGGAATCCAGTACATTTTCAACAGATTGCCAATGGGCTGGATCCACAGCTCAAGCATCTGTCATGCAGTGATCCATGATGCTCTGGAGGAAGGTGGTGCTCCAGAACACATCCAGTTAATCGATGACATCATCGTCTGGGGTAAAACTGCTGAGGAAGTCTTTGAGAAAGGTAACAAAATCATTGACATTCTTCTGAATGCAGGTTTTGCCATCAAGCGAGACAAGGTGAAAGGACCTACCAGAGAGATCCAGTTTCTGGGAGTGCGGTGGCAGGATGGACGCCGACACATTCCAGTGGATGTGGTAAATAGAGTCTCTACCATGGCAAATCCCATGAACAAGCACGAAACTCTACGTTTCTTGGGGATAGTGGGATTTTGGAGACTGCACATCCCTGGATACAGTCAGATTGTGAAACCTCTGTATGATGTGACTCGAAAGAGAAACCATTTCCACTGGGGACCTGAACAACAAGCAGCCTTTGACCAGATAAACCAAGAGGTAGTGCAAGCAATGGGTCTGGGACCTGTCCGAGATGGTCCAGACATTAAGAACATTTTGTACACGGCTGCAAGTGACAATGGTCCAACCTGGTGCTTGTGGCAAAGAGCTCCAGGTGAGACACGTGGACGACCTCTTGGTTTCTGGAGTCGAGGTTACAGAGGTTCAGAGGCTAACTATACTCCAACAGAGAAAGAGATTCTAGCTGCCTATGAAGGAGTAAAAGCAGCTTCTGAAGTAATTGGAACTGAATCACAACTTCTCTTAGCTCCCAGATTACCAGTTTTGAATTGGATGTTCAAAGGCAAAGGTTCCACACCACATCATGCAACAGATTCCACCTGGTCTAAGTGGATGGCTCTGATAACACAGAGAGCACGAATGGGAAATCTTGAAAGACCTGGTCTAGTAGAGGTGATCTCAAGTTGGCCTGAAGGTACCAACTGTACCAAACCTCCAGAGGAGAGAGTAACTCGTGCTGAGGAAGCTCCTCCTTACAATGACCTATCTGATGATGAAAAGAAATATGCTTTGTTCACAGATGGTTCCTGTCGTCTTGTTGGGAACAGATGAAGGTGGAAGTCTGCAGTGTGGAGTCCAACACGCCGAGTTGCGGAGGCAAAGGATGGAGAAGGAGAATCCAGTCAGTTCGCAGAGGTAAAAGCTGTCCAGCTAGCTCTCAACGTAGCTGAACGTGAGAAAAGGCCAAAGCTTTATCTCTACGCTGACTCATGGATGGTAGCCAATGCTCTGTGGGGTTGGCTAAAGAACTGGAAAAAGAATGGTTGGCAGAGAAAAGGAAAGCCTATTTGGGCAGCTCACATGTGGCAGGACATTGCTGATCAAATCAAGAGAATTCCAGTGAAGGTGAGACACATTGATGCTCACATTCCTAAGAGCAAAGCTACTGAGGAACAGCAACACAACCATCAGGCAGATCTAGCTGCAAGAGTTTCTCCAGTAGACATGGACTCTGATCTTGATCTCAACTGGAAACACTGAGGTGAGATATTCTTAGCTCGGTGGACTCACAATTCATCAGGACATCAAGGCAGAGATGCAACCTACCAGTGGGCTCATGACAGATCCATAGACATTTCCATGGATGCTATCACACAAGTCATCCATGACTGTGACATTTGTGCTGCTATTAAGCAGGCAAAGCTAATTAAGCCCTTATGGTATGGTGACAGATGGTCCAGGTACAAGTATGGTGAGACTTGGTAAGTTGACTACATCACCCTACCATGTTCTCGTTCTGGTAAGCAGTATGTGCTTACTATGGTAGAGGCAAACACTGGAGGGTTGGAAACTTATCCAGTTCCACATGCAACTGCACACAACACCATTCTTGGTCTGGAGAGACAAATCCTGTGGAGACACGGAACTCCAGAGAGGATTGAGTCAGACAACGGAACTCACTTCAAAAACAACCTTATAAAGGGCTGGGCCAAAGAGCACAGCATTGAGTGGATATTCCACATTCTCTACTATGCACCAGCTGCAGGGAAGATTGAACGCTACAACGGTTTGTTGAAGACCACTCTTAAAGCCATGGGGGTTGGATCTTTAAAAAACTGGGAAAAGCATTTAGCACAAGCAACCTGGCTGGTAAATAGTAGAGGTTCAGTGAACCGAGCTGGACTGTCACACTCCAATCTGCTACAGAAAGTAGAAGGTGATAGAGTTCCTGTTGTTAGAGAAAAGAATCTGTTAGGTAAAGCCGTTTGGGTATTTTCTCCCTCAGGAGAGGCTAAACCTGTCCGAGGGGTGCCTTCAGCTGAAGGTCCGGGTCACACTTATTGGGTAATGCAAGAGAATGGTGAAATTCAGTGTATTCCACAAAGAAATTTAACTTTAGCTGAAAGAGTTTAATTTCAGAGTGTTGTACAGCTACATCGCGCCCAAAGGAAGAATCCCTGAGGAACCTACAGTGCACGTACCCTGAGAACCCTGAGAGCCCTGAGTCAACTGAGAGTCCCTGTTTTCCTGTTTTCCCTTTTCTTCGCTTCGTCTGCGAAGAGACAAACTGTTTTCCATTTTTCTTGTTTCTTGGACTTCTGAATCATCTACACCTGAGGATAGCCGGAATGGACTATGAACTTTACTTACAAACTGTAGATATTGTTTTAGATTGGATGGACAGTACGAACAGCCAATGAAATTGTTTAGCAGGGGTGGATTGTGACCGGTTTAGGCTGTGCCTTTAAGAAATGGACACTTTCTGAACACTCTGGCTGAATGTTTTTGATATTTGAATGAAAACAAAGATATGCTAAACTGATTTCATTGGTAGAATGCAACTGTAAGTTTTAGCTTAGTCTGTTCAGTCTGTTCTGTCTGTTCTTCTCTCTGTCCTGTGAGCTGGCCTGTTTCTCTCTCTGAAGCAACAGCTTGCTGGGCAGGAACGACCTTGGATTAACAGAGCTAACCAGATAAGAAAACTAACTCTTGCATTTGCTTTGAGCTTAACAGAATTTTCTCTTTAATTACCTTTCTCTCTCTCTCTCTAACCCTTTTGGGAAAAAGGGGAGGTAGGGAGGGAGAAGGGGGGGGGACAGGCCGAAACCCCCTGGCTGCAGGGGGGGGAAAAGGTCTCCTGTATTACACACATTGCTGTATATTTCTGTATATATTGTAATTATTGTATGTTTTTGTACATATTCATTGCCTTCCATTTCTGCTTGTAAATATAGCTTTCATCTGCTTCTCCGGCTGAGTTAGCTGTGGATTCTTTTGTGTGTGGGGAGGGGAACTCACTCACCCTGCCACACTCTTTTACTGTTTAGCTTCATTCTCCCCATGACTATAATTAAGTGTATTGCAGCTTTTCAAAATCTGCCGCTGCTATGTGTACTCAGGATTTTCTGTTCTTTTGTACTCTTCAGGCAATCTTTGTGCAGGCAATCTTTGTGCAAGTCTGAAATCAAACTGGAAAAGAGACAATGGAGTCTTTAAAATGCCAGTAATGCAGAATAATTTATATATTTAATTTTTTTTTTTGTTCCCCCTCTTACATCCTGAAAATGTAAAAAATTCATTGATATTATTTGCTGCTTTACTGTTAGGTGGCTTTCAGCTGTTGTTTACTATCCTGAATTTAAGAACTGTAGATATTGTTGAGAGTGAGAACTAGATGATCCTTGTGCTCCCTTCCAACCCTGACTGATATTATGGTACTATGATATTAAGAAGGCTTGTTGTTGCACAAACATACAGAAATAAATCCAAATAACTTACAAACTCTGTATAAAATAAAAAGAGAGAACAAGGTTGCAAGACACCTTTGAGGTCAAGCCCAACCTCTTGCCTGGAGCTCACAATCCTGCCACTACTGTCACTATCCCATGTCCTTCTGCTCTGCATCCACATATCTTTTTATCACCTGCAGGGATGGTGACTCTACCACCTCCCTGGACAGCCTGTTTCAATGCCTACTAACCACTTCTGTGAAGAAATCTTGCTAACGTCTAATCTGAACCTTTTTTGGCACAACTTGAGCCTGTTTCCTCTAGTCCTGTCACTTGTTGGCATATGAGAAGAGACTGACCCCCACCTCTCTCTGACTTCCAGTGAAGTTGTTGTAGGAGATGATGAGATAGGGTGAAATGAGGAGTAATGACTTTAAGCTGGAAGAGTGTAGATGTAGACTAGATATTAGGAAGAAATTCTTTACCATGAGAGTGGTGAGACACTGGAACAGGTTGCCCAGGGAAGGTGTCCTTACCCATGTCAGGGAGGTTGGAAACATTAAATTCCTTTCTTACACAAACGATTCTATCATTCTGTGATTCTATGAAGTATGCATAAGAGGTACAGTGAAGGCTGACTGTCTACAAGCAACTGAAAATGAAGATAACTAGCCTGTTGTGCTGGGTTACAGGCATCCTGGGGGGAGAGGGTTGCGAGAGCCCTGCTTTCCCCAGGGGACAAAAGAAAGCTGATCCAGGTGGACATGGTTTCTCCCTCCTGAGAGGAGGGCCCCCCCCCAGTCTAAATTGATCTGTTCCTCTCCCCTTCCTGTCCAGCAAGACTATAAAGGGGAGGGCATGGCAGCCGCCTTTATCTTTGTTCCTGCCTCACCTGTTTGAAAGGCCCCCTGCTGCTGCTAGCCTCCTGCTTCTGCCATGTGGTCAGGCCTGATCTTCTCCCTGCTACATCCACGTTTCCTTAAGGACTGAAAGCCACATACATGGGGAGAGATACAAGGCCATGCAAATTTGGTTTTGTATATTTTGCTATTCATCCTTATTCCTTACCCTTGTAAATCCTCCCTGTTATTGCTAGATAAATATTTTGTTAAAAAAATTACTTCTCCTACTTCCAAACCAATTCCAGGTTATTTTTGGTAGATTAAACTCCAGTTAACGCTCAAACCACAACACCTGTTTGCAAATCATAGAAAAAATAATTATGAAATGGTGGAGGAAAGGTGGCATAGATGATACACAGGTATTCAGAGTGGGTATAACATATAATGAGCTTGTGTAATAATCACCTACATTAGCTTCAGAGGAAAAGTGTGTGAATGAAACAAAATCAAAACAAAACAGAAAAAAAGAGGCTTTTTTTTTCTTCTTCTTCTTACTCTCTCCAGTAACCATTAAATGGTTCTCAATTGGATGTTTACACACTACTTCTGTTTATTGACTCTCATTCAAGGTTCATGTCCAGACATAACCCAAGAACAAAATACTTGGCACTTATTTCAGAATCAAAAGTCACTTTTTTTTTCTTATCCTTTTTTTTTCTTTTTAAATAGTAAATTTGGGGGGGGGGGCTTTAAAATTTAATTTCTTCAATATTTGTCTGCATTTCATATAACAATATACATACTTACACTAGCTAAAACCAATACTCCTTGAAGATGTAATTTCTCCCCTTGTTTACTTTTCCATCAAAGCACTAAGTGATTTCTCATGAACAGTAACAAAACAGGATTTTTTTTTCTCTTTATTTTACCTCTCTGAGCAAGGAGAAGTTAATTCTTTGTAAACTACGAAATATAACATTAATTTTAAAGGAATTTCTTATTTTGAAATCTTGTGAGTAGAAAAAAAGCCCCAGAATAGTAGTAGTAACACAGATAAATTGAAGGCTGAAGCAACCCATAAGGTATTTAACATTGCTTCATAGATCACTTACTGCCAGATTTATCATAAGCAGATATCTCAGATTCTTGACTGGTATATTTTATTAGTCATATTTGGTGTGCAACAATTACATGCAGTCTTTGCAGATATAGTCCATTCATCGCTATGAAATGTTTTCTCTTTGCAGCTGAATAGTAGTTACATGCCTCAACTGTACTTTTATATTCCATATAGCTAAGATCTAATGCACAACCATACACCAAAGTCTACAGAAAAATGTAAAACTAGTTTGTGAGACGTTAACATGTCCAAATGCCAGTGGGGGATTGAGCCCAGCTGGATATCAGATGCTCACCTCCCTTTCCCTTCTCAACTGAACAGAGAAGAGAAAGTATAATGAGAGGTTCATGGGCTGAGGTAAGAGAGGACATTCAGCTGTTACTTCCATGGGCAAAACTTGAGGAAAATTAATTGAATTGATTATGAATCAAATCAGAGTACAACAATAAGAAACAAAATCTAAGTCTTAAAAACATTTAATCTCATCCTTCCCTTCTTCTGCAGCTTAAATTTTCTTCCAGTTCTCTACTTTCTTCCACTCAGCAGCACAGAGGGACAGAGATGGAAGGTGTGGTCACTCCATCACAGATTCCTGCTGCTTTTTCCTCCTGAGGAGAAGGACTCCTCACATTCTTCACCTGCTCCAGTGTAGGGTCCATCACATGGGAGACTGTCCTCCATGAACTCCTCTAACATGAATCTTTCCCATACAGTGCAGTTCTTCATGAACTGCTTGTCCTAACTTGTATTCCCCTTACCAATCCCGATCAGCAGGGATTTGGAGGTGGCTGCACTAAGGTTCAAATAATTCCCTTAAGTTAATAAAGGCAAAACAATGCCAAATGGCTAATGAACTGGGTTTATTAGATTCATACTGGAGCAGAGGGAAAACAGGAAGGGAAAGCAATGGGAAAAATAGATATCAAAGAGAAAGGATATCACAATTTCCCTCATTCAAAAAAAGAAAAGTGGCATTGTCGCAGGACCAGTTTCAAATTTCTTGGCTGTAGCATTGGAGCAGAACAGTGCCAACTGGTCTTCTCTAGGCTGCAGGCAGTGTGAAACAGGGCCGTGCCACATGGCTTTTCTCCAGGACACAGGCAGTGGTGGGAACCAAACAGTACAGGGCCATCAGTACAGGCTGCCTGCTGAGGTGCAGGGCCAAGTGGAGCACCACAGAAGCAGGGGTGTGCCATATGGCGATCGCTGCTTGCCACCTGCCAAGGTGCAGGGCTGAGTGGAGTGGCGGGGACAGAGGTCTTCCTCTGGCCCATTGTTCCCTCTTGCTTCTTCAGAATCACCTGGTGTTCCTTGCACCCACCCTGTGCAGCAGGCACGGGGCAGGGCAGCACCCCCACCAATGTGCAAAGTGCCACACTTACCCTTCAGTAGCACTGCTTGAGACAGCACCAACACTAAGGGTCTCACACTGCTCCAGTGTGGGTCCCTTCCACAGGGTTCAGTGTTTCAGTTAAGTGCTCATATTCCAGGATGAGCATCCTACAGGGTCACAAATCCTCCCAGCAGAGTATTTACAATATTTACAGATATTTATGATTAGCAAACAGCACAAGAACCCCCTGGTCAAAGACCAAGAGGAGCTATTAGCTTCTCTTTCCCTGTCTCTCCAGAGCCCCCTGTACAAAAGAAGGGAGAAAGGAGCAGAGAAGTTAATACCAAACCAATGCAGCCAGGGTCAAGCAGAAGCAAGTTAGTGTCTCTCCAGAGTGAAGAAGCGAGAAGAGAAGAAAAATTGTTCTGATACAACCAATCTCATGGTAGATATCTCTCCAATGGGATTGTTCAGAATTGTATTTATTTTGCTCTTTACATCCAATAGTGATTTATTTACATTTTACTACTTTCTGTTCAAGATCTGTGAAAAAAAAAATAATTTAAAGACATAGCCTGAAACTACCACACCTTGATGTATCTTTACATATGTTTAGGAACTTTCTTCCTCCTCAACAATCTCCAATAATAACTATTTCTCCTGTAAAATATTGGGTTGTTTGGGTTTGATTTTTTTGTTGATTTTAATTAGTGGTTTGTTTATGGCAGAAAGGAAAACATGCATGATAGTATGTGACAAAACAAGTTTTAAATAAAGTTTCAGAGAGTAATATGAAGTATATAGCATTTTCATAAGGGGTAACTGTAAGAGGTGTTTGGGTGCTTTGTAGAAATTTTGGAAATATAAATGTTATAAAAATCTACATCAAATTAGAATATGGGAATATAATGCTTCAGATGTTGATCAAATGTAATATATCTTTAAGTGTGGAACTTGACAGCAGTTGAAAGAACATATTCAACACAGAATATCTAAAGAGACTTCCCAGGGGAGATACTAATTGTCTCTACCATTTAGCGATGACATATCCTATAATTCATGTTCTAATGAATGCCATAAATACTAATTTTTTCTTTTACTGTGTTGAACACCTGATATTGGTCTCCAGAATTCTTTTAAATTACATGCTGTAAATCATGAAAAACACACTAGAGTCCTCACTGTACTTAATATAACCTCTGCTTTTATTTTCCCATAAGTCCTTCTGAAGTTAGTACAAAGCTGGCTTGTGCATTTATTTTGAAGACAAAACAGGAGTGAATGCCTTTGGTTTTATAATTTATAACTTCTACCTAGTATTACTTGTTGCACTGCAGATTGAGTATCTTATTTTAGTATCTGATCTTCAAGGACAACCAACATTTTTTTCCACAATGTGAGGGCTGCTAGCCCAACATGGTGCGTAGTACATAACCAGGGCTAGTAGAAATCATTCTGTCTGCTGCTGTCTTTACAGTGACTTCCTTGTGTTTACCAGTATAGAAGTCTGATCCTCAAGAAGAGTTTCCTAAATGAATTGAAAGAGTTGTGCCATTTCTGACAAGATGTACAAATTCTAGGACCCCAGGTTTTCATGTTGTATGATGATTTTAAAACAGAGAGGTTCCTTTAGCTTTTAATTAAGTATCAAGATATATTTACTAGGAAAAAAAACCACTATTTGTCAAGGAAAAGATGATTGAATGAGTAAATTAAATCAACATCCTTTCTTCCACTACAAGCTTATATTGATTACAAGAAGCTTTTCTAAGTAAATTTTTATGCAATATTCCACCATCACTCAGTTGCTGGAATGTTTCTTTATTTTGTGAAACTATATTTGAAGTGTGTTTCATATGGCCTTTGAGACTATGGCTTTAATTATTGATCAGACATTTTATTATGGCATCTATAGATGCAACACATTAATTGCTCTAGGAATTAGCTGAGGAATTAGAAAAAAAAAAAAGGAAAAAAAAAAAAAAAAAAAAAAAGCCTGAATAGGTTGAAATGTCAGCTTTGCCCACAATAGGCAGTCCATGACTAATCACTGTAGGGTCTAAAGAGTGTGATGATGGTCAGCAAAGGAAATTAAACTAATTAGCTAGACAGGAGAATCATTTTGGTCCTTTCCATAATACATGGCATAGACTACTGTCTCTTACATGTGTACATAAAACTAGTTCATATAATCTAATCTGCAATAGCTCTTGATAGTCTCTGTACAAACATGATGTAATCTCTTGGGCACACAGTACAATTTATGTTTGAAACCCTTTCTGGTAAAATATATATCTCCTATTTAATGGTCCTTAAAATATTTTTGTATTAAATATTCACTCTTTTCTAGGATAGCAACCTGCTGAAATGCTAAAGAACTGTTTGTGGAGTAAATTTCATGAAAGTTGGAGGGAATGTTCGCATATTCTGCCTCTGAATGCTCGTTTAATAATTCATGACATCCCCTCTTGGCACGGAGCTGATTCTCTCCTTAACTTAATATTTGTTTATGAATAATATAATAGAAGTTCTTCATTTGTTAATCCATTTTGCACAACAACCTGAATGACCCCTCATTTTACTGTGTGCAACATGTGCCAGAAAACAGTCCTTTGAGATGAACTACACAAATACCTTAGGACTTCTGTTAATGTGCAGAAGCTAGAACAGTCCTGTTCTGATGGAACTTTCATTTTATGGTATGTCTTTGAATAAAGCTTATGTAGATTTTGTGAGAAAATGGGAATTTATTTGCCCCTACCAGGTGTAATTAAATTATATATTTTTTTATTTCGATAAGTTTGAGTTGGTCTTGATTTATATTAATTCTTTTTTTATTCTGTTTTCACCTCAATGTTAATAATGCTTTGATGAACACTTCACGGTCATGTTTGAGTGTGTAGAAAATATATTAAGAGAGTTGTTGGAGTGGAATCATAGTTGTTAGGTTCGTAGTTACTCAATGCAATTATTTTGATGATTAAATAATGATGATTACTTTGATACACTTCAGAAGTCTGAACCTTTTGTTGATTCAGTATTTCCGCTTTAAGATTTACGTCAGCATTTTAGTTTGTGCTCTCCTATCAATATGTGACATCAAAAATATTAACTAAATTTGGAGATTAGAATTTCATGCTGTTATATGCCTAGATTCAAGGAGACCAAAACACAATGTTCAGTACACAGGGACATTGTATAATGTATGCAAAATGTCCACTTTGAAAAGAGACCCAAAGAATACAATTTTCTGACCAGAAAGTGTCTAAATTCCCCATACATACAAGATTTACTAGAATAAGCTATAGATCAGGGGCAAATACAAAAGCAGCAGCAGAACTGTAATCCCTTATCTGTAACTTATACAGTACAATTCACCTTTTATACAGTTTTCTCTACATTTTATCACCCAAAAAACAAAAAATCCACAACAAAACAAAACAAAAACAATAAAAAACCCACCAAAACCCACAAACAAATAAAGAAACAAAACCCAAACCAACCACCAACAAAAACAGCAAACACGAATCCCACACAACTGAAAAACATATCATTTGTTCTTGGTTTTATGAAATTAAATATTTTTATGGAATGTCAAATTAGGCTTCAAGGATGGACTAATTGTTCCTACCAAGGATGATCTGCTCTGAGTATGCACAGAAACAGAAGCCAAGAATATGTTTCTGAATCAGCAGAGAATCTTGATCTTCATTTTTAGCACAAGGATTCTTATCTTAATTTAACTGTGTCTTCAAAAGTTAGGAATTTAGCTCAGGTAAACCCTAGCTTTTTAAGTGACTGCAGAATATCCTCTGTGTCAAGGCAGAGCTTTAAACTTAACAATCAGTTATTTAAAAAATTTCAAAGAAACAAATGTTCTAGTTAAAGATACTGAGCAGATTTGAAAGCACTGAAGCTGTTGATTCCTCTATCAAGAAAGAATACACACTTAAATCCACTGCAACTCTCTTACATTTAAAGGTGATAAAGATGAAAATCTGATTACGGAACCCCTTGAAATTTCAACTGGTGCAGATCTGACAAGAAGAGAAAAATAACAAACAAGCAAACAAACAAACCCCAAACACCAAGTTTCTAGTTTTGTTAACCTTGTGATAGCTGCCTTACAGTGAGGGATGTACTGGGAAAATACAAACTGTGAGACGTTTATTCCCTTCTTCCCTAGCCCTGAGGAAACTTCTGTTGCTGAAAAGTGCAGTGTTAATCCAGATAGTGCAATTAATAGTTTTCAATAGCCTTAATTAGATTAAGACATCTCCTAAAAGTGTTGGTTATTTGTTTGCTTGGATCTCTAACATTGCTTCTGCTATTGGTTTAAGAGCGATTTAATTGTAGTCTGGCAAGGTAAGACCCATGTATAGCTCTAGTTTTAACTCATCTTTAAAGCCCTATTTTGAGCAAAGCCAGAATTCAAACAGGTTTTGGCCATGAGCATTAGTTTTCAGAAATGGTTTTCTCATAGAAACATTTTGATTTAAGAAGACCTTTAAAATCTATTAACAGCATTACAATGTCTGATGCTAAACCATATCCCTCAGCACCACATCATTGTGTCTTTTAAACACTTCCCAGGAGGAGGATGCAACTATCTCCTTGGAAAGCCTGTTTGAGTGTTTGATAAACCTTTCAGTGAAGAATATCATCTATAACCAGGATAAACTTCCCCTGGTGTCTGTTCCTCTTGTTCTTATTAGGGAGAAGAGACCAACACCCACCTCATTTCATCCTCTTTTCAGGTAGTTTTAGAGTGTGATAGGTATCCTTTTGAACTCCCTTTCCTTCAGACTAATCACGCCCAGTTCCCTCAGCTGCTCCTCAGAAGATCTGTTCTTTAGACACTTCACCAGCTATGTTGCCCTTCTCTGGACATGCTGCAGTACCTCAATGCCTGTGTTTTAGTAAGGGCCCAAAACTGAACACAGTACTTAAGGTTTGGCCTCACCAAAGCTGCATACAGGGACACAATTGCTTCCCTGCTCCTCCTGGCCACACTATTCCTGATTCCAGGACACTCTCTCCCTTCTTGGCAACTTGAGCACACTGCTGGCTCATGTTCAGATAACTGTTAATCAGCGCCCCCAGGTCCTTTTACTCTGGGCAACTTTTGAGCCACTCTACCTCAAGCCTGTAGCATCACATGGGGCTGGGGTAACTAAAGTGCAGTACCCAGTACTTAGCTTTGTTGAACCTCATAGAATTGACCTGGGCCCATTGATAGATGTTATGAACAGGGGGAAATTCAGCTGACAAATTTATAAACAAATAAATAACTAAATGTATAAAATTTATAAATTAGCTCTGCCTCCTTTGTAATGTAATACAAAACTTATAAAGGTTTGAATGTTTTGTTGTGAGTTATCTTCATGGTAATAATGGTTAGAAATTGTTAGAGAACAGTATTTGGAAGAGATAAATCTACAATGACCAAATACTCCAGTGACAAAAGGAAAGAATTTCCCAGGGACTTAGGAATGCATCAAATACTCACAAATGTTGTTCATTGATTGTGGAAGTTCCTGACAAGGTCCCTTTTTAGCAGAGAATCTCCTAAACTTCTGCAGCTGCTATATCCACATGTGGGGAGGGAAACCTCTCTGCAACAGTTCTATTTTATGAAAACTGAGTTTGTCAGATGTCACAATAGGAAAACTTTTCAATCCCAAACAGACCTTATTGCTGTCTACAACTAGCTGAAGGCGGGTTGTAGCCAGGAGGGGGTTGGTCTCTTCTCCAGGCAACCAGCACCAGAACAAGAGGACACAGTCTCAAGCTGCACCAGTGGAAGTTTAGGCTCGAGGTGAAGAGAAAGTTCTTCACTGAGAGAGTCATTAGCCACTGGAATGGGCTGCCCAGGGAGGTGGTGTAGTCACTGTCCCTGGGGGTGTTTAAGAGGGGATTGGACACGGCAGTTGGTGCCATGGTTTAGTCATGAGATCTGTGGTGACAGGTAGGACTTGATGATCTTTGGGGTCTCTTCCAACCTTGGTAATTCTGTGATTCTGTGATTTTGTGAAATAGTGGTGATTCTATGATGTTATTTCAAATCTGGCTAAGTTTAGGTTTTTTTCCAACCACCTATGACTTTAAGATTATCTTAAAAAACAAATTGATTCCACTTTCAATAAATAGTTAAGTGTTCTGAGTGTTGTGCTTTAAAATATTTTTTTTCTCTCTTTTATATTTAATTCATGACAGTAGTTTCCTGTTCTGATTTAGTATTAATTTAACTTCAGATACTTTTACTGAAGGACTGTGTAATGGAAAAAAATAATAAATTCAGTTTGGTATATGCTCAAATATTTTATACTTAAAATATACTTAAAAATGCTTTAAAATGCTATAAAATATACTTAAAAATGCTTTCCTTGTCTCTAATATAAATTTTCAAAAATATTTAGGAGCTTTCTGAATGGACAAATAATTTAAGTATTTGCTTGATATTTGAATGCTTTTCTTATTTATTTTCCTGTTTGTGAATTAAAATTGCCTTAACTTCTCTCCTTCCAAGTTCAGATCCTTCTCTTTGTTTGATTCTGAGTATTGATCAAAAGCAATAAAATATTCTGAAAGGCTTCTAGAAGTAGCGCTCACGAAACTTCAAAATCTAACTAGGACACTCATAGAAATTAATTTTTCTGAGAAGAGCTGAATTTGCCATTACCTCAACCTATGTGTATATTCCTCTCTGACTATGTTTACATTACAGCATTTGCTTGGAGTGGATAAGGAAATGCCAAAATACCTCCACACAAACTGAAGAAGACAGATATAATGAGCAGTTAATCACTGGCTTCTGGCAGAAGCAGCTTGTAACTGATGACTAATTCCTTTGTTTTGCTGGAGTTTTGGTTGGTTGGTTGAATTCTGGAGCGGGTTTTATTGTTGGTTGGTTGGGGTTTTTGCTGTAGTTTTTTTTGAGGTGGGATTGTCAGTTGGTTGTTGATATTTTTTTTTATTAGACCTTCAGTGTTAATAAACACTTCATAATGAATATTTTTATGTTTTTAATTGGGTATTCATCAACATCTTTGCCTTCAAATAAATAATGAGTAGTCCAAAAAAGTTGGGGAAAAAAAAAAGAAAAAAAAGAAAAAAAAGCATCCCAAACAAACCCCAAATAAATGGTTTGGAGACAGAAATTTGGTTTAATTATCCTTATAAAGCAATTCTGAAGGAAGGAGTGGCTGATTTCCAATTGATTAACTGTACTTCTGGGATTACTCTTGCTGTTCAAAATTATTCTTGCCTTAAGGTGACATAGATTACTGAAATATGCTTCCTAGTAATGCTAGCAAGCCACAAAATCACTAATTAAAATGAAAAAAAAAATCCATTATTGTGTGCATAATAAAATGAAGTTTCTTAACATCCCTTGCAGGCTTCAAGAATAAGATAAATGCTTGAATATTCTTCCATTTGCATTTTTGTAATCCACAGTATATTCAGTGTGGGGGAGGAAGGGGGATCGTCTTTGTTGTTGAGGATCCAAGTTGCAGAAGTAGTGAAAGGTTGGACTGAATGATCTCAAAGGTCTCTTCCAACCTGGTTAATTCTATTCTATTCTATTCTATTCTATTCTATTCTATTCTATTCTATTCTATTCTATTCTATTCTATTCTATTCTATTCTATTCCATTCCATTCCATTCCATTCCATTCCATTCCATTCCATTCCATTCCATTCCATTCTATTCATTCTATTCTATTCTATTCTATTCTATTCTATTCTATTCTATTCTACATTCTTATGGATAAATTTGGATTACCTATTTTTCTCTTAAAATTTTAGAAATTCACAGTGCTGAAAACAATTGACCTAACCAGTCTTTATGCAAGAGGGAGAATATTTATCAGGAGGTGATGTGCAGTGAAACCTAAGCCAGCTATCTTTGTGCATAATCTTTTCCCAGAGTGGATAAATAATCTGACACTCTTTCCTAGGAAAGATACAAAATAGCAGAAACTTCACAGACACCCCAGTGCCTCCAGCATGGATACTTGGCACTTCTCTTGGTGAAGGGAGAAGATGATGACACTAAGGCAGCTGGGCTTGCTACACCCTGAGAGCTCCATGATCTGTAAATGTGACTAAAAAGCTGTGAGATGGTCCAAAATGCTTTTTCTGAAATTCTCATGGTCTATAAACAAACACAATGGCCTGACTTGTGTATTCCTATTCCTCAGATACTGGCTCTCTTTGGGTCAGTCCATGCGGGAACTGGTTGCTTGGGAGAAAACTGGTGAGCTGCCTGCACTGCTGGGTTCTCCAACACGTAAAGGCCAGCTCAGTCTAGCAGACTGATATGAGAGAATTAAGAAGAAACAAGGAAAGCTTCCTTTGCCTCACTACTGGCATATCTATCTCACAGCAGGAATCTTGCTCGGGAGCACACCGTGACCAGCAGCCTCGGGAACACTAGCTGCTTTCCTTTTCAACCTATGGGGGACGGCAGGGCACCCCGGGTTCTCGGCACTCAGCTAGATTCCGCACAGCCGTTTCTCCACATGCTTGCTGCTTGGGGAATGCTCGGGCTCTCCACGTCACTGCCGGTGGCTCGTTTAAAAGCCAGCGGCTCGCGGCAGCCTCTGTTCCAGCGGGAATCTTGCCCGCCTGCTCTCGCTCGGCACGCATCGCCACACTTTTTCTAAATCTCGTCCAGCAGGTTCCGCAGGCAGGGCAGGCATGGTGGCAACGCGATGCAATCACTCCTTCAGAACATCAGTCTCGACTCAGACTGAGGGGGAATACAAGCAGGTAGGCAAGTGCTACAAGCAAGAGGTGGGTGTCCAGGCTTATGGCTGCAGAGAGTGCTGGAGCCTGGCACTTGAGATGCAGGGTAGTGGGGTCAACTCCTGCATCAGGTGTGAGCAGATCAACTATCTGCTTAACCTGGTGGCCAGATTGAAGGATGAGGTGACTAAGAGATGTCAGGGATTGTAGAAGGGAGACCAACTTGAGTAACCAGGCTCTGCAGGCTCCCCCAGCAGAGGCTGGTTATCCAAAAGCAGAGGGGAATGGACAAAGGTTCCTCTCAAAAGACACAAATTAAAACCTCCTTACCTCCCCTCACCTCCCCCACTGCCCTTGATAAACAAGTATGGGGCACTGGAGGTCGAGGGGGAGGCGATTCTGATGCTGGAGGACACATCATCTGGGATTTTCCCTGAGGCAAAATACCCTAGGGTGAGTCAGCCTGGGGTGAGTCAGCCTAGGGTGGGTCAGCCTGGGGAGTGTCGGCCTAGGAGGGAGGGTCAGCTTGGGGTGAGTCAGCCTGGGGTGAGTCAGCCTGGGGTGGGTCGGCCTGGGGAGGGTTGGCCTAGGGTGAGTCAGCCTGGGGTGAGTCAGCCTGGCGTGGGTAGGCCTGGGGAGGGTCGGCCTAGGGTGGGTCAGCCTGGGAAGGGTCAGCCTAGAGAGGGTCGGCTTGGGGTGGGTCGGCCAAGAGTGAGTCAGCCTGGGGTGAGTCAGCCTGGGGTGAGATGGCCTGGGGTTCAACAGCTTTCCCCGGCATCAAGACTTGCTCCCTTAAAAAAAAGAGGAGGGTGATTGTTATTGGTGGTTCGCTACTGAGGGGAACAGAGGGCCCCATATGTTGGGCAGACCCTGCTCACAGGGAACTTCGTTGCCTCCCAGGAGCTCAGGTTGGTGATGTTACCAGAAGGCTGCCTAGTCTGGTGCAGCCCTCTGATTACTATCCCGTAATAGTTATGCAGTTAGGGAACGACAATGTTACAACCAGAACTCCCAGGGCTATCAAGAATGACTAGAAGGCCCTGGGGGATCTAGTGGAGGACTCAGGTGCACAAATAATTTTTTTGTCTATACCCTTAGTTGCAGGAGGGAATACAAGAAGGAACAGGTCAGCAGCTGTAGTCAACAAGTGGCTTAGAGGTTGGTGCAGTCAGAAGAATTTTGGGTTTTTCGATCTTGAAAAACTTTCTACTGCACCAGGTCAGCTGGCAACAGATGGAGTACATCTGTGCCAGAGGAGGGGAAAGGTCACAGTACACGAGAATGGCCTATCCCCCAAAGGTAAAAAGATTTTGGGAAGGGAATTAGCAGGTCTCATTGACAGGGCTTTAAACTAGCTTCGAGGGGGGAAGGGGCTGAAACCAGTCCCCCCAGACAGGAGACAGAGGGTGGTAAGCTGGAGTCAGGGGCAAAAACAGCAGCCCGGCTGAAGTGCATGTATACTAATGCACGAAGTATGGGCAACAAACATGAGGAGCTGGAAGCCCTGTTGCAGCAGGAAAGTTATGATGTAGTTGCCATCACAGAGATGTGGTGGGACAACTCGCATGACTGGAGTGCTGCAATTGATGGCTACAGGCTCTTCAGGAGAGACAGGCAAGGAAGAAGGGGTGGAGGGGTGGCCCTGTACATCAGGGAGGCACTGGATGCCATTGAGCTGGAGATCAGGGACGACTGGGTTGAGTGCGTGTGGGTGAGAATTAGAGGGAACACCAGCAGGGAAGACATCCTGGTTGGAGTCTGTTATAGACCACCCAACCAGGAGGATGATCTTGATGAAGCATTCTATAGGCAGCTTAAGGCTGTCTCAAGATCGCCTGACCTTGTTTTCATGGGTGACTTCAACCTGCCTGATATCTGCTGGGATCTCAACACAGCAGAGAGGAGGCAGTCTAGGAGGTTCTTAGAGTGCATGGAGGACAGCTTCTTATCCCAGCTGCTGCACAAGCCTACCAGGGGTAAGGCTATGCTTGACCTCCTCTTCACCAACAGGGAAGGGCTGGTGGGTGATGTGGTGGTCGGAGGGTGTTTAGGCACCAGTGGCCACGTGATAATTGAGTTTTCAGTGTTCAGTCAAGCCAAGAGGGGCAGCAAGAAGACCTCCACTCTGGACTTCCGGAGGGCAGACTTCAGGTTACTCAAGGAAATAATTCAGAAGGTTCCTTGGGAAAGAGCCCTTAAAAACAAAGGGGTCCAGGAGAGCTGGACCTACTTCAAGGAAGAACTATTGAAGGTGCAGGAACAGGCTGTGCCAATGTGCCGGAAGATGAGCCGCCGGGGCAGACAGCCAGCCTGGATGGGCAACAAACTTCTAAGGGAACTAAGGGGAAAAAAGAGGGTGTATTATCTTTGGAAAAAAGAGGAGGCAACCCATGGAATGTTTAGGGATGTTGCTAGGTCTTGTAGTAAGAAAATTACAAGACAAAAGCATATTTGGAGCTCAGACTGGCCTCTGCTGTGAAGGACAACAAAAAGTCCTTCTATAAATATATTAATAGCAAGAGGAAGGGCAAGGACAACCTCCACTCCTTGGTGGGCACGGAGGGGAACATTGCAACAAAGAATGAGGAAAAGGCAGAGGTACTTAACACCTTCTTTACCTCAAATTTTACTAGCAGGACAGAACATCTTCCAGACAGCTGGCCTGCAGAGCAGGCAGAAGGAGCCAGGCAGCTGCATAGTTTTCCTCTGCTCCACGATGAGACAGTTAGAGATCTCCTCAGCCGCTTGGATCCCCACAAGTCATGGGACCGGATGGGATCCATCCTAAGGTGCTGAGGGAGCTGGCAGATGAGCTGTCCAAGCTGCTTTCCATCATTTTTCATCAGTCCTGGCTCACTGGACAGGTCCCAGAAGACTGGAAGCTGGCCAGCGTGGTGCCCATGCACAAGAAGGGCCGGTTGGAGGAGCCAGGGAATTATAGGCCTGTCAGCCTGACCTCAGTGCCAGGCAAGATTATGGAGCAGGTCATCTTGAGTGCGATCACACAGCACTTCCAGGACGGCCAAGGGATCAGGCCCAGCCAGCATGGATTTAGGAAGGGCAAGTCCTGCCTCACCAACCTGATCTTCTTCTATGATCAGGTGACCCGCCTGGTGGATGTGGGGAGGTCTGTGGATGTAGTCTACCTGGACTTCAGCAAGGCCTTTGACACTGTCCCCCACAGCAAACTCCTGGCCAAGCTGGCAGCCCATGGCTTGGACAGGAGCACACCGCATTGGGTTAGGAACTGGCTGGAGGTCTGAGCCCAGAGAGTGGTGGTGAATGGTGCCACATCCAGCTGGCGGCCAGTCACTAGTGGTGTGCCCCAAGGATCAGTGCTGGGCCCCATGCTCTTCAACATCTTTATTGATGATCTGGATGAGGGCATCGAATCCATCATCAGTAAATTTGTGAACAACACCAAGCTGGGGGCAGGAGTTGATCTGCTGGAGAGTGTAGGGGCTTTGCAGAGGGACCTTGACAGGCTGGACAGATGGGCAGAATGCAATGGCATGAGATTTAACACTTCCAAGTGCCGGGTTCTGCACATTGGCCATGGCAACCCCAGGCAGTGCTACAGGCTGGGGTCAGAGTGGCTGGAGAGCGGCCAGGCAGAGAGGGACCTTGGGGTGCTTCTTGATGGGAGGCTGAACATGAGCCTCCAGTGTGCCCAGGCAGCCAAGAGGGCCAATGGCATCCTGGCCTGCATCAAGAACAGTGTGGCCAGTAGGAGCAGGGAGGTCCTTCTGCCCCTGTACACTGCACTGGTTAGGCCGCACCTTGAGTCCTTTGTCCAGTTCTTGGCCCCTCAGTTTAGGAAGGATATTGTCTTGCCTGGAACATGTCCAGAGAAGGGTAACAAGGTTGGTGAGGGGTTTGGAACACAAGCCCTATGAGGAGAGGCTGAGGGAGCTGGGGTTTCTTAGCCTGGAGAAGAGGAGACTGGGGGGTGACATTATTGCTCTCTACAATTACCTGAAGGGAGGTTGTAGCCAGGCAGAGTCTGGTCTCTTCTCCCAGGTAGCCAGCACTGGAACAAGAGGACACAGTCTCAAGCTGCACCAGGGCTTGGATGTTTGGACTGGATGTTAGGAGGAAGTTCTATACATAGAGAGTGATTCCCCATTGGAATCGGCTGCCTGGGTAGGTGGTGGAGTCACCGTCATTGGAGGTGTTCAGGAGAAGACTTGGTGGGGTGCTTCTTGACATGATCTAGTTGTTTGATGGTTTGGACGCAATGATCTTGAAGGTCTCTTCCAACCTGGATTATTACTGTTATTATTATTATTATTACATTTGCTAAAACTGCAGAAATGTATTTTGCCATCAGGAAGATAACTCGTATGACAGAAAAAATCATCTGCTAGTCTATAATAATTAGACCATTAAAATCAGACAAAAAAGAAAAAAAGGGGGGGGAGTGGGTGGAGAGAGAGAAATTGAAAACATGATAGTTTTAGTTTCTTTACATGTGGACATGCCCATATACAGAAGAGGGAGAGTCATTATTTCATGCTTTTGGTCATCATTTTATACTAACTTGTTAAGCGACAAGAGGAATCATAGCAAGCAAAATTTGCTAGTGCATTATCATCTAACATTCAGAAACCCTAACCACACACACAAAAGAAGTAGAAGAATGTATGCATTAATGAAAAAGGAAGAGATTTCAACTGTGTGTCAGAGAAGGTGGGTCTTAAGTGCACTGCATTTTGACTGAAACAGTAAATTTTAAATTTATGTCTAAGTGAGTCAACACATCTAAGTTAGTTACTGTTTTGCATAACAGTGAGATAATCATTGATAGCTATCACTGAAAGATCGTGGGAATTTCTTGTGTCTTGATCAATGGCAATGTAGATCTTATGGTTGAATGCCATTTTTAAACCATCCTTAGTTTAAATATTTTAAGTTTTCATATCTTGTCTTGAAAATCTGAAGTATTTGCATTTGCTGTTGCAGCATACGCAGAGAGGCTTTTCTGTGGAAAAAAATTACAAACGTTCAACAGAAAGCTTAAGTCAGTGTCCTAGAGGTGGTTCTCACTGCATGTGCTTTCACCATTTTTTAAACATTACAACACTGGTAAAAGTTGTAAAGGAATAAATAGATAAATGGAAATTAAAGTCCATCCAAGTTTTTTCCCTTCTTTAGCTCAAACCATCTACAGTTCTGCAAAAAGGGGTGCAAAAAACGGTGGGAAAGGCAATCTTTATGACTCATAACTTATTTCAACTGTCAGATCAAGAGTTTCATCAAAATAAATCTCTTCAGTTTTTACAATGAAGTATAAAATTCCAAAGTAATGTCATGCACAGACATTTGATATTTGTTGGCTTTTTAATTCTGTATTTGCTAGTAGAATAGAATAGAATAGAATAGAATAGAATAGAATAGAATAGAATAGAATAGAATAGAATAGAATAGAATAGAATAGAATAGAATAGAATAGAAATAAAATAGAATAGAATTAACCAGGTTGGAAAAGACCTTTGAGACCTTTGTTCTGGTGCTGGCTGCCTGGGAGAAGAGACCAACCTCTGCCCAGCTACAACCTCCCTTCAGGTAGTTGTAGAGAGCAAGAAGTTCACCCCCCAGTCTCCTCTTCTCCAGGCTAAGCAACCCCAGCTCCCTCAGCCTCTCCTCATAGGGCTTGTGTTCCAAACCCCTCACCAACCTTGTTGCCCTTCTCTGGACATGTTCCAGGCAAGTCAATATCCTTCCTAAACTGAGGGGCCCAGAACTGGACACAGGACTCAAGGTGCGGCCTAACCAGTGCAGTGTACAGGGGCAGAAGGACCTCCCTGCTCCTACTGGCCACACTGTTCCTGATGCAGGCCAGGATGCCATTGGCCCTCTTGGCTGCCTGGGCACACTGCAGGCTCATGTTCAGCCTACCATCGACCAGCACCGCCAGGTGCCTCTCTGCCTGGCCGCTCTCCAGCCACTCTGACCCCAGCCTGTAGCACTGCATGGGGTTGCTGTGGCCAATGTGCAGAACCCGGCACTTGAATGTGTTAAATCTCATGCCATTTCATTCTGCCCATCTGTCCAGCCTGTCAAGGTCCCTCTGCAAAGCCTCTCCACTCTCCAGCAGATAACTCCTGCCCCCAGCTTGGTGTCGTTCACAAATTTACTGATGATGGACTCAATGCCCTCATCCAGATCATCAATAAAGGTGTTAAAGAGCATGGGGATGTATTAAATCTCATGCTGTTGGACTCCACCAATCTGTCCGTCCTGTCAAGGTCCCTCTGCAGAGCCCTCCTACCCTCTGCAGAGCCCTCCTACCCTCTAACAGATCTACTCCTGCCCCCAGCTTGGTGTCATCTGCAAATTTACTGATGATGGACTCAATCCCCTAATCCATACCATCAACAAAGATACCGAACAGGATGATGCCCATCACTGATCCCTGAGCAACTCCACTAGTGACTGGCTGCCAGATGGATGTGGCACCATTCACCACCACTCTCTGGGCTCGGCCCTCCAGACAGTTCCTAACCCAGTGCAGAGTGCTGTTGTCCTAGCCACGGGCTGACAGCTTGGCCAGGAGTTTGCTACTGGGGATGGTATCAAGGGCCTTGCTAAAGTCCAGGTAGACTACATCCACAGGCCTCCCCACATCCACCAGGTGTGTCACCTGATCATAGAAGGAGATCAGGTTGGTGAGGCAGGACTTGCCCTTTCTAAATCGATGCCGCCTAGGCCTGATCCCTTGGCCATCCTGAAAGTGCTATGTGATTGCACTCAAGATGACTTGTTCCTTAATCTTACCTGGCACTGAGGTCAGGCTGATCAGTCTGTAATTCCTTGGTTCCTCCTTCTGGCCCTTCTTGTGGATGGGCATCACACTGGCCAGCTTCCAGTCATCTGGGACCAGTAAGCCAGGACTGCTGAAAAATGATGGAGAGCGGCTTGGCCAGCTCATCTTCCAGCTCTCTCAGCACCCTAGGATGGATCCCCTCTGGTCCCATGGACTTGTGAGGATCCAAGCGGCTAAGCAGATCTAATCTCTTCCTCCTGGATCACAGGGGAGCTATACTGCTCCCTGACTCCATCTGCCAGCTCTGCAGGCCAGTCGTCCAGAAGACAACCTGTCCTGCTATTAAAATTTGAGGTAAAGAAGGTGTTAAGTACCCCTGCCTTTTCCTCATCTTTTGTTACTATGTTCCCCTCCATGTCCACCAAGGAGTGGAGGATGTCCTTGACCCTCCTCTTGCTATTTATATATTTATAGAAGGATTTTTTGTTGTCCTTCACAGCAGTGTCCAGTCTAAGCTCTAAATGTGCTTTTGCCTCTCTAATTTTCTTCTTGCATGACCTATCAACATCTTTAAATATTCCTTGGTTTACCTCACCTTTCTTCCAAAGATGATACAGCTTGTTTTTTTTCTCTTAATTCACCGAAAAGTTCATTGCCCATCCAGGCTGGCCGTCTGCCCCAGCGACTCATCTGTTCCTGAGCCTTCAAGGATTTTTTCTTGAAGTAGGTCCAGCCCTCCTGCATCCCTTTGTTTTTAAGGGCTGTTTCCCAAGGTACCTTCTGAGATAGTTCCTTGAGTAACCTGAAGTCTGCCCTGTGGAAGTCCAGAGTGGAGGTTTTGTTGCTGCCACTCTTGGCTTGACTGCATATTGAAAACTCAATTATCTCATTGTTGCTGGACCTCAGACAACCTTCAACCACATTTCCCACCAGCCCTTCTCTGTTTGTAAAGAGAAGGTCAAGAAAAGCCTTACCCCTGGTAGGCTCACTCAGCAGCTGGGATATTCTCAGAATTATTTTCATTTTAACTTGAAGCATTTCTTGAAAATATATTTGTTAAATTATGCACTCATTATTTTATTTCTTTCTTTGAAAACAGCACATTTGAATACAAAAGGCAGAACTCAATCAATCCTGCTAATTTGCTACTAAAACACTGTCCATCTTCTTATGTATTTTTCCAAAATCTTTGTTTGAATTTCCATTAAATCATTACAGCTGCAATAGTGATCTGGAATATTTCTTGGCAAGTATTTTTGTTAGTCCACTTAGTAAGGATTGGTGCCCTCTGTAGACTTTCTGAGGGTGCATTTGTTCTGTCATCCAAATAATTAATGAAGACATTAAAGAGAACTGCTCCAAGTACCACATCAGTCCCTGTATTCCAATTCAGGGGCTGAGTATCCAGAAAACAACTAATACTACTACTAGAGACTGAAGTAAAGAAGGGATCAAATACCTCAGGATTTTCTTTGGCCTTTGTTGCTATGTTTTCCTATTCATCCAATAAAGGATGGAGATTCTCCCCAGACCTCCTTTTTTTGCTCGTGTATTTGTACAAACACTTTTACTGCCTTTAATAGCTGAAGCCAGATTGAGTTATGGTTGGACTTTGGCCCTTACAACTTTTTCCATGTGTGACCTCATGACATATTTGTAACCTCCCTGAGTGGCCTGCCCATTTTTCCAGACAGCATAAACTTTCCTTTTTGCCCTGAATTGCAGCCAGAGCACACCCTTCAGCTAGGCTGGTCTTCTTTACCACAGACTGCTCCTGTGAATTTAAGACTTCTTTCTTGAGGAGTATGTATCCTTCCTGGAACGCTCTGCCCTTCATGACTGCCTCCTGAGTGATCCTCTTAGCCTCTAAGGGACCCTATCAATGAGCCTCCTAAACAAGCCAAAACCTGCCCTCCCAAAGTCCAAGGTGGAATTTCTATTTATTTTCTTCTTTACATCTCCAAGAAAAAAAAAATTATCATTTTATGATCACTGTTCCCAAGATGGCCTCCAGCTGTCGCATACCCCCACAAATTCTTTTCTGTTCAGAAACACAAGGTCCAGTAATCCACCTTCCCTATTTAGGTCCCTCATCAGTTTTGTCAGGAAGTTATCTTCCATATATTCCAAGAACTATTCCCTTTCTGCCATATTTTATTGTCAGCAGGAAACTTGGAAATTGAATTTCCCTACAAGAACAGGGGCAAGGAATATTTATCCCAGCTGCTTATGAAATATTTATCTGCCTCTTCATCCTGAGTCAGTGATCTGTAACAGACTCCTAACAAAATATCTGCCTTTATAAGCTTCCCTCTGATTCCTCTCAATACTCAAATCTATTGTTACCATCATTAAGTTCTAGACATTCATTACGTTTCCTAACATACAAGGCCAAACCTCTGTCTTCCTTTCCTTGACTGTCCCTTCTGAAGGGTTTCTAGCTATCCATTGCTTCACTCTGATTGTGTGAGTCATCCCACCACATTTCTGTGATGGTGACTATATGATAATTCCTCTGCTGCACAAGGGCTCTGTGGTGTGTTGAAATTTCCTGGTCACATTAACTAAGCATGAATAACTCACTTGGAAGCAAACAGAAGCTGCATTTACAAGCAAAAACTACACTCTATGAATGAATAAATGCAACGAATATGTACAAAATATACAGTATTTACAATATTATACAGATATTTGCTATTAAAAAATAGCATGGAAATCCCCCCTGTAGCCCCTCTAGCTTTCCCAGAGAGCAGGAAAGCTGCTCCACTCCACCCCTAAAATCTCCTCCTGACTCCCCCAGCCGCTCACAACAAAAGAACAGAGGAGTTGAAAGAAATGAATGTTAGTTCTTATCTCCAAGTCCAGCCAGAGGCAGTTACTTATCTCCCCAACCAAAGCAGAAAGCAGCTAAAACCATAGGAGAAAAGAAAAAGAATGGAAGTGAAGTGAAATGTGAGTGTTGCATCCATCCCATACATTTTATCCAATGAGTTTGTTTAGAATAATCTTTTGTTTTCCTTTTTACACCCAATAGTGAACTATTTATATTTTTCTGCTTGAAATCCGCAGCTTAATTTTAAAGGCATAGCCTAAAACTGCCACAATCCACCCCTTCTAAACAAATTAATTGGCTGTTAATACTATCCACTGAATCTATAACAACATCTACAATGTAAGTAAAATTCACAGTCCATTCTGGCTGTCCTCAGATGCAGATGATTGAGAAGTCAAAAAAAAAAAAAACCAGGAAAAAAGAAAAACAGAAAAGTTTGTCTCTCCACAGATGAAGAGAGGAAAAGGAACAGGGACTTTCAGGTCACTCAGGGCTCTCAGAGTTCTTATGGTTTGTGCACAATAGATTCCTCATGGATTATTCCTTTGGGTGCAATGTTTTATCTGTAGCACACTCTGAAGTTCAACTCTTTCAGCTAAAATTGGATTTCTTTGAGGAATACATTGAATTTCAACATTCTCTTGCATTACCCAGTAAATGTGACCAGGAACTTGAGCAGAAACCACCCTTCAGACAGGTTTGGCCTCTCCTGAAGGAGAAAATACACAAATAGTTTTGCATAATAGATTTGTTTCTCTAACAACAGGAACTCTATCACCTTCTAGTTTTTGTAGCAAATCTGAGTGTGCAGGTCCAGCTCAATTCACTGAACGTCTACTACTTACCAGCCAGATTGCTTGTCCTAGATGTCTCTCCCAGTTTTTCAAAGATCAATCCCCCATGGCTTTGAGAGTGGTCTTCAGCAAACCATTGTAGTGTTCAATCTTCCCTGCAGCTGGTGCATAGTAGGGAATGTGGAATATCCACCTGATGCTGTGCTCTTTGGCCCAGTTCTTCACAAGATTGTTTTTGAAATGAATTCTGTTGTCTGACTCTATTCTCTCTGGAGATCCATGTCTCCACAGGATTTGTCTCTCTATACTAAGAATACTGTTTTGTGCAGTTGCATGTGGAACCCTTCAATTTAAGAAGGACATTGTGACTCTTGAACATGTCCAGAGAAGGGCAGCGAGGCTGGTGAGAGGCCTTGAGCACAAACCCTATGAGGAGAGGCTGAGTGAGCTGCGATTGTTTAGCCTGGAGAAGAGGAGGCTCAGGGGAGACCTTGCTGTCTACAACTACCTGAAAGGTGGTTGTAGCCAGGAGGGGGTTTATCTCCCAGACAACCAGCACCAGAAAAAGAGAACACGGTCTCAAGCTGCACTAGGGGAAGTTTAGGCTCAAGGTGGGGAGAAAGTTCTTCACAGAGAGAGTGATTCGCCATTGGAATGGGCTGCCCAGGGAGGTGGTGGAGTCACTGTCCCTGGGGGTGTTCAAGAGGGGATTGGATGTGGTACTTGGTGCCATGGTTTAGTGGTCATGAGGTCCTGGGTGACAGGTTGGACTTGATGATCTTTGAGGTCTTTTCCAACCTAATTGATTCCATGATTCTATTCTATGATTCTGTGGTTCTATGAACTGGATAAGTTTCTGACCATCCAGTGATCAAATCAAGCATAATAAGCATATATTGCTTCCCTGATTGAGAACGAGGTAAAGTGGTATAGTCAATCTGCCAGCCCTCACCATACTTGTACTTGGGTCATCTTGTACTTGTACTTGGGCATGATTCACTTTGCCTGCTTAATAGCAGCACAAATGTCACAGTCATGGATGACTTGTGTGATAGCATCCATGGAAATATCTATGGATCTGTCACAAGCCCACTGGTAGGTTGCATCTCTGCCTTGATGTCCTGACAAACTGTGAGCCCACTGAGCTAAGAACATCTCACCTCAGCGTTTCCAGTCGTGATCAAAATCAGAGTCCATGTCTACTTGAGAAACTCTTGCAGCTAGATCTGCCTGATGGTTGTGGTGGTGTTCCTGAGTAGCTTTGCTCTTAGGAATATGAGCATCAATGTGTCTCACCTTCACTGGAATTCCCTCAACTCGATCAGCAATGTCCTGCCACATGTGAGCTGCCCAAATAGGCTTTCCTTTTCTCTGCCAACCATTCTTTTTCCAGTTCTTTAGCCAACCCCACAGAGCATTAACTACCACCCATGGGTCAGTGCAGAGAGAAAACTTTGGCCTTCTCTCATGTTCAGCCGTGTTAAGAGCTAGTTGGACAGGCACTGCCTGTGAACAAAGCATATTTCTTTTCATCACCAGAAAGGTCATTGTAAGGAGAAGCTTCCTCAGCATGAATTGCTTTCTCCTCTGGAGGTTTAGTACACCTAGTGTCCTCAGGCCAGCTTGTGATAACCTCCACCAGACCAGGTCTTTCCAAGATTAGCCATTTGAGCTTCCTGTGTTATCAGAACCATCCACTTGGACCATGTGGCATCTGTGGCATGATGTGGTGTAGAACCTTTACCTTAGAACATCAAATTCAAAACTGGTAACCCAGGAACTAAAAGGAGTTGTGACTCAGTTCCAATTACTTCAGAAGCAGCTTTTACTCCTTCATAGACAGCTAGAATCTCTTTCTCTCTTGGAGTATAATTTGCCTCTGAACCTCTGTAGCCTTGACTCCAGAAACCAAGAGGTTGTCCCTGTGTCTCACCTGGAGCTCTTTGCCACAAGCACCAGCTTGGACCCCTGTCACTTGCAGCCGTGTACAAATTGTTCTTAATGTCTGGACCATCTCAGACAGGTCCCATACCCATTGCTTGAACTACTTCTTGCTTTATCTGGTCAAAGGCTGCTTGGAAACTTTTTCTCTTTCGAGTCATATCATACAGAGGCTTCACAATCTGACTGTATGCAGGAATGTGCAGTCTCCAAATCCTCCTATACCCAAGAAATGTAGACTTTCTTTTTTTGTTCATGGGATTTGCCATGGTAGAGACTCTCTTACCACATCCACTGTAATGTGGTGGTGACCATCCTGCCACAGTACTCCAAGAAATTGGGTCTCTCTAGCAGGTCCTTTCACTTTGTCTTGCGTAATGGCAAAACCTTCTTTCAAGAGAATGTCAATGATTTTGTTACCTTTCTTAAAGACTTCTTCAGCAGTTTTTCCCCAGACAATGATATCATCGATGAACTGGATCTGTTATGGAGCATTAACTTTTCCGAAAGCATCATGCATCACAGCATGACAGATGCTTGAACTGTGAACCCAACCTTGAGACAATCTGTTAAAAGTGTACTGGACTCCTCTCCAGCTGAAGGCAAACTGAGGCCTGCATTCCTCTGTTATGGGAATAGAGAAGACAGCATCAGCAATATCTATGGTAGCATACCATTTGGCATGACAGATGCTTGAACTGTGAATCCAACCTTGAGACAATCTGTTAAAAGTGTACTGGACTCCTCTCCAGCTGAAGGCAAACTGAGGCCTGCATTCCTCTGTTACGGGAATAGAGAAGACAGCATTAGCAATATCTATGGTAGCATACCATTTGGCCTCTTTGGACTTCATACTGGAATTCCATGATGTCTGGTACTATTGCACCCATGGGTGAATTTACTTCATTCAGAGCACGGAATTTGGCTGTCAGACACCAGTCTCCATTCTGCTTTTGCACAGGCCACACCAGACTGTTGAAAGGTGAATGAGTTTTGCTGATGACATTCTGACTTTCCAACTGACAAATCAGATTCTGAATGGGCAAAAAGGAGTCATGGTTGGTTCTGTATTGTCTGTGATGCACAGTCTGAGAAGCAACTGGCAACTTTCTATCCTCTATCTCATGTTTTCCCACAACTGCAGATTCATCAGAAAGCTCAGGTCTAACAGTTAACTTCAATTTTTCTCCATCAATTTCTACAGAGGCTACTCCAAGAGATGACTTGTACCCCTTAGGGTCTTTGAAATGCCCTTCTCTCAGAAAATCAATTCCCAAAATACAAGGTGCATCAGGTCCTGTCACAGAAGTATGCTTCTTCCACTGTTTACCAGTTGAACTTATATCACTTTGCATCTTAGTCAGCTATTGAGATCCACCAGTGACTCCCAGAACAGTTACAGGCTCTGATCCCTGATAATTTGATGACATTATGGTGCACTGAGCTCCTGTGTTAACCAAGGCCCTGCACTTCTGATATTTTAAGTGTCAGGCCACTGGATGTACACATCCCAATAGATTCTGTTGTCTCCATTATCTTTCTCTTCCCCATGGTGGGAGGCAGGGCACCCCTAATTATGGGAAATATATCCATACGTGCAGTTAGCATTGTCTAGTGTCAGAGGTAGAATCACTGTTAGAGCTATTAAAGTTGTTCTGGGAAACTGTGGAAGTAACAGCTACCCTTCTGGCATTGCCCTTTTGGGCTCTGCCACTCTGCAGTTCCCTCAGTCTCCTGAAAAGATCAGAACTTGGTTGACCATCCCATCTGCTCATGTTCTCACCAAACTGATCATGCAGAGTTATCCAAATACTCGCACGTGATTGCCTCTGTGGTCTGTTTTGGTTTGACCTCTTTTGGAATGGCCTCCTTGGCTTAGACTTGTATCCATCTGGAGGAAGAAGAATTGGAATTATCTCCTTGTGCCAGTTTGGATATGGAGTCTTAAAATTCCTCATTCAGCTCTTTCATGCAACTGTCAGTTTTTCCAGACAGTTTCAATGGCTGAAATCAAAGAAACACGTGTGAGACTATCCTCCAATTGTCTCATTTGATCAGTGAAATGGCCTACCACAGGAGGTGCTCCACCATATTTTTTTGCCACAATTCTGCTTGCCAGAACAGTAGCATAATTAGGAGGAGCAAGTTTGATGAGCTTTTTAACAAGATTTTCATCAGGAATTTCATCAGGATTCAGAGTACCATGATTGCCATACATCACCACTCTCACAACAAATTATCTCAAAAGTTTAATTCTCTCATCCATGGTGTTCCAAGGCTTAGAGTTCCATGGAAGGTCATCACTGAATGGATACCTTATAAGAGCTGACAGTAAAAGGCATGTCCACAGAGAAACCTCACTAAGACAGCTGCCTAGATGTCTATCTATTCCACTATCTTTTGAGAGGTTTCCAAGCTAGGATGCTGCTTTGTCTCCAGCTGCTAGAGCTGGTACACCTGTACTGAAACACCTGCCAAACCAGGCTAGAATGGGATCATTCTCTGCTCTCGTGCAATCCTTTCTCACATGCCTAATTTCCTGTCTGTGTTCATTTGCTATTTGGATGTCATCTGGATCTTGTTCATCATCTGTTTCATCTTCTTGAACTGACTGTCTCCATAATCCTGCTGCTACTCTCCTAAGACCTCTTGAAGTTCAGAAGCACCTCCACTAACTGCTGACCTACCAGAACCTGTATCATGTCCTGCATCTCCACTATCCAGTGATGGTCTTAATAATTCAGCTGTATCTTTCAGGCAAACTTTCTCTCCATCCTCAGAAGTATCTTTCTTAACAGCAGAGGTCCGCTCACCAGCAGAGGGATCTTGCTTTTCTCATGCACCTGCTCCTGTATCTGGCTTGCGCCTGCCACTTCTATCCAAAGCCGCAATTTGTTTAACTGGGGCTGCATTTGAATTTACAGCAGGCTTAGCAGAAGCAGAGGGAGTTTGCAAGGAGGCAGTGTTGGCAGGCAGGCTTTGAGATGTAGCAGCTGTTGCAGAGATCACCTCTGGTCCTGCTGATGACGGAGATTTTGCTTTTCTAATAGCTGCTGGTGACACTGTGGTTGCCATCTTAGGTGCTACCATTGTGGGCTTCATTTGCCCCCCTGCTGCTGGCTGAATGCCAGAACTGCTGGTGGTCCCACTGAGAGCTGCCTTACCAATAACTCCTCCCTGCCTATTCCAAGCTGTATCCCTGTCTCTTCTTCACTAGAAATATCTGGATTCAAATTAGAGCTGCCTCTTCTATGCCTATGTCTACTGCATCTAAAAATAGAACATCTATTAGATGCTCGTCTCTCCCGATACAGTGCAGTTAACAAGAACAGAACTATTATGATGAACAGCAGATTCACACATAGCAAATAAATTACTTTGGAATAGAATAGAATTAACCAGATTGGAAAAGACCTTCGAGATCATCAAGTCCAACCTATCATCCAACCCTGGGTTATGACCTGGCTGGAGGGCCGGGCCCAGAGAGTGGTGGTCAATGGTGCCACCTCCAGCTGGAGGCCAGTCAACAGTGGCATCCCCCAGGGATCAGTGCTGGGCCCCATCCTCTTCAATGCCTTCATTGATGATCTGGATGAGGGCATTGAGACAGTCATCAGCAAATTTGCGAATGACACCAAGTTGGGAGCAGATGTTGGTCAGTTGGAGGGTAGGAGGGCCCTGCAGAGGGACCTCGACCAACTGGACAGATGGGTGGAGTCCAATGGGATGACATTCAACAAGTCCAAGTGGCGGGTGCTGCACTTTGGCCACAACAACCCCATGCAGAGGTACAGGCTGGGGTCGGAGTGGCTGGAGAGCTGCCAAACAGTGAGGGACCTGGGGGTGCTGATCGACAGCCACCTGAACACGAGCCAGCAGTGTGCCCAGGTGGCCAAGAAGGCCAATGGCATCCTGGCCTGCATCAGGAATGGTGTGGCTAGCAGGAACAGGGAAATCATTGTGCCCCTGTACTCTACATTGGTTAGGCCACACCTTGAATCCTGTGTCCAGTTCTGGGCCCCTCAGTTTAAGAAGGACATTGAGACACTTGAACGTGTCCAGAGAAGGACAACCAGGCTGGTGAGAGGCCTTGAGCACAAGCCCTATGAGGAGAGGTTGAGGGAGCTGGGGTTGTTTAGCCTGGCGAAGAGGAGGCTCAGGGGCGACCTCATTGCTCTCTACAACTACCTGAAAGGTGGTTGTAGCCAGGAAGGGGTTGGCCTCTTCTCTCTAGCAACCAGTACCAGAAAAAGAGGACACAGTCTTAAGCTGCACCAGGGGAAGTTTAGGCTCTAGGTGAGGAGAAAGTTCTTCACCGAGAGAGTGATTTGCCATTGGAATGGACTGCACGGGGAGGTGGTGGAGTCACTGTCCCTGGAGGTGTTCAAGAGGGGATTGGACGTGGCACTTGGTGCCATGGTCTAGTCATGAGGTCTGTGGTGACAGGTTGGACTTGATGATCTTCGAGGTCTCTTCCAACCTTAGTGATACTGTGATACTGCGATACTGTGATACAATCTAATCAACTAAACCATGGCACCAAACACCCCATCCAGTCTCTTCTTAAACACATCCTGATGCTACTGCTCACATAGCTTTCCCTTACAGGAATGCTGAATTCATGTATTTTTGTGAGTAAAGTAGTAGCAGTCACATTCCCACATTTCTTAAGTGAAAAGAGCCCCAGACAGTGATCATGCAACAACTGCAATTTATACTTAAACCAAAGGTACAATTTATACAGCAGATATCTTCCCAGCTTGTACTAATAACACCATTTGCAAATGACCACTGCTAGGGCAGAATATATTAAATGCCACAGAATCCAAAACAGCTTCATTTTGCTTCCTTAATCTGAGCAGGAATTAATCAAGCAATTGCGCCATGTTGGGTGCCAATTATTTTGTGTAATATGGTGGGTTGAAATTTCCCAGTCACATTAACTAAGCATGACTAACTCAGTTGGAAGCAAATGGAAGCTGTATTTACAAGCAAAAACTACACTCTACAATGGAATGCAATGAATATATACAAAATATACAGTATTTACAATATTATACAGATATTTGCAACTGGAAAATAGCACCCCCCTGTACTCCCTCTGGTTCTCCCAGAGAGCAGGGAAACTGCTCCCCTCCCCCCCCCCAAAACCTCCTTCCCCTTTCTCCCCCACAACAGAAGAAAAGAGGAGCTGAGAGAAAGGAATGTTAGTTCTTATCTCCAAGTCCAGCCAGAAGCAGTTACTTATCTGCCTGAGTGATGCAGAAAGCAGATAAAACCACAGGAGGAAAGAAAAAGAATAGAAGTGAAGTGAAATGTGAAAGAGTGTTAGGGTACATCTGCATCCATCCCACTCATTTTGTCCAATGAATTTGTTTAAAATAATCTTTCGTTTTCCTTTTTACAGCCAATAGTGAATTATTATATTTTTCTACTTTTCTGCTCAAAATCTGCAGCGAATTTTAAAGGCATAGCCAAAAACTGCCACAGGCTCTGAGATCCTCCTCTTTGTTTCCAATGCATTACTGTAAATGCACTTAAACTGAGATAATGATTCTGCTGTTCCTTTGCAAGTAGAAGCCCTAATTTCTAACTGACTGTTCTCAGATGCTTCCATGGTTTATGACTCAACAATCCTTGCATCTTTTCTACCATAAAATATCCCCAGCATAGAAGAAGACTAGGGAAGGTGTGGGCCCCCTCAGAAAGGAAAGTGGTGAATTAGTCACAAGTGATGTGGAAAAGGCTGAGGTACTCAATAACTTCTTTACCTCAGTCTTCACTGCAAGGGCCTCCAGCCACACTCCTGGTGTCATGGAAGATGATGCCAGGGACAGGGATGAAGAACTACCCATCATAAGTGAAGACCAGGTTTGTGATCACCTGAAGAACCTGAAAGTGTTCAAGTCCATGGGACCCGATGGGATACACCCACGGGTGCTGAGAGAACTGGCAGATGAGGTTGCCAAACCCCTCTCTATTCTATTCCAACAGTCATGGCAGACTGGGTAAGTCCCCACAGACTGGAAAAGGGGAAACATTACTCCCATTTTTAAAAAGGGCAAGAAGGAGGAACCGGGGAACTCCAGGCCAGTCAGTCTCACCTCTGTGCCCAGAAAGATCATGGAGCAGATCCTCCTGGAGGCACTAATGACTCAGAAGAATAATGAAGAGGTGATATGGAATAGTCAGCATGGCTTTGCCAAGGGCAAATCCTGCCTGACAAACCTGGTGGCCTTCTATGAGCAGGTGACAACATTAATAGATGAGGGGTGAGCAACTGATGTCGTTTACCTGGACTTGAGCAAAGCCTTCGACACTGTCCCGCACCACCTCCTGGTCTCCAAATTGGTGACACATGGGTTTGATGGATGGACCACTAGATGGATACAGAACTGGCTTGATGGCCGCACCCAAAGAGTGGCTGTCAATGGGTCCATGTCCCAGGGGAGGCCAGTGACAAGCGGAGTCACTCAGGAATCAGTCCTGGGACCTGTCTTGTTCACCATCTTTGTGGGTGACATGGACAGTGGCATCGAGTGCACCCTCAGCAAGTTTGCTGATGACACCAAGCTGTGTGGTGCAGTGGACATGCTGGAGGGAAGGGATGCCATCCAGAGGGACCTTGACAGGCTGGAGAGGTGGGCACAAGCCAACCTCATGAGCTTCAACAAGACCAAGGGCAGGATCCTGCATCTGGGTCGGGGCAATCCCAGGCACAAATCCAGGCTGGGCAGTGACTGGCTGGAGAACAGCCCTGAGGAGAGAGACTTGGGGGTGCTGGTGGACGAGAAGCTCAACATGAGCTCTCAATGTGCACTTGCAGCCTGGAAAGCCAATCAGATCCTGGGCTGCATCAGGAGAAGTGTGACCAGCAGGTCAAGGGAGGTGCTTCTTCCCCTCTACTCAGCTCTGGTGAGACCCCACCTGGAGTACTGCGTCCAGTTCTGGAGCCCCTATTACAGGAGGGATGTGGACGTGCTGGAAGGTGTCCAGAGAAGGGCCACGGGGATGATCAGAGGGCTGGAGCACCTCTCCTATGACGACAGACTGAAGGAATTGGGGCTATTCAGTCTGGAGAAGAGAAGGCTCCGAGGTGACCTCATTGTGGCCTTCCAGGATCTGAAGGAGGCCTACAGGAAGTCTGTGGAGGGACTTCTCAGGCTATCAGGTAGTGATAGGACTAGGGGGAACGGAATGAAGCTGGAGATGGGGAGATTCAGGCTAGATGTGAGGAAGAAGTTCTTCACCATGAGAGTGGTGAAGCCCTGGAATGGGTTATCCAGGGAGGTGGTTGAGGCCCCGTCCCTGGAGGTGTTTAAGACCAGGCTGGACGAGGCTCTGGCTAGCCTGATCTAGTGTAGGGTGTCCCTGCCCATGGCAGGGGGTTGGAACTGGATGATCCTTGTGGTCCCTTCCAACCCTGACTGATTCTATGATTCTATGATCCACTGAAATCACAAATCACAGCATCTCACTAGCACACTGTCCCAGGAATATTGGCATGGCAGCCCCAGGCTTATTTCTAATAAACCTACTTTCATCCCCTTCCTCTTTCAAATCTAGGTTGCAGCTTTTTTGATGAGCCCTGCTGTCTTGTATGTGAAGATACTTTTTCCCTATTCAGACACCATCAAGCCTGGTGTTGTGTAAAGTACCCAGGAAGTTTGAGAGAATGGGGAATCCTTTGTATCATGTTCCCTGTTTGTCTGGTGAGTCCATTCTAGGGAAGGCATGGTGTGATTCCTGTGTTCTATTTCCTTTCCCTTCAATAACCCTCAATCTGATCTAGTGTGAGGTGTCCCTGCCCATGACAGGGAGGGTTGGAACTAGATGATCCTTGAGGTCCCTTCCAACTCCAAGAACTCTGTGATTCTATGATTCTAACCTACTCACCTCATCTTGGACCTCTATCACCAAGCAGAAGAGTTCCTCTACATGGGCACATTTTCTACAGGCATACTCATTGCTGCCATCTGATACTGGTATAAAAGCAGAGCCACTTTGCAGCCTGACATCTGGCTGGCATGTTCCCATCAGAACTGCATCCAGGAAGCTGATTCAGCCCTAGTAGCTGCCAAGCTTAGGGAGACCATGGCCATCTGCTGGATGGACACTATTGCTTCTTGGTCAAGCTGTCAGAGCTTGAGTGCCTGCCCTGCACACCCTGTTGTGTGAACTGCCTGACAAACTGCTTGTGCCATGACCTTGATGCTGTGTGAGGAATGTCAGTCCTGGTTGTGGCACTCTCTCAGACTGCCTTTTAAGGGATTGGGAAGGGGTCATTGCTATCCCCAGCCTCACCTTGCTGGTAAGCCTTACGCAAATTGCTGCCAGGTCTGTGTGTTTTTCTGGCATTTCTCAGGCTCTGAAGAGCTCAGAAAAGCTTCTGCTGACTGTTTACATGCTTTGCAGCAGATGTACTTGCTCCAGAACTGTTTGCCTTAGCAGCAAACTCTCCTCATATGAACTCTAGAACAAACATTTGCACCACTGTCTTATAGCTGTTTACATAAAACAAGGTCCTCAGGTTCTAGTTATGTTGTGATCAGAGTCAGCTTCTTTGCAGCGGTTGCAGTCCATTGCATCCTACATTATTCCCAGAACTCCACAGGCACATAACCCTGGACATTAGGAAAATAATTTTCATGGAAAGAGTGGTCAAGTACTGGAATGTGCTGCCCAGGGAGATGGCTGAGTTGTCAACCCTGGATGTGTTTAAAGTTTGTTTGGATATGCCTGATATCTGCTGGGATCTCAACACAGCAGAGAGGAGGCAGTCTAGGAGGTTCTTAGAGTGCATGGAGGACAGCTTCTTATCCCAGGTGCTGTGCGAGCCTACCAGGGGTGAGGCTATGCTTGACCTCCTCTTCACCAAGAGGGAAGGGCTGCTGGGTGATGTGGTGGTCGGAGGGTGTTTAGGCACCAGTGGCCACGCGATAATTGAGTTTCCGGTATGCAGCCAAGCCAAGAGGGGGAGCAAGAAGACCTCCACTCTGGACTTCAGGAGGGCAGACTTCAGGCTACTCAAGGAACTAATTCAGAAGGTTCCTTGGGAAAGAGCCCTTAAAAACAAAGGGGTCCAGGAGAGCTGGACCTACTTCAAGACAGAACTCTTGAAGGCACAGGAACAGGATGTGGCAGTGTGCCGGAAGATGAGCCGCCGGGGCAGATGGCCAGCCTGGATGGGTAATGAACTTTTAATAGAACTAAGGGAAAAAAAGAGGTGTATTATCTTTGGAAGAAAGGGGAGGCAAACCATGGAGTGTTTAGGGATGTTACTAAGACATGCAGGAAGAAAATTAGGGAGGCAAAAGCCCATTTAGAATTTAGACTGGCCTCTGCTGTGAAGGACAACAAAAAGTCCTTCTATAAACACATTAATAGCAAGAAGAAGGGCAAGGACAACCTCCACTCCTTGGTTGACACGGAGGGGAACGTTGTAACAAAAGATGAGGAAAAGGCAGAGGTACTTAACACCTTCTTTGCCTCAATCTTCACTAGCAGGGCAGAACGTCTTCCAGACAGCTGGCCTGCAGAGCTGGCAGAAGGAGCCAGAGAGCTGCATAGTTTCCCGCTGCTCCAGGAGGAACTTAGAGATCTTCTGAGCTGCTTGGACCCACACAAGGCCATGGGACCAGATGGGATCCAACCTAGAGTGCTGAGAGAGTTGGCAGATGAGCTGTCCAAGCCACTCTCCATCATTTTTCATCAGTCCTGGCTCACTGGAGAGGTCCCAGAAGACTGGAAGCTGGCCAACGTGGTGCCCATGCACAAGAAGGGCCGGTTGGATGAGCCAGGGAATTATAGGCCTGTCAGCCTGACCTCAGTGCCAGGCAAGATTATGGAGCAGGTCATCTTGAGTGCGATCACACAGCACTTACAGGATGGCCGAGGGATCAGGCCCAGCCAGCATGGATTTAGGAAGGGCAGGTCCTGCCTCAACAACCTGATCTCCTTCTATGATCAGGTGACCCGCCTGGTGGATGTGGGGAGGCCTGTGGATGTAGTCTATCTGGACCTCAGCAAGGCCTTTGACACTGTCCCCCACAGCAAACTCCTGGCCAAGCTGGCAGCCCATGGCTTGCACAGGAGCACACTACATTGGGTTAGGAACTGGCTGGAGGGCCGAGCCCAGAGAGTGGTGGCGAATGGTGCCACATCCAGCTGGCGGCCAGTCACTAGTGGTGTGCCCCAAGGATCAGTACTGGGCCCCATGCTCTTTAACATCTTTACTGATGATCTGGATGAGGGCATTGAGTCCATCATCAGTAAATTTGCAGATGACACCAAGCTGGGGGCAGGAGTTGATCTGCTGGAGGGCAGAGAGGCTTTGCAGAGGGACCTTGACAGGCTGGACAGATGGGCAGAATGAAATGGCATGAGATTTAACACATTCAAGTGCCGGGTTCTGCACATTGGCCACAACAACCCCATGCAGTGCTACAGGCTGGGGTCAGAGTGGCTGGAGAGTGGCCAGGCAGAGAGGGACCTGGGGGTACTGGTTGATTGTAGGCTGAACATGAGCCTGCAGTGTGCCCAGGCAGCCAAGAAGTCCAATGGCATCCTGGCCTGCATCAGGAACAGTGTGGCCAGCAGGAGCAGGGAGGTGATTCTGCCCCTGTACACTGCACTGGTTAGGCCACACCTTGAGTCCTTTGTCCAGTTCTGGGCCCCTCAGTTTGGGAAGGATGTTGTCATGCTGGAGCGTGTCCAGAGAAGGGCAACAAAGCTGGTGAGGGGTTTGGAACACAAGCCCTATGAGGAAAGGCTGAGGAAGCTGGGGTTGCTTAGCCTGGAGAAGAGGAGACTGAGGGGTGACCTTATTGCTCTCTACAACTCCCTGAAGGGAGGTTGTAGCCAGGCAGAGATTGGCCTCTTCTCTGTCCTGGATGGACAAAAAAGCCTCAAAATGGCTCTGAACCAGACAATGAGGCAGAAGCTAATAGATCTGCTTCTTTGGGCTTGCCTGGACATGTTTCAGAGCCAGGATGAGCCTGGTGGGTGTGCTTTTGGCCACGTTTGGGAAGGTGGCTTTCTATAGGTTGCAATACCAGGGTTTACCCCTAGACCTGTGTTGCTCCTGGCCATTATTGTCTCGGGAAACCTATAAATATCAGCCCGAAGGGCCAGAGCTTTGTCTTGCCATTGTCCACGCTCTGGAAGGAGCCACCAGCTTCGCTTGGAAGCTGAACTGTGTTCCAGTTTACCCAGGCAAGACAGCAAAGACCCTCGCTATTCTCAGCGTTGTAAAGCCCAGAGGACAGATACTTGTCTTGCCGGGCCAAGAGGCGAAACCCCAGAGGAGCCGAGTCCCCGGGACAGTTCCATTTGATCGGAGCAAGGAGCGAGCGCTGCTGCAAAAGGACCACAGCTGAGAAATCTCCTCTCTACAAAGCTTTTGGCTAAAAACCCTTTGGGAGCAAATCCTGTCTCAGCAATAAGCTGCAGACCCCAACAGAAAGGGAAACTCTGCTCCTGCAGCTTCCACGTGCATCTATTGCAGGTCTGTTGCCCTGGGGAATTCTGGGTTTCCCCCCCCCCCCCCGTTGTGGGCAACCGCCGGCTGCATTGCCGAGGTTTCTTTTCTTTACAGTTTAAAGTGCTGTTTGTTGTTTCTGGATTTTTGTGCATGTTGTTTAAATTGTTATTTGTTCCTGCTGGTGAGGTCTCTGTTCCACGACCGAAACCCCTCGAACCTGTAAATAGGTTTTCTTTAATATTTTTGGTGGGATTTTTGTGATTAAAAAATATTTAATTTTTTAAAAATTAATCGCTCCATTTATTGAACATTAATTTATCCTTTTATAGACCAAAACATTCTCCCAGGCAGCCAGCACCAGAACAAGAGGACACAGTCTCAGGCTGCACCAGGGCAGGTTTAGGCTGGATGTTAGGAAGAAGTTCTACACAGAGAGTGATTGCCCATTGGAATCGGCTACCCATGGAGGTGGTGGAGTCACCTTCATTGGAGGTGTTCAGGAGAAGACTTGATGGGGTGCTTGGCTCTATGGTCTAGTTGTTGGGTGGGTTGGATTGGTTGATGGGTTGGACGCGATGATCTTGAAGGTCTCTTCCAACATGGTGTATTGTATTGTATTGTATTGGCACTTTGGGATATGGTTTATGGGTGAACCTTGTAAAGCAGGGTTATTGGTTGGGCTGGATGATCCTGGAGGTCTTTTCCAACCTGAATGTTTCTGTGATTCTTGCCCACCACCTCTGAGCCTTATTCTATTTTAGGGGTTTATTGATCAGTCACAATATGAGTCTAGGAGAATAAACTGTAAAAGTGACAAAATAAAGTACAGAAGTGGTGTCTAGTGAAAAATAAAGAAAAATACACAATTGTCTCATCAGGAAAAATAAAATGGCATAAAATGTATAATTTATTACATGATTTCTTTTAAAAATATTTACAGTTAGCAAACAATGTCAAATCAAGAACATTTCCACTATACTAAACTTATGAAACAATAAAAAAATCCCAATCAGTAGAAATGCAAAAGGTTCAAGGGTTTGGGATGAAGAGTTGGGGAATCATACCCACCTATCAGCTTTGAATAAGTGACATGTCTCTGCTGGCCCAAGGGGAAATGTCAGCTTGGGTTCACTGGGTCCATGCTGTCCTTTGTGTCATGTGCTGCTCATATTTTCAATGGGTGATGGATTAGGTACATTAAGTTTCTGGCTTTAAGCAAGAAGATTGTGCTTTTTATGCTTATAAAGAAAACATCAAGTACATTCTAACTTCTAGTCATGTCTCACTAATACAAATATGATGCACTTTGTAGAGAAGGATATTCTTCCTAGTGGTGACATCCTATCATTGTGGTCTTTCTGTTTGGAAATTTGTGTTTTGTTTTGTTTTGTTTTGTTTTCTGAATATCAAACTTTCCTTGATTTTACACTTCTATCTAATGCGAATAGAATAGAATAGAATAGAATAGAATAGAATAGAATAGAATAGAATAGAATAGAATAGAATAGAAATAGAATAGAATAGAATAGACCAGGTTGGAAAAGAACTTTGAGATCATCGAGTCCAACTAAACTATGGAACCAAGCATCCCATCCAGTCAGGAATGTATGCTGGACACCTTAAGGTGGCCTACAACAATTTTTTTTTCTCTTTATTTTGGGGCTATTAATGTTCATATACTAACAACGAATGGTTGCCGTATGATCATGTTATTAAAAACTTCACACACCTTTCTGTCTGGTGTCAAGAAGAGACAAGCTGAAACACTGAGATAATCTTATCTTTAGAACTATAGTTCATACATGTAAACTCCTGGGTTTTTTTTTTTTTTTTTGGGTTTTGGTGTCTGTTTTTTTAAATAGGAAAAATATGTTACTTCTGTTACTTGAAAAAATATAAGAAACTTGGAAAGAAGACATGTAAGGAACTTTTGGAAGGTGTATAATTTTCTCATGCATTTTATATAGAAATACCTCATATGTAGTATTGCAGTTAAGCAAAAGCTTATGTCCACTGGTCTGTCCTTCATTTTATTGCTTTCATTAGAATGAACAGTTACTTACCTTTCTTAGTTTATGCTTTACTCAAGAATCATCTATTACTCTCATGGTATGATCACCAAGTCCATTAAACAGAGGAATTAAGTTGATAGACCAAGGACATATTGTTACTAACTTCCCTAATGGAAAAACACCATAGAATTTGCTTTTTTCTATTAATAATTCTTGGGTAGTACGAATATTTAAGTTCACTGTAGACTGATATTCCTTTCAAATGAAAACACACTACTATCTTGTTTTCTTTACAATACAATACAATACACCAGGTTGAAAGAGACCTTCAAGATGGAGGCCTGTGGATGTGGTCTACCTGGACTTCAGCAAGGCCTATGACACCGTCCCCCACAACAAACTGCTGGCTAAGCTGTCAGCTTGTGGGTTGGGCAGCAACAGTTTCCGTTGGGTTGGAAACTGGCTGGAGGGCCGGGCCCAGAGAGTGGTGGTCAATGGTGCCACCTCCAGATGGAGGCCAGTCACCAGTGGCATCCCCCAGGGATCAGTGCTGGGCCCCATCCTCTTCAATGTCTTCATTGACGATCTGGATGAGGGCATTGAGTCAGTCATCAGCAAATTTGCAGATGACACCAAGTTAGGAGCAGATGTTGGTCAGTTAGAGGGTTGAAGGGCTCTGCAGAGGGACCTCGATCAGCTGGAGAGATGGGTGGAGTCCAATGGGATGGAATTCAACAAGTCCCAGTGCCGGGTGCTGCACTTTGGCCACAACAACCCCATGCAGAGCTACAGGCTGGGGTCGGAGTGGCTGGAGAGCGGCCAAACAGAGAGGGACCTGGGAGTGCTGATCAACAGCCGCCTAAACATGAGGCAGCAGTGTGCCCAGGTGGCCAACAAGGCCAACGGCATCCTGTCCTGCATTAGGAATAGTATGGCCAGCAGGAGCAGAGAGGTCATTGTGCCCCTGTACTCTGCTTTGGTTAGACCGCACCTTGAGTTCTGTGTCCAGTTCTGGGTGCCTCAGTGTGGTGGAGTAGGAAGGTTCCCCCCCACACACAAAAGAATTCCACAGCTAACTCAGCCGGAGAAGCAGATGAAAGCTATATTTTACAAGCATTTTTCATTCATATACCAAAACATTTGGCCAGAGTGTTCAGAAAGTGTCCCTTTCTTAAAGGCACAGCCTAAACCGGTCACACTCAGATTAAGAAGGACATCAAGACACTTGAACGTGTCCAGAGAATGGCAACAAGGCTGGTGAGAGGCCTTGAGCACATGCCCTATGAGGAGAGGCTGAGGGAGCTGGGGTTGTTTAGCCTGGCGAAGAGGAGGCTCAGGGCAACCTCATTGCTCTCTACAACTACCTGAAGGGTGGTTGTAGCCAGGAAGGGGTTGGCCTCTTCTCCCTAGCAACCAGCACCAGAACAAGGGGACACAGTCTGAAGCTGCACCAGGGGAAGTTTAGGCTCAAGGTGAGGAGAAAGTTCTTCACCGAGAGAGTGATTCGTCATTGGAGTGGGCTGCCCGGGAGGTGGTTGAGTCGCTGTCCCTGGAGGTGTTCAAGAGGGGACTGGATGTGGCACTTGGTGCCATGGTCTAGTCATGAGGTTTGTGGTTACAGGTTGGACTTGATGATCTTCGAGGTCTCTTCCAACCTTGGTGATACTGTGATACTGTGATCACGTCCAACCCATCAACCAGTCCAACCCACCTAAACAACTAAACCATGCAACCAAGCACCCCATCAAGCTTCTTCCTGAACACCTCCAATGAAGGTGACTCCACCACCTCCACAGGCAGACGATTCTAATGGGCAATCACTCTCTCTGTATAGAACTTTTTCCTAACATCCAGCCTAAACCTGCCCTGGTGCTTGCCTTGTTCACGGTGTATGCTTATGGTATATTTGGTAAAACACCACATCATTGGTTAATTATTCTGTTTACAATGTTTGCTCATTGGACCAATATTCATTGTGGCAAACGTTAAAAAGGGGTTGTTCTGGTAAACAAGTGCCCCTGCCTGTGCCTATGCCTGTGCTCATATTTGTACTTGTGTTTGCCCCACACACTTTGCTGCCAAAAGGTCTGCTTTGCCTGGGACTCAAACCAACATTCCCAAGCACTTGGCTGCAGATTGCAGCTGCTCACCCAGCACACAGCAGTTGCCTGGCTATGGATGGTGTCGCAATGGGTGCTGGGCCTGTGAACCATACCCTCTGACCCACAAACAAAGCCAGCTGTTGCCTGACCCATTGTTGACTGAGAGAACCATAGTAGCCCGTGTGCACCACCTGTCCCAGAATTCTACAGCTCCCCAAGCACAGATGTCACATCATCTGGACCAGCAGCTGTCCCAGCCAAACCCCATAAGCCATGGAGGAAGTTACTCCCCATCCTTGCTGAGGAACTGTTATGCCATGCCCTGTGAACCTCGGCAGCAGGGCTTTTCCCCGTAGCAGGAGGCCCTTTTCCAGGCAATGCACCCCATGGACTAAGCTGCAAAAGCCTCCAAATTTTTCCTGGAAGGCACTTGGACCTTTCACTCTGGGAGAAGCAGCAACTGCATGGCACAGCACCATGCAGTCAGTACCATTTTTTATTTCCTTATTATGGCACATCTGTATCACAATTTCCAGACTATAAATGCAGTATCAAGGGAAGATTCCACAAAACCTCTTAGTTTGTGAGTAAACCAAATATTTTCTCTTAAGGTTTGTGCCAAACCATGGTTTTGTGAGCTTCTTGGCCACCGGTAAGGTCACACCACACCACACACACCACCACCCCCGCCCCAGCTTTTCAAATGAAATTTGTCTCTAAATTTCTAAATTCTCTAATTCATCTAAAGGGTTCAAATTGCCCACATATATACATTCTGTAGAGATAGTTCTTCCAACTGCATACTGTTACTGTGCTAGTTATAGGCTATTCCTTTAACATTTTGTTACACATTTTGAGCAGAAAAGTAGAAAAATGTAAATAAATCACTACTGGGTATAAAAATGGAAAATACAGATAATTCTAAGCAGTTTCATTGGAGAGATATCTGCTATAAGACTGGTTTTACCAAAACAATCTTCCCTCTTCTTATCTCTGCTCTCTTGCTCTGAAGGGATACTAAATGGCTTCTGCTGAACCTTGGCTGCATTGTTTTGGTTAAGTCTGCCAGGGCTTTATCTCTGCTCCTTTCTCCCTTTTGGACAAGGGGTGGGGGGGCATAGCTTCCCTGGTCTTCTTGACCAGGGTTTTGTTTGTATTTTTTGTTAATTGTAAACATCAGTAAATATTGTGAATACTGTACATTTTGTACATATTCATTGCATTCCATTGTAGATTGCAGTTTTGCCTGTAAATACAGCATTCATATGCTTCCAACTGAGCTAGTCTGGCAAAGTTAATGCTGGGGGAGGGAATTTCAACCCACTACATTACAGTTACATGCAAATATTGACTGTAAATAATTTGTGGCATAGTTTGCACATAAATAATATTGATTTTTTATTAAGGTCTCTGCTACTCATTCATAACTCAAATATTTTATAACATTTATTTAACAGTCATATTGTGGCAGGTTGAAACTCACCCCACCCCCAACATTAACTTTGGCAGACCAACACAGTTGAAAGCAAATGGAAACGGCATTTACAAGTAGAACTATGTAAAAAAAATAGAATAGAATTAACCATGTTGGAAAAGACATTCGAGATCATTGAGTCCAACCTATCACCCAACACTATCTAATCAACTAAACCATGGCACCAAGTGCCCTATCCAGTCTCTTCATAAACACCTCCAGTGATGGTGACTCCACCCCCCTCCCTGGGCAGCCCATTCCAATAGCAAATTACTCTTTCTGTGAAGAACTTCTTCCTAACATCCAGCCTAAATCTCCCCTCATGCAGCCTGAGACTGTGTCTTGTTGTTGTGCTGGTTGCATAGGGGAAGAGACCAATTCCCCCTATATGTAATCTCCCTTCAGGTAGTTGTAGACAGCAAGAAGGTCTCCCCTGAGCCTCCTCTTCTCCAAGCTAAGCAACCCCAGCTCCCTCAGCCTCTCCTCATAGGACTTGTATTCCAGAATCCTTCCCAGCTTTGGTGCCCTACTCTGGACACACTCCAGCAAGAAGACCTCAAGGAACTAACTCAGAAGGTTCCTTGGGAAACAGCCCTTAAAAACAAAAGGGTCCAGAAGAGCTGGACCTACTTCAAGGAAGAACTCCTGAAGGTGCAGGAACAGGCTGTGCCAATGTGCCGGAAGATGAGCCACTGGGGCAGACAGCCAGCCTGGATAGGCAATGAACTTCTAAAAGAACTAAGGGGAAAAAAGAGGGTGTATCATCTTTGGAAGAAAGGTGATGCAACTGTGGTGAAGGCACATTCTGCCCAGATACTAGATCTGGTCCCAGCATGTGGACAGGTTTCCCCTCCTTCAGGAGGAAGACAAAAGCCAAGGCATTAGCCAGGCCAGCACGCACTCAGTGCATGCAGTGCTTGTGCAATTACCAAGTATGGGCATAATTCCAGATTCACACTTTCTGTAGGCTGAAGCCGGTTGTCTATGAGAGTGCCCATTGGTCAAACCCAGCCTCGAAGAATCTATAAGTATTACTCCTGTTAGTAAACAAGTTGCCCCCTCTTTCACCGTGTCTCTGTACTTGCTCGAGAGAGCAGCTCTCCAGCCACAGCCTCTGCCATTGAGCTTATTGTTGTTAGCTTCTATCATACATGCACGCATACTGAAGCCTCTGCATTGTGAGAAGCACTCTGATCGTGAGGATCACCCCAGAGGGAGGACCTTTGCTGAGCCCGAGAAGCCAGAGTCGTTACAGCCAGTTGTACCGACCGGGAGAGCCCACCGTGCTACCAGAGGACTGGACCAGCCCCCGAGGGTAAGATCTGCCCAGCTGTAGGGAAGAAGGGACTTGATGGAGACCGAGTCTGCATATGCCTAGCCCCGCCATAGTGGGAGAAGACCCACCACGTGTGCCGCTCTGAGCCCTGTAAACCTCAGGGAAGACTAAAGCATTGTTCGTGCCTATACTGCACTGAACCTGGGACCATTCCGAGCGTCCTGGTGTTCCTTTAAGGCCAGTAATAGGCAACTGTTGTCCCGCCCTGCCTTGCGAGCCAACTCCCAGGGCCGACCCCATGGGCCGAACCCGACCAGGACCTATCCCTATTATCTGGAGGGAACCAACTGAGTCCTGAAGGGAACCTGCTTCTGAGCTAAGCCCAGGTGCCAGTATTCCCTCTCCACTGTTGTGGAGAGAGGAGACAGTACCCAACACCACCGTCTAACTTGACTAGGAACCGGTCCAGCGGCAGAAGTCGGCCGGACCCCCACCTTGCTACAAACAACAGCTACAGAGTATCTTCCATGTGCTTTCCACGCACTAGCACTCAGTTCAAAGTATCCACGTGTAGCAGAGTAATCGCTGACGCACAGAAAGATTGTAATATTGCTGTATATAGCCAGGACCCTTCCGTGTTCCACCGAGTCGCCATCTAGTGGCCAAGCGCCGGAACTGCACCCTTCATTACATAAAATACAGAAATAGTCGGTAGATAGTTTAATTAAGTTCTAATCATAATACTAATCCACTTATGGAATGTATTTCATGAACGTGCATTAGAACATGCATATAAGTTGTTGATTCATTGGTTATTAATAATTTGATAATTAATAAAAATAATATTTTCATATTTCATATTCATAAATTTAATAACCTCTTCACAACAGCAACCCATGGAATGTTTAAGGATGTTGCTAAGTCTTGTAGGAAGAAAATTAGGGAGGCAAAAGCCCATTTAGAGCTTAGACTGTCCTCTGCTGTGAAGGACAAAAAAGAAATCCTTCTATAAATATATTAATAGCAAGAGGAGGGGCAAGCACAACCTCCACTCCTTAGTGTACATGGAGAGGAACCTTGTAACAAAAGATGAGGAAAAGGCAGAGGTACATAACACCTTCTTTGCCTCAAATTACCAGCTTGGTGTCATCTGCAAATTTACTGATGATGGACTCAATCCCCTCATCCAGATCGTCAATGAGCTGATCCGTGGGGGACACCACTAGTGACTGGCCACCAGCTGGATGTGGCACCATTCACCACCACTCTCTGTGCTCAGCCCTCCAGCCAGTACCTAACCCAACACAGGGTGCTGCTGTCCAAGCCACGGGCTAACAGCTTGACCAGGAGTTTTCTGTGGGGGATGGTGTCAAAGGCCTTACTAAAGTCCAGGTAGACTACATCCACAGGCCTCCCCACATCCACCAGGTGGGTCACATGATCATAAAAGAAGATCAGGTTGGTCAGGCAGGTTGGCTGCCCTCCCAAATCAATGTTGGCTAGGCCTGATCCCTTGGCCATCCTGCAGGTGTGCAGTGATTGCCCTCAAAATGATCTCCTCCATAATCTTGCCTGGCACTGAGGTCAGTTTGACAGGTCTGTAGTTTCCAGGTTCCTCAATCCAACCTTTCTTGTGGATGGTGTCTCGGTCTGGAGAGGGAAAGAGACTCAGGTTTATTTTGAATACTCCTGTGTTGTGAAATGAGAGGCACAAACGAGGTCAAAATATCAACAGCTAGACTATTGCATAAATAAAGTGGATGGATCTGAAGGGGAGAGAGAGAAAATAGAGAGAGAGAGACAGAAGAAGAAAGGAATTTTATTACCACACCCCTCACCCCCAAGACAGTTTGAGTCTGTGGAGGAAAGGTGCTGCAGGAGATGTTGGGTCTGTAGAGAAATGGAGCTGCAGGAGATGTTGGGTCTGTAGAGGAAGGGTGCTGAGGCTTTGGCTGTAGAAGGGATGAGGTCCTCTGAGCAGCTTCTTCAGCTCCATGAGTTGCAGCAGGCGGAACTTAGGGCACGGAGAGAAGGTTTGCAGAGTCCAAGATCTGTTGTGTTGCCCCGTGGTGATGTTTCCAGCATGTGGTGCCATCTTCTTTCTTCTGCATTTTTCTTTTCCAATTTTCTTCTTCCAAGACAGTAGTTGCTCCAGTCTTTTATACAGTTTTTTAGTCCTTAGGCAAGTGTCCAGGTGTTGGTCCCCAGGATATCATTGTGGGAAATCATCTTTAGGTAAGTGTCCAGGTATTGTTCCCCAGGAAATCTTTCTGTGTATTCATGTGAATCTGGATGGAGGGAAGGAGGCCTCTGCCTCCTCCTTCTCCATCTACCTACCCACACACTCATTACACATCAGGAAACAGGTGGTGAATCCATTGTCTCATCATCCTCCCTTCCTGGGGTATCTGATGGCTGGAAATGATCTTGTCCTGAAGGCGTGATGGCTGGGCCCTTGGGCCATTGCTGTAGGCCAGCTGCAATCCAGTGAGCAATGTTATCTTTGCACCTTCCAAGAGTCCTTCCAGTGGCTCTGCCCACCGCACATCAGCTACTGTCTGGGCAAGCAGCAAGTGATTTTATCTTTGTTGAGGCACACCAGGAGAGACAAGCTTTAGTCTCTCACAGATGGGCATCATATAGGCCAGCTTCTAGTCATCTGGGACCTTTCCAGTGAGCCAGTACTGTTGAAAAATGATGGACAGTGGCTTGGCCAGCTCATCTGCCAGTTCTGTCAGTACCCTAGGATGGATCCCCTCTGGTCCCACAGACTTGTTAGTATCCAAGCATCTCAGCAAGTCTCTAACTACTTCCTCTAGGGAACTACACTGCTCCCTGACCCCACCTACTGATTCAGGAGGCCTGTTATCCTGAAGTCCTCCTGCCTTACTGTTGAAAATGGTGTCAAAGAAGGTATTTAGTACCTCAGCCTTTTCCTCATCTCTATTTACAATATTATTCTCCAAAGTCCAATAAAGAGTGGAGGTTCTTCTTGCCTCTCTTTTTAGTACTGATATATTTATAAAAATGCTTTTTGTTGCCTTTCACAGAAGTGGCCAGCTTAAGTTCTAACTGGGCTTTTGCCTCTCTAATTTTTCTCCTGCATGATCTAACAACATCCTTAAACATATCTTGACTTGTCTCCCCCCTTTCCAAAGGCAATGCACCCTCTTTTTTCCCCTCAATTCCTTCAAAAGATGCTGTGACTGGTTTAGGGATCAAACCAAAACAGATACTTGTCCATCCAGGCTGGTTTCCTTCCCCATTGGCTCATCTTTTGGCACAGTGGGGCAGCCTGTTCCTGTGCCTTGAAAAGTTCCTGTCTTTGTTCTTAAGGGCTGCTTCCCAGGGTACTCTCCAAGTTATTTGCTTAAATAAGCTGAAGTCTGTCTTCCAGAAGTCCCAGGTAAGGGTTTTGTTATTGCTCCTCTTTGTTTCCCTGCATATTAAAAACTCCACTGTTTCACAATCCCTGCACACTAGACAGCCTCCTACCATCACATCACCCACCACCCCTTCTCTATTTGAGAACAGCAGGTTAAGCTGCTGTTCTCCAGACTAAACAACCACATTTCCCTCAGCCACTTCTTGTACAACATACCCTTCAAATTCTTCATCAGCTTCACTGCTCTTCTCTGGGCATTCTCCAGGATGTGAATATCTCTTACATTGTGGTGCTGAGAACTGAACTCAAGCTGTGGCCTCACCAGGGTGCAGTACATGGGCACAATCACTTCCCTACTCCTCCTGGATACAGTGGTTTTGATACAGGTCAGAGTGTCAGCTCCTGGTCTGTTGGCTGTTTGCCAGCAGTTCCAGGTTTTTTTCTGCTGGGCTGCTTTCCAGTCACTTTTCCCTAAGACTATAGTATTGCTTGAGGTTCTTTTGACCAAAGCACAGCACTCAGCACCTGACTGTTAAACCTCATTCCAGAGGCCTCAACCCATCAACCTAGCCTGTCTGGATCTCCCTGCATCACCTTCCTACCCTCAAGCAGATCAGTGGTACCTCTCAATTTAGTGTTGTCCACAAACTTGCTGAAAGTGTACTTGATCCCCTCATCCAAATCATTAACAAAGATGTTAAACACAACTGGCCCCAGTACTGAGATCTGGGGGACACTGCCTTCTAGTCTTCCTGGGCCCCTTTGACTTCCAGGACAGTTTCAACCAGTATCCTGAACAGATTAAAGTCTGATCTCTGGAATTCTGTGGTAGCAGTTTTATTGACACCCCTCCTTACTTCACCAAGAGTTGAGAATTCTGTCACTTCATAATTACGAAGCCTGAGACAGCCTCCAAATACCACATCACCCACCAATACGTCTCTGTATGTAAATAATAGGCCTAGTAAGGTATGTGCCCTGTTAGACTCATTTACCATCTGTGCCAGGAAATTGTCATCCACACAGTCCAGGAACCTCTTAGATAATTTCTTCTCTGCTGTGTTGCACTTCCAGCAGATGTCCAGTAAAATAAATTGCCCCATGAGAGCAAAGGCTGGCAATTTGGAGACTTCTGCCAACCTCTAGTAGAATGATTCATCTGCCTTCTCATCAAGGTTGGATGGTCTGTGACAGACACCCAGCAGGATATCTGCCTTGTTGGCCTTCCCCCTGTTATGAATATGCTGGTGGTTCTGTGATTTGTGTTAAAGGTAGAGAATTCAGAGTGCACTGGGACTGTGGGTCAGGAGCTTGTAGGAGCCTGTTTTGAGGACAAAAGGGGAGCTGCATATTTCACAGACTTAAACAGAGACAGTGTGTTTGGCTAATTGGAGACACCAAGGCTGAGGAGAAGAACTGAGAATTTGTTTTCTTTAGATAAGAATCCTGGACGACTGAGCATGTGTGCAAGTGGATACTTTGACCCTTACCACACAGAATGTAGGGAGAAGGGATTTGATCACCTATTCTAAGACTCATTATCATATGCCTGCCTTCTATTTAGCATAAGTTTATTTATGTAGATGATGTAACTATATAAGATGAAGAAAGCTATTGTAAAGCTGCTGTGGAGGTGGAGTTTTGTCCCCTCTCAAGCCCAGCGTGCTGCTTTGCTTGCCTTTTATTGCTTTAATTGCTTTTTATTACCGTTTTAAGATCTTTTAGTGCCAATCAAACTGTTACCAAAAACTTTTACCCAGAGTCATCTATAACACCCCTAATCCATCACAGTCATCAAGTTTGGCATGATAAAAACACTTCCTAACATACAGTGACACTCCACCACCTCTTGTTCCCTGCCTATCCCTTCTGAAGGGCTTAAAGACATTCATTGCAGTTCTCCAGTCATGACAGTCATCCTACCACATTTCTGTAATGGCAACTATGTCTTCAATTAGCCAAACACAGTCTCTGTTTAAGTCTTTAAAATATGCAGCTCTCCCTTTGTCCTCAAAATAGGCTCCTGCAAGCTCCTGACCCCCAATTCCAGTGCACTCTGAATTCTCTACCTTTAAAACAAATCACAGAATCACAAGTGTATTTATAACAGGAATTAAAAACCCCATATTCAAATTGGTGAGGAGGGATGAGATCACTCCTTCCTCTTCAAAATGGGTAGGAGTTTCAGGTGTAAGCAACAAAAGTCTTTCTAGAAGGCCAGTTTGAAGTAGGCCAATCCAAAATAGGCAGCAGCAAACACCTGGGAATCAGTATAACCCTGCATGACCAATTTGGTGAAAACCTAAATAAGTGGGATGGTCAACCCACTTCTGTTCTTTTCAAGAGACTGTGGGAGCTGCAGAATGGCACAGACAGAGGTAACAATACCAGAAGGGTAGCTGTCACTTCCTCAATATTCATTCAGTGGACTGGCAAAATTTCAGAAGTACAGGGTCTTAGTTGACACAGGAGCTCAGCGCACCATAACACCATCAAATTATCAAAGGACAGAGTCTATAACTAGGTTAGGATCACTGATAGATCTTAAATGTTGACGAAGTTGCAGGTTGACATAAATTCAACTGGGAAAGTGTGGAAGAAACACACTATTGCAACAGGACCAGATGCACCTTGTATTTTGAGAATTGACTTTTTGAGAGAAGGGCATTTCAAAGACCTTAAGGATTACAAATGGGCTTTTGGAATAGCAGCTCCAGGAATTCATTCACCTCTCAACAGTACAGTTTGGTCTGTATGAAAGCCAAATGGAGAATTGTGTGCCGCGATTAAGAGACGGGACTCAGCCTGATGCAGGCTGGATGTCCACTTCATTACACAAAATCCTTCTTTATAAAAGCTTATACAATACAAAAAAGCAGCCTGCTACTGGAACAGGGACTCTATTGTAACAATCTGGTATGTCTCAAGTCTTACACACTCCAGTCATAACAACCATTTGTCATCAAATGTATGCCTTTGTAGTGGATGATGCTTATGGCCAGGATTGTGCCCCAAATGTTTCTGGGACATGCTTAGAAAGTGTGTTAATCCTCCTTTGTTCCCCTCCTCCTTTCTGAAGGCAGCAGGAGGGATCCTGATGTCACTGAGTCCAGGTAAACTGCCTGCCTGGGCGTGGTCTCACCCCGTGGTACACAAGGGTCAGGCTATATGTTTGTTTCATTGTTTATAGTATCAGCTTACACCACATTTGGTAGGTGCCAGTTCATTGGTTAATCTTTGTGCTAGCAACAGATGCTCATTGGACCAGTATTCAATGGGGCAAATGGTAAATAGGGGTTGTTTGGTGATGAGCCTCCCCCACATTTGTGTTTGAGGCTGTATCTGTGTGCGCACCAGTGCTGTTGTGGTTCACCTTGCCTGGGACTAAAGCCAGTGCTCCAAGAGGCTTCATGGTACTTTGCCACCTGCACCCAGCTGTGTGCAGGGCTGTGGACAGTACCCCATGGGATCAACTGCTGCATGATCCATCGTTGCAGGAGAAAACCTGGTAACCCGTGTGAACCAGCGTTGCTGAGCAGCCACAATGCCCCCCCACAAGCGGGGAACCTCCGTATTCTGGAAGAAGCAGCAGCCACACTACGCAGCCATGCGGTCGGCACCATTTCCTGTGTCCTTACTACGGCATATCCGTGCCACGTTCTGCAGACTATAAATATTATTAAGGGAAGACTTCATGAAGCTCTCAGCTTGTGAGTAAGCCAACCCTTTCTTCATAGAGTTTCAGTCGGGATAGCATGCAAACTGCTTCGGGTGGAGGATCGCCGATCACGGACCAACCCCTCCCCCTCCGTTTTCGAATCAGTTTCGATTCTAAGTTTCTGTGAATCATTTGGTTGAAGTGCCTATAGCTAAACATTTTGTAAAGATAGTTCCACTAACCGAATATTGATACCTGTGAAGGGGGACTGTACATACTCCGTTGCAGAGTTTTTATATATATATAGAAATAAACTTAACATTTTTTTTAATTGATATCTCTGCCGCTCATTTCTGAGGGCATATTCATAACAGCCCTCCTCCAACCACACTGCTGGACTGTAATTCACAAGCCATGAAGGCCAACACTATCCCCTCTGATCAAGCCAGCAGTGCTTGGATCTCGGCTTTCCAAGATTTAACCCTTCAAGTGTGTCTAATAGTTGACTTCCATTCCGTGAACAAAGTAACTCCAATCATGAGTGCAGCTGTACTAGATATGTTGGAACTCCAGTATGAGTTGGAATCCAAGGAGGGCAAATGGTATATTAGCATAGTCATTGCTAATGTTTTCTTCTCTATTTCCATACCAGAAGAATGCAGGCCACAGTTTGCTTTCACCTGGAGAGGAGTACAGTACACATTCAATTGTTTGCCCCAGAGGTGGAAACACATTTTAACAATTTGTCGCACAGTGATCCTTGATGCATTGGAGAAAGGTGGAGCTCCAGAACACATTCAGTTCATTGATGACATCATCATGTGGATTGAAACTCATGAAGAAATCTTCAATAAAGGTAACAAAATAATTAACATTCTGTTCAAAGCGAGTTTCACCATTAAGCGTGACAAGGTAAAAGGACCTTCCAGAGAAACCCAGTTTCTGGGAAGGTGGTGGCAGGATGATCACTGTCACATTCCGATGGATGTAGTAATCAAAATCTCTACAATACAATAGAATATAATACAATAGAATACAATAGAATAGAATACAATGCAATACAATACAATACAATGCAATACAGTACGATACAATACAATACAATACAATACAATACAATACAATACAATACAATACAATACAATACACCAGGTTGAAAGAGACCTTCAAGAAGGAAGTTCTACATTTCTTGGGTACAGTGGGATTTTGGAGACTGCACATTCCTGGATACAGTCAGATTGTGAAACCTCTTTATGATGTGACTCAAGAAAAACAGTTTCCAGTTGGGTCCTGAACAACAGCCATACTAGCATACATACACACAAATATGTGTTGCTTTGCTGGAATAAACAGAATCTTTGTTTTCTGTGCTCTGCTTGCCATAAGTGCATATTTTTGTCACCTTTTCTGTCACCCATTACAGCAACAATTGGTGACCCCATGACATGATTCAAGGCTGCAGGTGGAATGTGTGGTGGTGACAGAGCCCAGTGTAGCTGAGAGCAGTAGAGATACTGCCTTTGGTCTGGACCTGAACTTTGACACCTGCCCAGGTGAGGTAGGTGAGACACTGTGAATATAATGGGACAAGATTTAACAAAGGACAAGCACTTAGTCCTTGGGACCTGGAAATTATTATTGAAATGTAAGGGTCTAAAAATTAAAGATTATGAATTAAGAAGATTACTCTTGTGAGGTAATCAGCAAGGTTTTGAACTTTCCTTGGTTACGGCTTTCAGCATTGCTGTGTGGCACAAGCTAGGTAGTCATTTGTGGGACGCTGTATCAAAAAGAGATAAATAGATTGTGGAAATGACTACTACCTGTCATTTTGTCAGTGACACGCTGAAAGATCTTAAGCAGGAGAGGGACACAAAAGAGGAAGAAGTAATGGGGAAGTTGACTTGGCTATGGGGAGATGAATGAATCAGTTAGAGGACACACTGGCACCCTCTACTTCCCCCTCACCCGGCTGCTCTGGAGCAAATTCAACAGTGCAGAAAATAACAGGCACTGCTGAAAAGCAGCTTTCTTCTCCTAATGAGCAACTTAAACTCCCCATGAATTGGAAAAGTCCCAAAGACTTTGCTTAGATGCTTATCAATCTGGTTTATCAATCTCTGAGTGATCAGATGAAAGAACATGTAAAAAGAGAGGAATATAATCAGTGCAATAATCTACATGTAAAAAGAGAGGAACATAATCAGTGTAATAATCTACAGACTTCACAACAGCTTCCTTCTCTACCATCTGACAGTAAGCAAGAGAATGAGGGGGAGGTTTTGACCCAGAGTGTGCAAGCACGAAAGACTGTGGGGGGCCAAGGGGGAACAGGGGTGTCAATCTTTTGGCATATCTGCTCCATGGACCTTGCCTCCCTGTAGTGTGACTGTGACCCCTTGTTGGCAGCAGGTTCGTTGGAAAGCTGCTGCAGAGGGCAATTGGGATTTGGTGGAAAAGCTGGAATTGCCACCTGTAATTGCCACTTCAGAAGAAATGCATTCTCCCATGAGTGTTTCTGATGAAACCAATACCCCCATAATGTCAGCAATCCATTCCTGACTGGGGCATACCCAGCTTAGCAGGTCCTACCTAGTGTGACAAATTGTCAGCCTGTGATGGTTTAACCCACACACATCAAACAAAAGCTCATCTGAAATCAGTCAGAGAAGCAAATGAAGCTGTATTTTACAAGCAATAACAGAATGCAATGAATATATGCAAAAATATACAGTATTTACAATATTATTATGGTGCCAGCCTGGCAGGAGAGGTGAGCAATGGCTGCAGGGCCCCTTCTGTAGTCCAAGTGGTGGCAAGCAGTGGCTACCATCGCTTTTGTACATCAACAGTAGTGGTGGCTACCAGCCCTTGATTGTTTAAAGAGGCACTACTCTATCTTTCATTGCCAAGAAAATAGTGAAAAAGCACCTTTGGAGCAGAAAGCAGCTTCCCCCCAACATGGCTACAGAAGTTTTGCTGAGCCTGCCACCCCCACTTTCTGTCTCTGTTATCTTTCCCTTGCTTGAAGTTTTTTTGTAGCTTTGCAGAAGCAACATATAAGTTTTATAGTAACAGTGCTAAATTATGTTCCAAAAAATATACAGCATTTTGTGGGTGCAAACCTAATGTGGATAATGATGTTGGAATTATTTCTGCTTGTAGGGGACTTTGGAGATTTGTTGTTTTGATGTTTGTGGTAGTTAAGTTTTGATAGTAAGCATGATGAATAATGGGTACTTATGTTAGGTACTTAGTGATTAAAATAAGGTATGTCAAATAATAAGTAGTAATAATAGGATATAAGTGATAATGGATAAGTTTAAGTAGAATGAGGTCTTCTAGGAGTTCATGGGTTACGTTCTTTTCTCTCTGGTTTGAACCTTCCTTTTTTTGTGTGTGCCATGGCATTTAAAAGAGCTCTACATAATATAGCTGAAGGTTGTGGTAAATAGGTTTTCATTTAAAAAAGCATGCTTTAGTTAATGTAATATTTTTGTTGTTTATTTTTTAGGCATTGATACGATGGTTTAATTTTAACATAGTTCTTTAAGCTTTTGGGGGATTTTTGGTATTAGCATAAATTAAGATTTTGATAGAGGTATATTATAGAATGGGTTTTTTTCGTCTTTTCATTGCATTCATAATAGCTTTAAGACAAGGATTATTAAAAAAAAAAAAAGAAGAAAAAAAGAGGGAATGCATATGCTGTCCTCTATGGGCTTTAGTGCTTTAGCGATATCAGCAGCCTATGTCACAACCTGGAAACATCAATTTTGCAACTCAGTGCTTCAATCATCTCAGCAGAAGACAGCACAACAATCAAGAGGAGAGGAAATTGAAAATCAGCACACCTACCTAATACAGATCTCAATGACTTGAGATGCCACCAGAAAAAATCTGAATTAGGACTGAATATCATGGTTGCTTAATTGTTGTGTGATTAGGGAATATGTTCACATGGATTTATATGCTAACCTACCTGGGTTTTTGGTGGAAGGGAACGCAAAAGCAGATGCTCTTGTATCAGGTGTAGCAATGGGACCAACTCCAAATATCAAACAACAAGCCATAGCTTCTTATCAATTTTTTCATCAAGGCTATCGTGCAATTTCATTTGTCCAGTGCTGAAGCTATTGGTATTGTTACTGCATGTCCTGACTGTCAGCGCCATCATATCCCTCACTATTATGGGACCAACCCTAGGGGGTTGTGAGCCTTCCAAATCTGGCAAACAAATGTTACTCATATTGCAGAATTTGGCAGGTTACAATTTGTTCATGTATCTATTGATATATTCTCTTTGATCATTGCTACTGCTCACACAGGAGAAACTGCCAAAGATGTTATTCATCATTGGCAGTGAGCTTTTTCTGCTGTGGGAGTTCCCCTTCAGGTAAAACCAGACAATGATCCAGCATACATATCTGAAAAGGTTAACTCATTTTTGCAATCCTGGGGTATAACTCATGTTACTGGTATCCCTCATTCTCCCACTGGACAAGGTGGTGTTGAACATGCACATGGTACGTTAAAACAACTCTTGCAAAGACAAAAAGTGGGAATCCAGAAGCTCGACTGAACAAAACTATGTAAGTTTTAAATTTTTTTGCAGCTTTCTGATGATTCTGGGGAACCCCCAATAATGTGTCATTTTGGCTCACCAGCTACCACCAGTAGGGTGCCCTTAGGAACTAAAGTCAGGGTTCAAGATCTACAAGCAGGTCAGTAGTCTGATCCTTGTGATTTAATAACTTGGGGACAAGGGTATACTTGTGTCTCAACAGATTCTGGACCATGCTGGGTTCCAGCAAGATGGGTTCAACCAAGCATTTTCATCATCCTCTGGATGATGACTGCCGCAACAGCTATGCAACCACAGAAGAATGTGTGGATCACACTTGCCAGTGCCCTGAAACAAGACACACTGTGCCTCTCGGTATCAGCACCCTTGAATCCTTTCAGCACCTGCCTGGTGGGTGTTCCAGTGAACAGATGGAAGGACATTACTGAGAAGATTGGACCTTTGTACTTTAAAAGATCATTTTATATGTGTTTTTGTTTTTTTTTTTTTTTTTTTGTGTGTATTTTAACAAAACATATGGAGGTCTTAAAAGCTTTCATGGTTTTAGTTGGGAATGATTTGAAAAGACTAATTTAACATAAGAATATATCGTCAAGGGTTGGAATAATTGGACCCAGTGTCTTTCAAGTGCTGCAATAGATTTTTTGCTGTTAGCTCAGGGTCATGGTTGTCAAGAATTTGAAGGATTGTGTTGTATTAATCTGTCAGATCCTTAAGTCTCTATACACAAATGTATTCAAGAACTGGAATAAGGAGTGACATATCTGCAAATAGATAATGAAGGATGGTTTGAAGGATTGTTTAAAGGATGGGGAGTCTCTGGCTGGCTTCTTTCAGTTGTTAAAACCGGGTTGCTAATTTTGATAATTATGATTGTAGTGCTACTGATGTTGCCCTGCCTGATTAATCTGCTGTAAAGGGCCCTGCAGAAGATGACAAAAGTAACATTGGTAGCAGAAAAACAAAAAGGGGGAATTGTGGAAAACTGTGATGGATCTGCAGACCCTCTGATGAGCCAGGAAGAGTTCAACCTTGGAAACATCACTGCGTTCCCATGAGAATCTGGAAAGTCCCTGGACTGAGGACATGTTTGAGGATGAGAAACCACACAGTGAGATAGAGGAGCCACCTGGACTAGCTTAACAAGTAACCATAGCAATGCTATCACTAACCGGTAAGAATCTTGATAAAAGTTCATTAAGCAATCACACACAGCCACACTAGCATACCTACACAAAAATATGTGTTGCTTTGCGGGAATAAACAGAGTCTTTGTCTTCTGCACTCTGCTTGCCACGAGTGCATATTTTTGTTGTCTTCTCTGTCACTAAATGCAGCAACAAAAAGCAGCTTCTGAAATAACTGGAACTAAGTCACAACTTCTTTTAGCTCCCAGATTACCAGTTTTTAACTGGATGTTCAAAGGTAAAAGTTCTTCACTACATCATGAAATGGATGCTGCATGGTCCAAGTGGATGGCTATAATAACACAGAGAGCTCAAATGGGAAATCTTGAAAGACCTGGTGTGGCAGTTATAGGCTATGTCTTTAAAATTTAGCTGCAGATTTTGAGCAGAAAAGTAGAAAAATATAAATAATTCACTACTGGGTGTAAAAAGGAAAACAAAAGATTATCCTAAACAAATTCATTGGATAAAATGTCTGGGATGGATGCAAATGTACCCTAACACTCTTCCACATTTCACTTCCATTCCCATTCTTTTTCTTTTTCTCCTGTGATTTTAGCTGCTTTCTGCTTCACTTGGGAGAGATAACCTGCTATCCACCTGGCCTTGAGATATATAAGCTAACATTCCTTCCATCTCCTCTTTTCTTCTATTACAGGAGGGTAGAGGAGGAGATGAAGTCTGCAGTGTGGAGTGCAACACATTGAGTTGCAGAGGCAAAAGATGGAAAAGGTGAATCCAGCCAGTTTGGAGAGGTAAAAGCTGTCCAGATAGATCTTGATGTACCTCAGTGAGAGAGATGGCCAGTGCTTTATCTCTACATTGATTCATGGATGGTAGCAATGCTCTGTGGGGTTGGCTAAGGGACTGGAAAAAAGAATGGTTGGCAGAAGAAAGAAAGCCTGTTTGGGCTGCTGATCTGTGTCAAGACATTGCTATTTGCAAAGCCTCAAGCTATTGAGGAATACCAACACAATCATCAGGCAGATTTAGCTGCAAAAGTTTCTCAAGTAGATACAAACTGTGGTCTTGACCTTGACTGGAAACACCAAGGTGAACTGTTTTTAGCTCAGTGGGCTTATGATTCATCAGGACACCAAGGCAGAGATGTAGATGTGTGTAGACTGTAGTTGTGCTTGTAAATACAGCTTTGTTTGCTTTCCAACTGAGCTGATCTGGCTATTTTTGGGGGCAATTTTATCCCACCACAAGTGAACAGAAGGAAAACGGAAAGGAATATTGCCGGGATCCTGCAACAAGCAAAGAATGCAACCACCCACTCAAAACCCAGAAAAACAAGAAAGAGAGAGAGGCTGAGACTCATGATTTTTTATAAAAAGTCATAGAACAGTACAGCCATAAATACAGTAGCTGTAAATTCATGATTCTGATAGTGGAGAATATTGTGTGGTTCAAACCACTAAAACTTTTGCACTCTGCAGACCAACCCTGTGTGTGCTACTTGCTGCATTGTGCAAGATGCCTAGCTGCCTCACCGTTCACAGGCTGAGTGCTGCTTCCAGTTTCACTGTGTTTAAATCTCCTGCTATTTTCCTTACAACACCGTTAGCCACGTTGCACTCTAGAGCACATATGACAGATGCCAACTAGTGTTGCATCTCTCCTTTCTCTCCAGCCTTCCCTGCCTTTGGCAACCCCTTGATCTCCTCTAAAATAAAAGCACTGCAAGGCCACAGAACTCACTGTCCTAGAAGAGGCATTAAAAAGCCAGCTTAACCTGTTTGAGCCACTGCCCTCTCTCCTCTCTCCTGGTGGCAGGGTCCAGGTTTCAGATCGAGAAGCCAATAGGCAGGCACTGTTAAGGCTGCCTGGAGGGGGTGGAAGCTGGACCCCGAGCCTTGCATTTCAGAGAGGCAACTGCATGTGTCAGAGGCTATGAGAGAAGGCGTGTGCAGTTTTGCCCACCATACAACATTTTGAACTGATTAGTGGGATTTGAATAGCTAATGCGCCATTGGGCTGTTCAGTTTTCCAAAAGGGAATTTGTAAGGAAGGATTTTGAGACCCCACAGTTCTTTTTCTCTTTCTCTCTCTCTCTCTCATCTTCTCCCCACCCTGTTTGTTAATAGGATTCAAGGAGGCGACAAGCACCTACTTCATGCTCTTGTCTACAGAGCAATTAGCTTCTTTTGTCCTAGCAGCATAGTGTTTAGTTCTCCACCACAGCACTGTGTCTCCCGCTCTCTCACTTCCTCTAATTTTGGATACTACCTTTTGGATTATTCCTGCCCTTTGGATTACTAATACAAATTTAGAGCATTGCTTCATTCAGCAAAGGTTTTGGTAGTTAACCGCTCAGCAGTTCATGAGTAATTTACACTAATCTACATGGTTATTCCTAAGGTTTATAGCTTGTTTAACTGTTGGTTAGCTCTGTTGTGAACCCGAGGCGGTCCATGTTGCCACCCAGGACAACATTGCTGTTTGTTTTGCGCTTATAAGAAGTTTCCGGTTTGTTCCTCTGTATTCCAAGTTCTGATTTTTCTAGACTGTTATTCCACTGTTTATTAGCACCCTTTTGTGTGCAATTAACCTATCATTGACAAGGCAAACAAAACTGAATCAAATTTACTCAGAAAAATATTTTTTTATATTTAATAAATCATATTCATATTTTATCATATTCCTGGGCTATCAATTTTGATAAAAAACTAAATCACTCACTGGTCAAATGTCTCTGCCTTGTTGCTCACAGTCTGAACCCAACTGATTATTTCAAAATGCATGTTTTATGTAATTATGCAATATTTAAGTAACTTAGATGATTTGGATTTGTTTTTCCCTTTGTCAAATTGGTGATCTCTGCCCTGAAGTTTCCAACACTATTGAGAACCATTATAACTTATGTACTAAAACTACTTTTTCCTCTTGTTTTTATTGTTGTTTCAGCTTTCTTTATATAATAATGAATTTTCTTCAGCTGTTGAAAGCAGTTCTTTCCAAAAGAAAATATTCCAATCAGAAAACGTTACCTTTACTCTATTCTTCAGAGTATTAAACTTGGTTAGCTTTCATTTGTCAAACTTTCTACATAAAAGGGAGCTTTGTTCATTTAAAAAGTGGTATATTATTTCCCCATAACCTAGAAGGATATAATATCTACTCTGAAAGAAACATGGAGCTTATTTGTGTCATCTAAAATTATACGGCCTGTACACACGACATGTGGCACTACTGTATTTCTTTGAAATAGTCAGTGTTTGAATACATCCATCTATGATACAAATTAACTGCAGTTAACCTTAGAAATGATAATTTAGGAAGTAGTATAGTATTCACTGCTTTGTGAGAGGAAAAGATAGAAGGATTTAATAGAAAGATGCATTCATGCAGTAAATGAAGATGTTATGGAAACCTTGCAGCAGATGAAGTTATTATTCACCTGACTGGTTTCTTCCTTTCAGCTCAATGGAGGTATCATCAGACTGCTGAAGAGCTATTTTAAGTTCTGTAGATAAATTTTTTAGGGATTTCAGAAATATTCTTTCCTGCCCTCACATGATATAGTTTTCCATTAAGCCCTTTGGCTAATTAAAGATCAAAATACACAATGGAAAATCTTGATGACTGGAATTTGCATCAGTGAATACATAATAATTTGAATGTAAATCCTAGTGGACAGTTCTGTTTCCAGACAGGAATAGTTTGTTATATGCCAAGTTTCATTTAATGATTTCTACCTCAGTACAGATAACAGTTATTTAGAGGTTCTGTCTGGATTACAGTACTAAACTGTTCATCCTGTGATTTAGTTCACTTTCTGTTGAAAAATCTGTTGAAATTCATCACTATCCTGTTCTATACTGCTCCTCCCTGAAACATAATTCACTTGATGATAGTTTGAGTAAGTTTAGACTGGACATCAGGAAAAAAATCCACAAAAAGAGTGGAAGGCTTTGGAATGGGCTGCCCTAAGAGGGGGTTGAGTCACCAACCCTGGATGTGTGTAAAGGTAGTTTAGATGTAGTTTAGACTTGGGGGTGCTGGTGAACGAGAAGCTCAGCATGAGCTCTCAATGTGCGCTTGCAGCCCGGAAAGCCAATCAGATCCTGGGCTGCATCAGGAGAAGTGTGACCAGCAGGTCAAGGGAGGTGCTTCTTCCCCTCTACTCAGCTCTGGTGAGACCCCACCTGGAGTACTGCGTCCAGTTCTGGAGCCCCTATTACAGGAGGGATGTGGACGTGCTGGAGCGTGTCCAGAGAAGGGCCACAAGGATGATCAGAGGGCTGGAGCACCTCTCCTATGAGGACAGACTGAAGGAGTTGGGGCTGTTCAGTCTGGAGAAGAGAAGGCTCCGAGGTGACCTCATTGTGGCCTTCCAGTATCTGAAGGGGGCCTACAGGAAGGCTGGGGAGGGACTTCTCAGGATCTCAGGTAGTGATAGGACTGGGGGGAACGGAATGAAGCTGGAGGTGGGGAGATTCAGGCTAGATGTGAGGAAGAAGTTCTTCCCCATGAGAGTGGTGAAGCCCTGGAATGGGTTATCCAGGGAGGTGGTTGAGGCCCCGTCCCTGGAGGTGTTTAAGACCAGGCTGGACGAGGCTCTGGCCAGCGTGATCTAGTGTAGGGTGTCCCTGCCCATGGCAGGGGGGTTGTAACTAGATGATCCTTGTGGTCCCTTCCAACCCTGACTGATTCTATGATTCTATGATTCTATGTAGTGCTTGGGGATATGGCTTAGGTCTTGAACATTGTGGAGTAGTATTAATGTTTGGACTTGGTGATCCTGAGGATCTTTTCCAATTTGAATATTTCTGTGATTCTAACAAAAGATTTAATTCAGTCTAATCAAGATTTAATATTAAAGATTTTTCTTTTCAAAAAGCTACTTATTGCTGACAATTATGCTTGTAATTACAAGAAACTTTCATCCATAACACTGTCAAGTATACTTTTACTCCAGTAATTTTGTTTTAATTAATTATGAGTTCCCACCTGGTGATGCAAAACAAAATACAACTGCAATGGTTTCAGTTATTAATTTTGCACATTTGAAAGGAACAAAAAAAGTGTGTAGATTAAGTAAATGAAATTGAAAATTAGCTGGTTTAAAAGGCTTGAGAAGTTTGTTACGTTTCCTTGTCAATACACTCAAGCAGCATGGGATAGCTTCCTGTGATGTAAAATTTTCCTCTGCTTTCTCATTTTGCACCATATAAATTTCAAGAGGAGGCTTCAAAACCTTTAATTCAGGTTTAAATATATACTAAGAAAATGTCAAAAATTTTCCCTAGGACAGAACTTCACTTTGACAACTTTTACAAATCATTCAGCTTCTGATAGGTATCTTGCTAACAGCTGGAAGGCCTATCACAATTTCTGTTCTCCAGAAAATAGTTTTCCACCAAAAAAAAAATTCTGAAATATATATTCTCCTTCAAAAAACAATAAACTAACTTTAAACTTTCCTTAACTAACATACATTTCCTTAGCTGGCAGATTGAGACACTGAGCAGTATACTCCCCAGTGTAATCCAGGAGGAAGCTGAAAGGGACCTGCTGAGCCACATGGAACCTACCAAGCCCATGGGACCAAATGGGATCCATCCTAGGGTAATGATGGAACTTGCAGAGGAGCTCACCAAGCTGCTCTCCATCAATTTTCAACAATCCTGGCCCACTGGAGAGGTTCCAGATGACTGGAAGCTGGTCAATGTGATGCCCATCCACAAGAAGGGCCAGAAGGAGGAGCCAGGGAATTACAGGCCTGTCAGCCTGATCTCAGTGACAGACAAGACTAAAGAAGAGGCCATCTCAAATGCAATCATGCAGCACCTACAAGATGGCCAATGGATGAGGCATAGCCAGCATGGATTTTGGAGGGCCAGGTCCTGCCTGACCAACCTGACCTCCTTCTATGATCAGATGACCTGCCTGGTGGATGTGGGGAAGGCTGTGGGTGTAGTCTACCTGGACTTCAGCAAGGCCTTTGACACCGTCCCCCACAGCAAACTCCTGGTAAAGCTGTCAGCCCGTGGCTTGGACAGCAGCACTCTGCACTGGGTTAGGAACTGGCTGGATGTCCGCACCTAGAGAGTGGTGGTGAATGGTGCCACTTCCAGTTGTCAGCCAGTCACTAGTAGTGTCCCCCAGGGATCAGTGCTGGGCCCCATCCTGTTCAATATTTTTATTGATCTAGACAAGGGGATTGAGTCCATCATCAGTAAGTTTGTAGATGACACCAAGCTGGGGGCAGGTGTTGATCTGTTAGAGTGTAGGAGAGCTCTGCAATGGGACCTTGACAAGCTGGACAGATAGGCAGAGTCCAATGGCATGAGATTTAACACATCTGAGTGGCAGGTTCTACACATTGGCCACAACAACCCCATGTAGTGCTACAGGCTGGGGACAGGGTGACAGAGCATCTAGGCAGAAAGGGACTTGGGGTACTGGTTGAAGGTAGGCTGAACATGAGCCAGCAGGTGCCCAGGTGGCCAAGAAGGCCCATGGCATCCTGGCTTGAATCAGGAACAGTGTGGCCAGCAGGAGCAGGGAAGTCATTGTGCCCCTGTACTCTGCATTGGTTAGGCCACACCTTGAGTCCTGTGTCCAGTTCTGGGCCCCTCAGTTTAGGAAAGATGTTGACTTGATGGAGTGTGTCCAGAGAAGGGCAAAGAAGTTGGTAAGGGGTTTGGAACACAAGCCCTACGAGGAGAGGCTGAGGGAGCTGGGGTTGCTTAGCCTGGAGAAGAGGAGGCTCTCAATGTGCACTTGCAGACCAGAAGGCCAATCAGATCCTGGGCTGCATCAGGAGAAGTGTGGCCAGCAGGGCAAGGGAGGTGATTCTCCCCCTCTACTCAGCCCTGGTGAGACCTCACCTGGAATACTGCCTCCAGTTCTGGAGCCCCTACTACAAGAGGGATCTGGAGGTGCTGGAAGGTGTCCAGAGAAGGGCCACGAGGATGATCAGAGGGCTGGAGCACCTCTCCTATGAGGACAGACTGAAGGAGTTGGGGCTGTTCAGTCTGGAGAAGAGAAGGCTCCGAGGTGACCTCATTGTGGCCTTCCAGTATCTGAAGGGGCCTACAAGAAGGCTGGGGAGGGACTTCTCAGGCTCTCAGGTAGTGATAGGACTAGGGGGAATGGAATAAAGCTGGAGGTGGGGAGATTCAGGCTGGACGTGAGTAGGAAGTTCTTCCCCATGAGAGTGGTGAAGGCCTGGAATGGGTTGTCCAGGGAGGTGGTTGAGGCCCCGTCCCTGGAGGTGTTTAAGCCCAGGCTGGATGAGGCTCTGGCCAGCGTGATCTAGTGTAGGGTGTCCCTGCCCATGGCAGGGGGGTTGGCACTAGATGATCCTTGTGGTCCCTTCCAACCCTGACTGATACTATGATACTATGACCTTCTTGCTCTCTACAACTCTCTGAAGGGAGGTTGTAGCCAGGCAACCTGTGACAGAATGAGAGGACAGAGTGTCAAGCTATGTCATGAGAGGTTTAGGCTGGATATTAGGAAGAAATTCCTCACAGAAAGAGTGATTGCCCTTTGGAATGGGCTGCCCAGGGAGTTGGTGGAGTCACCATCACTGGAATTGTTTAAAATAAGATGCAATGAGGCACTTGGTGCCATGGTTTAGTTGATTAGATGGTTCTGGGTGATAGGTTGGACTTGATCTTGAAGCTCTTTTCCAACCTTGTTAATTCTGTATTCTGTATTCTTGTATTCTGTATTCCCTAAACTACACAGCTGTACATGTAGAAAATATGAAACATGTGAAGGAAATTCTATGATGTAGAATATCTTCACTTTGGTGTTTAATTTTTCAAATAGAATGCATAATGCTTAAATTTTAGGGAAAATATTGTTGTGATAACTTTTATTACAACCTCTTAATTTTGAGAGATTTTTATGAATACCAATTACGTTTTGCAGAACCATCTCTTTCTGGATTGTGGGGAAATTAATCTACTCCCCATCTCTCTCTTCTAGCTCATGGGGACTGGATTGTCAGAGTACAACTCAACTTACACTAAGTCTGATGCAAAGATGTCATTAAGAACCTTAGTCTTTTCCTCAGTCTTAGTCACCTTGTTTCATCCTGCATCTAATAGAGGATGGAGACTTTCCCTGGCCCTTCTTTTGCTGCCAATGTATTTACAGTGTCATTTTTTTAGTGTTATTTCCAGAAGAAAACAGATAGATTTCTAGCGGGGCTTTGCACTTTCTAATTTTCTCCCTGCATAGCTTTACAACATTTTTGTAGTGTTGTGGTTTTAGGCTATGCCTTCAAAATTCAGTTACAGATTTCAAGCAGAAAAGTAGAAAAATATAAATAAATCACTATTGGGTGTAAAAAGGAAAACAAAAGATTATTCTAAACAAATTCATTGGGTGAATATCTAGAATAAGAGGTCCTGTACCATAACAATTCTTCCCTTTTCTCTTCTGAGCTCTGGCTGCTTTGCTTCACACAGGAGAGATAGCCTGTTTATTGGCTGCCTCTGGCTAAGTCTAACTGCTCCTTTCTCCTGTCCCTTTTGTACAGGGGGTAAGGGTAAGGCAGGGAGAGAGAAGCTGGTAGCTTCCCCTGGTCCTTGGCCACGGGGGTTCTTGTGCTGTTTGCTAATTCAAAATATTTCTATAATATTGTAAATACTGTATAATTTGTACATATTCATTGCATTCCACTATGGAGTGTAGATTTTTGCTTGTAAATGCAGCTTCATTTGCTTCTAACTGAGTTGGTTGGGCAAAGTTAATGTTGGGCGCAAAATGTCAACCCACCACATTACGAAAAAATAATTGGTGCCTATTCACCTTGGGGTGATTGCCTGATTGATTAATTCCTGCTCAGATTAAGGAAGCAAAATGAAACTGTTTTAGGTTTTGTGGCATTTGATATATTCTGCTCTAACAGTGATTCTGTAGAGGTGGTGTGTGGCTCTGATGTTAGAAAAACTGGGAAGATATTTGGCAAATAAATGTTCCTTTGGTTTAAATACAAGCTGAAAATGCTGTATGACTGCTGCTTAGGATTTCTTTGGCTTAAAAGATTTGGTAATGTGACTGTAAATGTTCCCACAGAAATATATGAATTCAGCATTCCTGTAGTCTGTCCTTTGGGAGTCCAAGTTTGCAGTTCTGCTGCTCTCCCTCACACCTATACACACACACCTCTTGTCTCACTTCTTTAAGAACAGAGAACTCAATCATTTCATCATGAGACACCCTAGGTAAGCAACAAATTATTAAAACTTTCTTCTCAGGGGAAACTGTTAACTGATGATTCTTTATAATAATTCTTTCCAGAAATTCAATAAAGAGTGTCCATATAATCAATCCATGATACCCCTTTTCTTCAAATTTGCGATATGATTTCAAATAACTGCACAAAATAAACTTTTTATGTAAGTTTTCTTTTTTTTCTTTCCAAAATGATTAATGAAAATACAAAAAAATATAATTTGACTTTGCTTCATATTTTTCATAGTCATGACCCAGAAATACCACTATATGACATTATTTCTTCATTTTTATGGATTGTATAAAAATTTTTAAAGGGCAAATTTTCATGATACACTCAAAACATTTAGTCTCATTGGAGTAAGTTCTGTGCATTTTGATTATGGGTTTTGGTTAATTGGCTTGTTTTGACTTACTTTGGATTTTGTTTTCTTGTTGGTGGGATTCTTTTGCTTGGTTAGAGGCTTTTGGATGGTTGGTTGGCTTGGGGTTTTTTTTTGTTATGAAACACTGTGGTAGTTTTAGGCTGTACCTTGAAAATTTTCCACAGATCTTGAACAGAAAGTAGTCCAATGTAAATAAACTACCATTGTGGAAGAGACCTCAAAGATCATCAAGTCCAACCTGTCACCCAAGACCTCGTGACTACTAAACCATGACACCAAGTGTCACGTCCAATCTCATTTGAACACCTCCAGGGACAGTGACTCCACCACCTCCCTGGGCAGCCCATTCCAATGGCTAACAACTCTCTGTGAAGGCTACAAGAAGGCTGCAAAGGGAGTTTCCAAAGGCCTGCAGTAATAGGACAAGGGGAAATGACTTCCAACTAGAGAAGAGCAGATTTAGATTGGATGTTAGGAACAAGTTCTGCACCATGAAGCTGGTGAAACACTGCATCAGGTTGTCCAGGGAGGTGGTTGAGACTCCCTCCCTGGAGATATTCAGGATAAGGCTTGACAGGGCTCTGGGCAACTTCATCTATTTGAGGATGACCCTGCTGACTGTAGAGGGGTTGGACTAGATGACTCTTGGAGGTTGCTTTCAACCCAGACCATTCTGTGATTCTGTAATTCTAAGATCTTTATCAATGACCTTGATGAAGACTTAGCACTATTATTCAGTTTGCAGATGACACCAAGTTAGGTAGGAGTCTTGATGTGCTTGAGGGTAGGGAGGATCTGCAGAGAGATTTGGTCAGATTGCATCAGTGAGCCCTCTAGAGATCATCCTGTCCAATCCCCCTGCCAAAGCAGGATCCCCCAGGGCAGGCCACACAGGAACAGATCCAGGTGGGTTTGGAAACTCTTCAGAGAAGGAGACTCCACAACCTCACTGGACAGCTTGCTCCAAGGCTCCAGCACCTTCATGCCAAAGAAGTTTCTCCTCATGCTGATAAATAATTTTAATGTGCTGTGTACCTCTGGCATCTGTTGGTGAAGAGAATTCAATTTAGCTCCCACTTAGCAGTGTAGACCTTGCTGGCAATGCTGGAAAGAGCTGACTGTATTACTTCAGGTTTTCACTCTGTGATGATAAAACTTCTTTTTCTCTACCCAGATGAAGATTAAAATGAAATGTAAAGGTTATGTTCATGAAGTTCTGAATATCTCTTGGAATGTCTCTCCTCAATGGCAAAAATAACTGCAGATTGTCAGAATGCCACAGTTTTAACTCCAAAAGTTGGCATTTTCTACTGCAAGGTGTGCACTTTTTATACCAGTTGGATAAAAATGACACAGGACTCATTTTTATTATTTTTTTTCCTTCCTTTCTGCTCAAATCTCTGCAGGATGTGTGACACAGGAGAAGGGCTGTTCACCTTTCAGACATGAGAAGGAGAAATGATCTATCAGAAAGTCCATTCTGCAACACTGGCCATAGCAGAGCAACATGAAAGATTAATGATGGAGATGGAACAGAAGGCAAGGGTAAGGTCCTTTCACTAACATCTTTATAGTTGGTACTAAACAGAGGGAGTATGGAGTGATGGCAGCTGTAATGATGGCATTACCTGTGTGGGTGAGACCACAATGACCTTGGATTTGTGTGTTTTTGTGGTCAGGGGTTTTTAGTGTGGGTTGCACAATGATCTGTTGGTGGTGTCTCTCTGTAATGGAGGATACCATTGAACATGAGATCCCTGTGAAAATTGTGGCGCTCTTACTCAGAGATGAAGCCTTAAGCTGAAGCCAGCTGTGAGTAGACTACAGATGAATCATAGAATGGTTTAGGTTGGAAAGGACCTCAGAGATCATCTGCTCTGACCTCCACTCCATGGGCATGGATGCCTCTCAGCTAGATTTGGTTGCTCAAGGCCTCAGCCAACCTGGTCTTGAACACCCCCAGGAAGGAGGCATCCACATCCTCCCTGGGAAGCCTATTTCAGTCTCACCACCTTCATACTGAAGAACTTCTTCCTATCATCCAGTCTAACCCTGCTCTCCCTGACCTTCAAATCATTATTCCTTGTCCTGTTGTTATGCACCCTGATGAAAAGTCCCTCTGCAGCCTTCCTGTGGGATTCCTTCAGGAAGGCAGCTCCAGGGTTCCCCCTGAAGTCTTCTCCAGGCTGAGCAACCCCAGCTCCCTCAGCTTATCCTCACAGCAGAGATGCTCCAGCCCTTCCTCTGGACTCACTCCAACAGCTCTGTGTCCTTCTTATGCTGGGGACACCATCAAAAGTCTGTCATGTTGAATGCTTCCTCAGACTATATGTATCTCTCAAGATCTAAGATGGGAAGCCATAGAAGTTACTTTTTTTTTTGGTGGGTTGTGAAGAAAAGCTAAGGAGTTTTTCTGCATAGTTGTATTGACACAGTATTTGAGATGCCCAACCTTTGGCCAGAAAGAGCAGGAGGCAAAGAGTTCACAATCAAGGTTGAAATGAATTTAGGAGCACAATTACTGAAGAGTCAAAAGACAAGATGGTAGAGCAAATGGAAGAGCATCTAAAGTAGCAGAAGTCCTGGCAAAAAACCAACTTCATTCTGCTGGGCAGAAATGATTGACCAATAATCTAAAACTAGGAAAAAAGAATCATTGTATATATATTTGCTTTTAAAGTGTCAACATCAGCAAGAGAAATGAGACCATGCTCCTAATGATGCAACAAGGACTTAGACCACAACCAGACAGGGCTTTCCTTCCATGGAACCACCACTTTCAGGTCTTCCCTCTGTCAATTAGGATCTCTGCTGCTTGGGAAACTCCATTCATATGGCTCCTTGAAATGTTAGAATGTTAGGAGTTGGAAGGGACCTCCAGAGATCATCCAGTCCAACCCCCTGCCAGAAAGGATCACCCAGGGTGGGCCACGCTGGAACAGAGCCAGGTAGGTTTGGAAAGTCTCCAGAGAGGGAGACTCTACAACCTTTCTGGGTTAGAAAAGACTTCAAGGCATTGAGTCCAACTGTTGCACTAATGTCACCAAGACCATTAAATTGTAAGTTGAAATGCCATGTCCGCATGGTTTTTGAGCACCTCCAGGAATGGTGACTCCCCAGCTGCCCTGGGCAGCCTGTTCCAAATGTTTAACCTTGTTCCAGTGGCTCTGTGCAGGAGAGGATATGGCTCCATGACACATGGGGAGGAGAAGACACCAAACTGGAACCTCACAAACCCCTTCACCAACACTTGCACCAGGTCAAACATAAGGCTAGTAATTGGCCACAACAACCCCATGAAATGCTACAGGCTGTGGTCAGAGTATCTGGAGAGTGGCCTGGTAGAGAGGGACCTAGTGGTACTGGTTGATAGTAGGCTGAACATAAGCTAGCAGTGTGCCCAAGTGGCCAAGAAGGCCAATGGCATCCTGGATTGCATCAGAAATAGTGTGGCCAGCAGGAGTAACGAAGTCATTATGGCCCTGTACTCAGCACTGGTTAGGCCACACCTTGAGTCCTGTGTCCAGTTCTGGGTCCCACAGTTTAGGAAAGATGTTGACTTGCTGGAATGTGTCCAGAGAAGGGCAACAAAGCTGGGGAGGAGTTTGGAGTACAAGCCCTGTGAGGAGAGGCGGAGGGAGTTGGGGTTGCTTAGCTTGGAGAAGAGGAAGCTCAGGGCAGACCTTCTTGCTGTCTACAACTACCTGAAGGGAGGTTGCAGCCAGGTGGGGGTTGGTCTCTTCTCCCAGGCAACCACAGCAAGAACAAGAAGACACAGTCTCAAGCTGCAGCAGGGGACGTTTAGGCTGGATGTTAGGAAGAATTTCTTCACAGAGAGAGTAATTTGCCATTGGAATGCCCAGGGAGGTGGTGGAGTCACTATCCCTGGAGTTGTTTAAGAAGAGACTGGATAGGGTGCTTTGTATCATGGTTTAGTTGATTAGATAGTGTTGGGTGATAGGTTGGATTCGATGATCTCAAAGGTCTCTTCCAACCTGGTCTGGTCTATTCCATTCCATTCCATTCCATTCCATTCCATTCCATTCCATTCCATTCCATTCCATTCCATTCCATTCCATTCCATTCCATTCCATTCCATTCCAACATTCTCTCTCTTCACTTCCTTTGCTCTAGCAGATACTAGCTCTGGCTTCTGCTGGCTTTGCTGACCTTGGCCACATTGCTTTGTTGTGGATGAGTATTAGCAAACAACTCTCTGCTCTTCTCTCTCCTTTACCATGTACAGATTAGAATGGAACAGGGACGGGGGAGGCTGTTGGTAGCCCCCTGGTTTGTCGACGGGGGTTCTTGTGCTGTTAAAAAATTGTAAATATACGTATATATTGTATATTTTATATTTTTGTCCAAATTAATTGCATTTCATATTTAGATTGCAGTTTTGCTTGTAAATACAGCTTCATTTGCTTCCACTGGCAATTTTATGTTGGGGTAATTTTCAACCCACCAGAAATACTTATAAAAATATTCTTAGAGTAATTTCGGAAAACATTTAGAATTATGGAGGCAATTAAAAAAAAAAATTAATTATACAGTGTGTAGTATTTGTAATAGAGAAATCTAAAGAATTATTTTATATAAATATGCTTTTCCTTGGATTTTAATCAACTGGGTAGTTGTTATAGACCGTGACCAAAAAATAAAAAGTAGGAACAGCTAAGGTAAAACCCAGAATTTCATTTTAATTCTGGAATAAGTCTTGGGCAAGGACAACTAAGCATGTAGGAATCTTAGTAGCATGGGAAGACACAAGCAATTTTTAAAAAATAGAGAAATACCATAGTTTATAAAGCAAAAGCAATGGTTCTATTGTTATAAAATCATAGAATGGCTTGTGTTGGAATGGACCTTAAATATCATCTACTCCCAAGTCCTCTGCCATGGGCAGAGACACCTCCCACTAAATCAAGCTTCTCAAGGCTTCATCCACCCTGGTCTTAAGCACTTCCAGGGATGAGGCATCCATAGCTTCTCTGAGCGACCCATTCCAGTGTCTCACCAACTTCAGAGTAAAGAACTTCTACCTAATGTCTAATCTAAATCTATCCTGCTCTAATTTAAAACCGTTGTTCCTTGTCCTCTCACCACCGGCTCTTATAAAATGTCCCTCCCCAGCTTTCCTGTAGGCATCCTTTGGGTCTTAGAAAGCTGCTAATGTCTCCCTGAAGCCTTCTCTTCTCCAGGCTGAGCAGATCCAACAGGGCCATTGATGAGCTAGGACTCACAGTAGTGCCTGGAAGCAATGAAACAGGGACCGGAGCTCTAGCCCACTAAAAGGAACCCCAGCTGAATTTTATCTATGCCAATGCATGGAGCATGGGTAATAAGCAAGAATACTATGATATTATTGCCCTGATGAAAACGCAGTGGGATGAATCTCATAGCTAGAGTGCTGTGTTGGACAAATATAAGCTCCTCAGAAGGCACAGGCCCAGAAGAAGACAAGGAAAAGGCTAAGCTGCTGAACAAGTACTTTGCCTCAGTGTTTGTCAGTGACATCAGTTGATCCTTGAAGGAATAGAATAGAATAGAATAGAATAGAATAGAATAGAATAGAATAGAATAGAATAGAATAGAATAGAATAGAATAGAATAGAATAGAATAGACCAGGTTGGAAGAGACCTTCAAGATCGTCTCCAACCTATCATCCAACACTGTCTAATCAACTAAACCATGGCACCAAGCATCCCATCAAGTCTCATCTTATACACCTCCAGTGATGGCGACTCCACCACCTCCCCAGGCAGCCCCTTCCAATGGGCAATCACACTCTATGAAGAATTTCTTCCTAACATCCAGCCTAAACTTCCCCTAATGTAGCTTGAGACTGTGTCATCTTGTTCTAGTGCTGGTTGCCTGGGAGAAGAGACCAGCCCCCACCTGTCTACAACCTCTCTTCAGGTAGCTGTAGAGAACAATAAGGTCTGGACAGGCTAGACTGATGGGCTAAGGTTAATTGTAAGAAGTTCAACAAGGTCAAGGACTATGTCCTCCAACTGGGTCACATGAACCCCATGGTAAGGTAAAGACTTGGGATGTATGATTGGAAAACTGTGATTCAAAGAGGGACCCAGGGTTCTTGGTAGACAGTTGACTAAATATGAGTTAGCAGTGTGCTCGGGTGGCCAAGAAAGCCAACAGCATCCTGGACTGTATTAGAAAAATGGTGGCCAGAGGAAATCAAGCCCCTGTACTCAGCACTGGTGAGGTCACGCCTTGAATATTGTGTTCACTTCTGGACCCCTCACTACAAGAAGGACACTGAGGTTCTGGAACATGTTCAGAGCAGGGCAAGGAGGCTTCTGAAGGCTTGGAGCATATGACCTACAAGGAGCATCGGAGTGAGCTGAGGTTATTCAGTTTAGAGAGCAGAAGGCTGAAGGGAGGCCTCATTGCTCTCTGCAACTACCTGAGGGGAGGTTGGATTGAGGAGGGGGCCAGTTTCTTCTCCTTGATGGCAAGCAACAGGACTGGAGAAAATGGCTACAAGATGCACCAGAGAAGATTTAGGTTGGATATTAGGAAACTCTTCTTCATTGACAGGGTTACCAGACACTGGAATGGTCTGCCCAGGGCAGTGGTGGTCTTACCATCTCTGAGATTGTTCAAGTAGTTTAGTGTTGACTGTTCAGTGCTGGGTCAAAGTTTGGACTGGATAATCTTCAAAGTCTCTTCCAGCAGAATATATTCAGTGATTCTGTGAACTCCCTCAGCTTGTCCTCCTAGGAGAAGTGCTCCAGTCCTCTGATCATCTTTGTGGCCCTCCTGTGGATCCTGCCCAACAGACCCATGTCCTTCTTGTATTGGGAGCTCCAGAGCTGAATGCAGTACTCCAGAAACTTTCTCACCAGAGTAGAAGGGCATAATCACATCCACTGCTGGTCATGCCTCTTTTGATGTAGCCCCGGATAGGTTGGCTTTTTGGGCTGCCAGCACACATTATTGGCTCATGTCAAGAGCCTCATTGACTAGCATCCCCAAGTCCTTCTCTTCAGGAATGCTCTCAATCCATTTATCACTGAGGCTGTACTTGTTCTTGGACTGATTCATGTGCAGAACCTTGCACTTAGCCATGTTGAACTTCATGAGGTTGGCATAGACTCACCTTTCTGACCTTTCAAGGTCCCTCTAGATGGCATCCTTTCCCTTCCAAATGTCACCTGCACCACACAACTTGGTATCAATGGCAAACTGAGGTGTACTCAATCCCACTGTCTATTGTCAGTGACGAAGATGGTAAACAACACCAGTCCCTGAGGATTCCACCCATCAGAGGTCTCCTTTTGGACATTGAGCCATTGATTGAAATTCTTTGAGGTCATCCATCAAATCCGTGACTTTAGAGACCTGGATGTCATGCAGGACAGTTTTGACCACTGCTCAAGTCCAGGATGACATCAGTTGCTGTTCCCTTATCCACCAGTGCTGTGACTTGATTATAAAAAGCCACCAGATTTGTCAGTCAGGATTGGCCATTAGTGAAGCTGAGCCATAAAGTACTTCATCCTTCTCTGCCTCCTGTGCAACCATGTTCTCCATTTGCTTCTGGAGAGGGCCCATTTTTTTACTGTTCTTCCTTCTGTCACTTTCATAAATCTTTTTCTTATTCCCCTTGATGTCCTGTAACTGTTCAGTGCAAGGGCTAAACTGCCTGTTCCCCCAACACAAAAGTGAGGGGAAGAATGACATGCAAAACTCAAGGCTGAGATAAACAGATCAGTGTTTAACACAACATAAGATATCATAAGCACAATATGTAATTACCTTAGCTAATGATCTAATTAATCTAGTAATAGAATACATAGCTACCTTATCTTAGCCTATTTTCAGAAGCAGCATGTTCAATACATAGTAAAAAAGCCAGCATAAACCAGAAAACCAAAAACAGCACTACCCAACTCCTACTCTTTGTGTCACCATGTCTGCAGAAAAGAGACCACATCCAAGAAACTGGAACCCGGAAGTGTCAACCAGAACAGGAAGCCTCCCATATTGCAACCTGAACTTCAAGCCCTATAATACTTTTCTGCCGTTAGCACTTGTGTTTTTGAAGCTGGCATGACTGCTGCATGGTATGACTAACAGCAGCAGGTTCAATTCAATCCATGACATATCCCTATCCAGATTTAATTAAATCTGGGCTTTGGCTTTCCTAATTTGATCCCTGCTTGGATATATTTTTTAAAAAAATTATTTAATTTCTGTGAAGTGCATTCCTGTGCTAGACTTTAGTTCTCTGGATGATGGCTTTAAACTTGCATGTTCCATACCAGTTACTTGTATTTTAGGCAATTAACTGAAATCACTCTTAATTCCACAGCTGTACAATACATTTCCTAGATTAAATATTGTCTTTGTTAAACAAGTGCTCTTGGAGAATAACTAACCAATGAACTCTTTATCCTTAATGTTTTATATATTACTCAGATTCATTAGATCCTAGCACATTATTGTTCTTTCAGTGAAGACATAAGATACTGCAAGTACTTTCACACAGCAGAAGATCTAAAAATCAAAGTAGCTGCAAGAAATATTTTTTTTTTTAGCTATATGAATAACAGTAATGCATTTTAAAAAATAAATTCCTTAAAACACCTTTCTGTGCTGAAAAAAACAGTCATATCAAATAGAAGCAAGGATAGAATTAATTACAAATTAAGAAAATGTGAATACTTGTTATCTGAAAAGAAAAAATTCCCAATGTACTGAAAAAATGTGTTGAAGATAAAATCCTTAAATACAAAACTAACCTATTCATATTGATATGAAGGATTTATTGGGTTTTTTTTAGGTAATTTAATGCCTCTCATTATGATTCATTAAGAACAAAAAGACTGAAACTAAAAAGAGCTTTAAAATATCTGTAGATGTACATAAAAAAAGAACTGGAAAAATGTGATGACAGAGTAAGAATTACATTTCTCCTTTCAGCAGGTTTTGAAATAAAAATAGGCTGCTTGTTTTCTTATTAATTAAAATCTTTATTTTTCAAGTATTCAAAGTACCTTTATTAAACAGCTTCTAAAAAAGGTCAAAATTGGGTTAAACACTACTCCTGATACAGGCCAGGATGCCAATGGCCTTCTGTGATAAAGAGGTTATTAAATTTATGAATATGAAATATTAATTATGAAAATAGTGTTTTTATTAATTATCAAAATTATTAATAGCTGATTAATTACTAACTTATATACGTGTTCTTGTGCACGTTCATGAAATACATTCCATAAGTGTCTTAGTATTATAATTAAAACTCAATTGTAAATATTTACAGAGTCATTTATATATTTACATAGGGTGCAGTTCCACGGCTTGGCCATTAGATGGTGACTTGACAGGGCATGGGCGGCTTCTGGCTTTATACAGCGCTGTTACAATGTGTCAGAGATTACTTTGAAATTGCTTTGAAATGACTGCTAGTGAGTGGAAAGCACGTGAAAGATACTTTGTAGCTGTTCTTTGTAGCAAGGTTGAGTTCTGGCAGACTACTGTCCCTGGACTGGTTCCTAGGCTGGTCTGGATGGTGGTGCTGGATGGCTGTCCTCTCTCCCGGCTGCAGAGAGGTAACAGAACCTGGGCTTGGCTGGCAAGCAGGTTCCCTTGCAGGACTCAGCTGGCTCCCTCCAGATGATAGGGAGTGGTCCTGGTGGGGTCGGCCCATGGGGCTGGCAAGGCTGGTAGGGCTGGTCCTGGAATGGGGCTCGGCCCTCAGAGTCACCTTGCACAGCAGGGTGGGGTGATGGTTCCCAATCAGCAAGCTTGGAGGTTTCCAATCGGGCACAGTAGCAGGCAGGGCGGGCCCAGCGGGAAGGGTGGCCCAGTTGCAATGGGATCCAGGGCTGGCATGGAGCAGCCCTGGGCAAGAAGCGCAGTTACGTGAGCGGCAGCTTTCCATTTACTTGGCTTAAAGGAACAGCGGGACTCTCAGAGCGCTCTGGGTTTGGTGTACGGACAGTGCTCTAAGTCTTCCCTGAGGTTTACAGGGCTCCTCTCCCGCAATAGCAGGGTTATGCATATATGTGGACTACCAGACTTGGTCAAGTCCCTTCTTCCTGGCAACTGGGCAGATCTTACCCTCAGGGGTCCAGTCCTTAGGAGGCACGGTGGGCTCTCCTGGTTGGTGTGACTGGCTGTAATGACCCTGGGCTTCTCAGGCTCAGTGAAGGTCCTCCCTCTGGAGATAATTCTCAGGGCTCCTTCTCATCATGCAGAGGCTTCTAGTATGCGTGCATGTATGAGAGGGAAAAGCTAACAGCAATGAGCTCAATGGCAGAGGCTATGTCTTGAGTGTTGTCCTCTCAAGCAAGGACAGAGACAAAGTGAAAGAGGGGGCAACTTGTTTAACAACTGGGGTAATACTTATAGGTTCCTCAAGGCTGGATTTGACCAATGGGCACTCTTGTAAACAACAGGCCTCAGCCTATAGAAAGCGTGAAGCTAGAATTATGCCTATACTTGGTGTTAGCATGAGCATCCGTGGTAGGGTGAGAAAGTTCCCCACACACACACAAAAGATTCCACAGCTAACTCAGATGGAGAAGCAGATGAAAGCTATATTTACAAGCAGAAATGGAATGCAATTAGTATGTACAAAAATATACAATATTTACAATATATACAGAAATACACAGCAATGTATGTAATACAGGAGACCCACAGTCGGAGGAGGGGGTGCCCCCTGGCCGCTATCCCCCTTCTCCCTCCCTACCTCCCCTTTTTTCCCAAAAAGGGTTAGAGAGAGAGAGAAAGGCAATTAAGGAGAAAATTCTGTTAGCTCAAAGCGAATGCAAGAGTTAGTTTTCTTATCTGGTTAGCTCTGTTAATCCAAGGTTGCTCTGTTCCACAGTGGTTGCTTCAGCGAGAGAGAAGACAGACCAGCCCACAGGTCAGAGAAGAACAGACTGACTCCAAACAGACTGAACCCAAAACTCAACGTTTCATTCTACCTATCCACCAATGAAATTAGTTTAGCATATCTTTGTTTTCATTCAAATGTCAAAAACATTCAGCCAGAGTGTTCAGAAGGTGTCCATTTCTTAAAGGCACAGCCTAAATCAGTCACAGCATCCCATGCAATGGGTTCATGCAGGGGGCTGTGCTGTTTTGCTAATGCCTTGGCTTTCGTCTCCCTCATGAAGGAGGGGAACACGTCCACATGCTGGGACAAGATTCAATATTTGGGCATAACGTGCCTTCACCACACCTTCTTTGCCACATGAACACACTGCAGGCTCATGTTCAGATGACTGTCTACCAGCACCCCCAGGGCCTTTACTGGCTGGCAGCTTTTCAGCCACTCTGCCCCAAGCCTGTAGCATTGTATGGGATTGGTATGTCCTAGGTGCAGGACCTGGCACTTGGGTTTTTTTCATTTCATACAATTGACCTCAGCCCCTTGATCCAGCCTATCTAGATTCCTTCACAGACCCTCTCTAACTTCAAGCAGATCAACACTCCCACCTAATTTAGCATCATCTGCAAACTTACTAAGGGTGCACTCAATTCCCTCATCCAGATCATAGAATCATAGAATCATAGAATCAGTCAGGGTTGGAAGGGACCACAAGGATCATCTAGTTCCAACACCCATTTATCATTGATAAAGATATTAAAGAGATTTAGCCCCAGCATTGAGCCCAGGGGGACACCACTTGTGACTGGCCACCAACTGATTTTAACTCCATTCACCCATACTCTTTGTGCCTGGCTATTCAGGCAGTTTTTCACCGAACAAAGTATCCATAAGCAGTCAGTTTATGTATTCTTTAAGGTTAGAAAAGGGTCAAATGAAGTTGTCATGGACCAAAGAAACTATAAGAAAGGAGACAGAGGGCTTTTATTTAAGCTACCCTTAAAAGATAAAATACAGAGAAAAAATACTGTGTTTTGAGTTCCCATCAAAATAATATTCAGGGAACTATTTGTTTAATATTGAAACTTGACAAGTGTCCTATTGATTTTGATTATTATACTGCTTTACAAGGTGTCATGGATTGTAGCTGAATCTGCTGATAGATATTGAATAACACGCTGTTGTCATACCAGCTTCAAACTGAAAAAGCTGGCTGGACACAGTATCATGGTCTGGTTTTGGGTGTTGGTCTTTTCCACTGTGCTAGCTGCTGTGCACTTGGGTGGGAAGAATTGTCTTATCACTGGTTTCTGGTTCTGTTTTTGCTATGGAAATTTTATAGCATGTCTCATTCAACTCCTTATCTCAACCCAGAATGGGATTTTCTGTTACTTTCCCTCCCATTTATGTGGGAGGATGGGGGCTTGTGAGCGTGTTACAAAGAACAAGTAAGGAAATATATAGCCCTGAAATACATAAAAAATGAGGAATGTTGCATTTTCCTGCTACTGACAATATTTTGTTTCTCAATACTGCTATTGTAAGAGCATTTTTTCCTAGGCTGTACTATCCTCTGTCAGGAGCTTGAGCTGGGACTGTCAAAACCCAAGGCACCTAACTTGTGCTGTCTCACAGTTGTATCCCATACCATAAACATCATGCTTTTTACAAAGAGGAAGTTTGCTGAGGAAGAGGGCTCCTCCTGCTCCTCCTCTTCTCCTCCTGTTTCTTCCCATCCTGTAGAGGTTTGCTTACTATTCTTCTCCCAAAACCTGCTTTTCTGTTTGTTATGACAACTGTACACTCACTGGGCTGAGTATAACTTTGTACAAGCATTAGTATTAACATCAGTTTTACTGTTTCATTAAATCCATTTTGATTTCAACCCATGGGTCTTCTTGCCTTTCCCCAATCCCCTTCCCAGCTGGTGAAGAGTCACTGGGAGTTAGAACAATTGCTATATTTTAGCCCTGGATATGGGCTAAACATAGACAAAATATTAATTTTTTTGTTTATCTTTTAGCTAACAAAGACACTATATCCTTATCCTGTAACTTGCTAGCTTAACACATCACTCACATTGACTTCAAAAGAAATTTGAAAACATAGAAATAAAACCAAAAAACAGATCATATTCTTGTATCAAGACTTCCTGTGTGCTTTTACAGTTAATGTAAACAATATTTTTACTGTGAAAGTGTTGAATATGGCTGCTGCTTTTTCATTAGTCTGGATCCAAGGGAGTTTATATTTCCATAGTGCTAAGCATATGGCTATACAGCAAAGTGTACATTTTGCATGGTAGAAATACACTTAGTATATGTTTAAAACATGTCATTGTATAGTTGTGATGAATGCACATTCTGCGCAGATACTAGATCTTGTCCCAGCATGTAGACAGGTTTCCCCTCCTTCAGGAGGAAGACAAAAGCCAAGGCATTAGCCAGGCCAGCGCACACACTCAGCGCATGCAGTGCTTGTGCAATTACCAAGTATGGGCATAATTCCAGCTTCACTCTTTCTATAGGCTGAAGCCAGTTGTCTATGAGAGTGCCCATTGGTCAAACCCAGCCTCGAAGAATCTATAAGTATTACCCCTGTTAGTAAACAAGTTGCCCCCTCTTTCACTTTGTCTTTGTACTTGCTCAAGAGAACAACTCTTGAGCCATAGCCTCTGCCATTGAGCTCGTTGTTGTTAGCTTCTATCATATATGCATGCATACTGAAAGCCTCTGCGTCATGAGAAGCACTCTGATCGTGAGGATCACCCCAGAGGGAGGACCTTCACTGAGCCCGAGAAGCCAGCGTCGTTACAGCCAGTCGTACTGACCAGGAGAGCCCACAGTGCTACCGGAGGACTGGACCAGCCCCCGAGGGTAAGATCTGTCCAGCTGTCGGGGAGAAGGGACTTGATGGAGACCGAGTTTGCATATGCCTAGCCCCGCCATAGCAAGAGAGGAGCCACCATGTGTGCCGCTCTGAGCTCTGTAAACCTCAGGGAAGACTAAAGCATTGTTTGTGTCTATACTGCACTGAACCTGGGACTACTCTGAGCGTCCCGCTGTTCCTTTAAGCCCAGTAACCGAGAAGTCGCAGCTCAGTGCAGCTGCATTCTCTCTCCGAGGCTGTTTACATCAGCCCCGAAACTCATCGCCACGGGGCCGACCCCATAGCTATTGTTTGCTGTCGTTGTCCCACCGGGAACCTCTGAGCCCGCCTACTTGCAACTGTCGCCCTGCCTTGCCATGCGAGCCGATCCCAGGGCCAGCCCGTGGGGCCGAACCCGACCAGGACCTATCCTTATTGTCTGGAGGGAACCAACCGAGTCCTGAAGGGAACCTGCTTCCGAGCTAAGCCCAGGTTCCAGTGTTCCCTGTCCGCTGTTGCAGAGAGAGGAGACAGTAACCCAATGCTGCTGTCCAACTTGACTAGGAATCAGTCTAGCAACAGTAGTCTGCCAGACCACCACCTTGCTGCAAACAACAGCTACAGAGTATCTTCCACTTGCTTTCTGTCCACTAGCACTCAGATCAAAGTATCCACGTGTAGCAGAGTAATCGCTGACGTATAGAGATTGCAATATTGCTGTATATAGCCAGAAGCCGCCCGCGTCCCACCGAGTTGCCATCTAGTGGCCAAGTAGCGGAACTGCACCCTTCATTATATAAAATATATAAATAGTCTGAAATAGTTTAATTAAGTTCTAATCATAACACTAAGCCACTTATGGAATGTATTTCATTAACATGCACTAGAACATGTATATAAGTTGTTGGTTCATTGGTTATTAATAATTTTATAATTAAAATATTTTCATAATTAATATTTCATATTAATAAATTTAATAACCTCTTCACAACAATAGTACATTACTGCCATAAAAAATCCGCTTTGGCAATGAAGTAAATTTAGGGATATACTGGGGTGAAAACAGGAGGGATAGCCACATCAACCATTAAAGGGTAGATAAGATTCAGAGTTGCTTTCTACATAATTTATCTTATTATCCTTCAATAAGATAGCATTTCATTTAAGACAAAGCAATTTTTTAATTCTTCAAAATACAGGAGAGCACCAATATCAAAGAAAATACTGACTGTGATCTGTGATCTGTGCTTCAGATGGTCTAGCTACTTGTGAGAAACAAGCTCACTCCTAAAACAATTGTTGAGAGACAAAGTCTGGTAAAGTATGTTTATTTACAGCACTGGGTACATGCCTTCCCACGTGTACATTTTTCCTTCCCACACTGGGGGCTTTTATAACTCACCTTTGTTACAGGAGCCCTTCCTGCAGAACATCCTGATTGGGTCCAAGAAGAAAGAACCTCTGCCCCACAGCAGAAGTTCGCTCCACTGCATGTCTGGTGGTGATCTCTTCAGGGGTCAGTGGATGCTTGAACTTCTGAACTTAAGTGTCCCAGACGCACTGCACCCACTGCTAGGGACCAGTACCTGACCCAGCATGTAATGACTATGTCTTCTACCTCCAGGGTGGGATACCCACATTCCTCCAGCTTGCTCACCTATACCCTTAATTAGCTGAAAAAAATTACTTCTCCTATCTTTTTTTACCACACTACTTGTGGCTTATAAAATGTAATTCCCTTTGAAATTATTAATCTCATTGGTTATTTATGGTTTTATTTCCTTCAGAGCATACTGTAGTATCTAATATTTCTTTCTGCTATTCGTTTTAGAACTCCTTAGTGGGTGATATGCAACTCTCTTTCTAGTGTTTGCCCACTCACTCGGTCAAGAAAGGTTTCCTAAATTCCCGCCCCCCCAACATTTAATTTGCCTGACCAGCTCAGTTGGAAGCAAATGAAATCTGTATTTACAAGCAAAACTACCATCTACAATGTAATGCAATGAATATGTATAAAATATACAGTATTCACAACATCTACAGGTATTTAAAATTAATAAACAACACAAGAAAACTCCTGGCCAAAGGACCAGGGGAAGCTACTAGCTTCTCCCTCCTTGCCTCTCCCTTACACCTCTGTACAAAAAGGGACAAGAAAAAGGAGCAGAGGGATGTTAGACGTAGCCAAAACAGTGCAGCCAAGGTCAAGCAGAAGCAAGATAGTATCTCTCCCAGAGCAAAGAAGCAAGAAGAGAGAGAAATTGTTTTGGGAACTAGCTTTATGGCAGATATCTCTCCAACGGGACTGTTTAGAATTATCATTATTTTCCTTTTTATGCCCAGTAGTGATTTATTTACATTTTACTATTTTTCTGCCTAAGATCTGTGAAAAGTTTTTAAAGGCATAGCCTAAAACTACCACATAAGGTCAAATGTGAACCTCACCTTGATAAAGGTTTGAACCATTCCCATGTGTCATATTGCTGCATCCCAGACAGAGCAGCACCTCCATGTTTATGTTATAGGCTGCAATGAGATCTCCTCTCAACCTTCTCTTCTCCAAGATGAACAAATCAAGTGACCTCAGTTCCTCCTTCCACACGTTAGCCTTGAGGCCTTTCTCCATCATGGTTGTTTTCCTCTGAACACATTTTAATAGTTTGGTGTCCTTCCTGTGTTGAGACACCTAAAACTGCAAAGTGCTTGATGTGGGGCTAGACCAGTGCAGCGTAGAGTAGGATAGTCACACCTGCTGATAAGGTACACTGTTGACTTAAGTAAACTTGCCATTAATATACATCAAATTGCAACTGCAGAAAATTCAAGTTGATATCAAATATTCCCAAATAGCTGAGTTGCTGTTAAGATGACTAACACACATAATTGTAAATACTGGTGGCATTATATTAGACTGAGGAGAGAGGTTGTCCTCTCTCTATTTGGCACTGGTGAGGCCACATCTGGAACATTCAACCACCCTGACATCTGCTGGAGGGACAACACAGCAAGGCATCATCAATCCAAGATGTTCCTGGACTGCATAGAAGACAACTTCCTCCTCCAAATGGTAGAGGAACCAACAAGAAAAGGTGCTACGCTGGACCTTGTTCTCACCAACAGGGAAGGGCTGGTAACCAATGTGAGGCTCAGAGACAGCCTTGGCTGCAGTGACCATGAAGCAGTTGAATTTAATCTCCTCAGGGCAATCAGGAGGACCTATTCTAAGTTTACGACCCTAGACTTTAGGTGTGCAGACTTCGATCACTGCAGGGAGCTGCTAGCCAAAGTGTTGTGGGATGAAGCCCTGAAGGGAAGAGGGACCCAGGACAGCTGGTCAGTATTCAAGGACCACCTCCTCTGTGTCCAAGAGCTATGTATACCTACAAGGAGAAAAGCAGGAAAGAGTGCTAGGAGGCCTACCTGGATGAAAAAGGAGCTACTGGACACACTATTACTTCAAAAGAAACTCTACAGGAAGTGGAGGGAAGGACAGATAGATCAGGGGTATGTAAGGAAGCTGCCCGAGCAGCAAGAGGCCTGGTTAGGAAAGCCAAAGCAGAGTTTGAACTGAATCTAGCCAGGGAGGTTAAAGGGAGCACTAAGAATTTCTATAGGTATGTTAATGGCAAGAAGAAGAGTAGGGAAGGTGTGGGCCCCCTCAGAAAGGAAAGTGGTGAATTAGTCACAAGTGATGTGGAAAAGGCTGAGCTACTCAATAACTTCTTTACCTCAGTCTTCACTGCAAGGGCCTCCAGCCACACTCCTGGTGTCATGGAAGATGATGCCAGGGACGGGGATGAAGAACTGCCCATCATAAGTGAAGCTCAGGTTCGTGATCACCTGAAGAACATGAAAGTGTTCAAGTCCATGGGACCCGATGGGATACACCCACGGGTGCTGAGAGAACTGGCAGATGAGGTTGCCAAACCCCTCTCTATTCTATTCCAAAAGTCATGGGACTTTTGGAAGTCTGGGAAAGTCCCCACAGACTGAAAAGGGGAAACATTACTCCCATTTTTAAAAAGGGCAAGAAGTAGGAACCGGGAACTACAGGCCAGTCAGTCTCACCTCTGTGCCCAGAAAGATCATGGAGCAGATTTTCCTGGAGGCACTAATGACTCAGAAGAATAGTGAAGAGGTGATTTGGAACAGTCAGCATGGCTTTGCCAAGGGCAAATCCTGCCTGACAAACCTGGTGGCCTCCTATGAGCAGGTGACAGCATTAATAGATGAGGGGCGAGCAACTGATGCCATTTATCTGGACTTGAGCAAAGCCTTCGACACTGTCCCACACCACCTCCTGGTCTCCAAGCTGGTGACACATGGGTTTGATGGATGGACCACTAGATGGATACAGAACTGGCTTGATGGCCGCACCCAAAGAATGGCTGTCAACGGGTCCATGTCCCAGGGGAGGCTAGTGACAAGCGGAGTCCCTCAGGGATCAGTCCTGGGACCAGTCTTGTTCAACATCTTTGTGGGTGACATGGACAGTGGCATCGAGTGCACCCTCAGAAAGTTTGCTGAAGACACCAAGCTGTGTGGTGCAGTGTACACGCTGGAGGGAAGGGATGCCATCCAGAGGGACCTGGACAGGCTGGAGAGGTGGGCACAAGCCAACCTCATGAGCTTCAACAAGACCAAGGGCAGGGTCCTGCATCTGGGTCGGGGCAATCCCAGGCACAAATCCAGGCTGGGCAGTGACTGGCTGGAGAGCAGCCCTGAGGAGACAGACTTGGGGGTGCTAGTGGACAAGAAGCTCAACAGGAGCTCTCAATGTGCACTTGCAGCCCAGAAAGCCAATCATATCCTGGGCTGCAGCAGGAGAAGTGTGACCAGCAGGTCAAGGGAGGTGCTTCTTCCCCTCTACTCAGCTCTGGTGAGACCCCACCTGGAGTTCTGCATCCAGTTCTGGAGCCCCTATTACAGGAGGGATGGGGATGTGCTGGAACCTGTCTAGAGAAGGGCCACGAGGATGATCAGAGGGCTGGAGCACCTCTCCTATGAGGACAGACTGAAGGAGTTGGGGCTGTTCAGTCTGAGAAGAGAAGGCTCCGAGGTGACCTCATTGTGGCCTTCCAGTATCTGAAGGGGGCCTACAGGAAGGCTGGGGAGGGACTTCTCAGGCTATCAGGTGGTGATAGGACTAGGGGGAACAGAATGAAGCTGGAGGTGGGGAGATTTAGGCTAGATGTGAGGAAGAAGTTCTTCACCATGAGAGTGGTGAAGCCATGGAATGTGTTATCCAGGGAGCTTGTTGAGGCCCCGTCCCTGGAGGTGTTTAAGACCAGGCTGGACTAGACTCTGGCCAGCCTCATGTAGTGTGACATGCCCCTGCCCATGGCAGGGGTGTTGGAACTAGATGATCCTTGTGGTCCCTTCCAACCCTGACTGATTCTATGATTCTATGATTCTATGATAATATTGTGTCCAGTTCAAAAAAGACAGTGAGCTACTTGAAAGAGTCCAGTGCAGAACCACAAAGATGATTAGGGGAATGGAACATCTTCCATATGAGGAGAGACTGAGGGAGATGGGGCTCTTTAGCTTGGAGAAGTGGAGACTGAGAGGCAACCTCATCAATTTTTATAAATATGTAAAGGGTGAGTCCCAAGAGGATGGAGACAGGTTCTTCACAGTGATACCCAATGACAAGACAAGGGGCAATGGGTGGAAGTTGAGGCATAGGAAATTTCATGTAAATATTGGGAAAATACTTTTTCATTGTGAGGATGACAGAACACTGGAACAAGCTGCCCAGAGAGGTTGTGGAGTCTCCTTCTCTGAAGATATTCAAAACTCACCTGGAGGCATTCCTGTATAATACGGTGCAGGTGATCCTGCTGTGGTGGGGGGATTTGGACTATATGATTTTTCAAAGTCCGTTCCAGCCCCTGAAATTCTGTGATTCTGTGACTGTGATGGTGGCAATGCACCTTTGATCTGTTTATTACTCTTTAAAGCTCATAGTGCCAAATACTGTTTAGGTGATTTGAGATATCTCACACCATGTAAATTTTCTACCATTTCAACATGTTTACTTATTAAAATCTTGTTAAATCCACAAAGTCATATGAAGTTTAAAAACATTTTAATAGAGGAGAAGGTCAGTATTCTCAAGGTTGATTTGCCTGTTTGGGTTTGTGTGTGTGTGTGTGTGTGCAGTGTGCGGTTTTGTCGTTGTTTTGTTTCTCTTTTCTTGTTGTATATTTTGTATTTGTGCAAATATTGGTAAATAGTACTTCCATTTAAATTTCCAATTCTTTCTAGTCTTGTGTGAAGCATTTGCTTTTACTCCTTTGGGGAAGGGTAAAGAGCATCTGACTGCTCCCTAAAACACAAGATGTGTTTTCAGTTTCTTTTCTTAAGGATTAGCTCAATGAGCAACATAACGTTATAAAACGTAGAGTGTAAGATTCATTCTAAATCATGTTCTACCTACATGTAACAAATTATATCAAATGTTTGAATGTGACACAACTACTCAAAACACATGAAAATAGAAAATAAGCATAAAATAAGCATAGTGTTTAAAGTAATTTTATCTTTTAAATACACAAATACCCACCTAGAAGGCATTGAACTATTTAACAAATTGAAATCAAGGGAAAAGATTTGCCACTAGTCTTAAGCTTTGGAGAAATATATTAGACTTTAAACTATTGTCTTTATTTGTTCCTTTTATATATGTGACCCTTTTAGGCTGTGCCTTTAAGAAAGGGACAGTTACTGGAACACTCTAGCTGGACGTTTTGATATGAAAATGAAAACAAAGATATTCTAAATGTATTTCATTGGTAGACTGGTAGAATGCAACTTGAAAATTTTAGTTTTAGTTCAGTTTGAATCTCAGTCAGTTCAGTCTGTCTGTCTGTCTCAGTCCCTCTGAACAGCTACTCTCTTTCCTCTGTGCTGGATGGAGTTGACCTTGAACTAACTGAGTTAACAGATAAGAAACTAATTCTTGCATATGCTTTGAGCTAACAGAATTTCCCCCTTAATAATTACCTTTTCTCTCTCTGACCTCTTTTGGGAAAAAAAGGGAGGTAGGGAGAGAAGGGGGTACGGTTGGGAGGAACCCTTCTGGCTGGAGAAGGGAAAGGTCTTCTGTATTACGTTCTTTGCTGCATATTTTTGTATATATTGTAAATACTGTATATTGTATACATATTCATCTGCATTTCATCCTGCTTGTAAATATAGCTTATCCATTTTCACTCCTCTGACTGAGTTAGCTGTGGTTTCTTTGTGTGTGTGGGAGAACTGAACCTCTCACCACCACATAATTTATTGGTGGCCCAACTCGGGGCTTGTGGATAATTGCTGTCCAGAAGCAGGACAAAATTTGCTTGATTTATTGTCTGCTCATCAGAGTTGCAAAAATGAAAGCGTTTTGGATTTTAGAGCGTCCAGTCTTTTCAATTTGTAGTGTACTGATCTACTGTACAAATCTACTGATTTGTAGTGTACTGATACTATTTCTTAGTATTAATTTGTGATCGCTTAGGCAGATACTTAATGTATATATTATATTTATGGTTTAAGTATAAGATTCAGCTTCTCCATGACCGGTGTCTGGGATTCTTTTGGCTTATGAGACATGGAAATGTAACGGCAAGCACTCTTCCCATCAAGATAAAGGAGTTTAAGATTCCAGTAGGTGAAAGAGTAATTTTAAGTGATAGCTGGTATCCAAAGTTGATTTATTCAATGTGTATAATCAGGCTGCTGGTGGTGATTAATGTGTTCTCGTTAGTAGCTCTGATACAGGAGAGGAAGGTATCTAAGACTTGTTCCATTTTCAAGTGTAGACCAAAGAGAAGGAAGCATAGCTCTAACTTGACCCCAGAGATTTCTAGTGATGAGGAGAATGGAGAATCTGTATCAGTTAAGAATCAAGCTAAACAGGCTATTGGGACCGCTGGTTTGAACAGTGCTGTTGGTGATTCTGGCAATCAGCCAGCGGCAGCAGCAGCACCTAACATGGCAGCTCCCACATCCTCATCAGCCATTAGAGAGGCAAAGCCATTTCCTCCTTCTTCTTCGGCAGGACCGGAAGTGTCGTCCATGGCAGCTGATCCATCTCAAAACCTGTCAGCTTCTGTTAAGCAGCTGTAAATTCAAACACAACTCCAATTAAGCAAGTAGCAGTTTTAAATACAAGAAGTGGAAAGCGCAAAGCTCATCCAGGAGCTGATGGGGGAGAACAGCAAGATACTGATGATGATGATGGAACTTCTGCTAGAAAAGAACCTGCTGGGGAAGAAGAGAAGGTTTGTCTTAAAGATATAGCTGAGTTATTGAGATCATCACAGGATGGAGATGCAGGGCAAATCACAGGTCCTGGTAGGACAGCTGCTACTGGTGGTGCTTCTGAGCTTAAACAGATCCTTAGGAGAGTGTCAGCAGGATTATGGGGACAACAAGTTCAGGAAGGGGAGGCAGAGGAGTAGGCAGATGATAGTCAGCATTCCTCAACACCACGTGAAGAGCTTAGACATGTGCGGAAGGATTACATCAGAGCAGAGAATGAGGCAGTTCTAGCTTGGCTTGGTAGGTGTTTCGATACAGGTGCTCCAGCTCTAATGGTTGGAGACATGTCAGCAGCTCAACTAGGAACTCTCTCGAAGGATAATGGAATAGATAGACATCTAGGCAGGACTCTTAGTAAGGTTACTCTGTGAATATGCCTTTTATTGGCAGCTCTAATGAGATACCCATCCAGAGATGATCTTCCATGGAATCCTCAACCCTGGACTACCATGGATGACGGAATTAAGCATTTGAGAGAATTTGCTGTCAGACAGGTACTCTATGGTAACCATGAAACTCTGAATCCTGATGAAATTCCTGTAGGAACTGGTCTTGCTAAAAAGCTCATCAAACTTGCCTCTTCTAATTATGCAAATAGTCTGGCAAGCAGAATTGAGGCAAGAAATTATGGCGGAGCTCCTCCTACAGTTGGCCAATTCACTGATCAAATGAGACAATTGGAGGATAGCATGACAAGTGTTTCTTTGGTTTCAGCCACTGAAACTCTCTCTGGAAAATTTGAGAATTGCATGAAAGAGCTGAAGGATGAATTTAAAAATACATTCTCCCATTTGACACAAGGAGATAATTCCAATTCTTCCTCCAGATGGATACAAGTTTCAGCTGTTAGAAACAGACATCCTCCAAGGAGGTCATTCCAAAACAGATCAAACCAAAGCAGACCACCAAGGCAATCACGTGGGAGTGTTTGGATAACTCTGCATGATCAGTTTGGTGAGAATATGAACATAAGGGGGGTCAACCAACTTCTAATCTTTTCAGGAGACTGAGGGAACTGCAAAGTGGAAGAACCCAAGGTAGCAATACCAGAAGGGTAGCTGTTACTTCTACAGTTTCCCAGGACAACTCTAATAGCTCCAACAGTGGCTCCAGTTCTAACACTACACACTGTACTCATTGCACATGTGGGCATATTCCCCATAATTAGAGGTGCCATGCTTCCCACCAAGGGGAGGAGAAGGATAACAGAGATAACAGAATCTATTGGGATGTGTACATCCAGTGGCCTGGCACTTCACAATTTCAGAAGTACAGGGCCTTGGTTGACCCAGGAGCTCAGTGCACCATAATGCCATCAAATTCTCAGGGATCAGAGCCTATACCTATTCTGGGAGTCACTGGTGGATCTCAAGAGTTAGCTAAGGTGGAGGTTGATACAAGTTTAACTGGTAAACAGTGGGAGAGGCATACAGTTGTGACCAGACCTGATGCACCTTGTATTCTGGGAATTGATTTTCTGAGAGAAGGGCGTTTCAATGACCCTAGAGGTTACAAATGGGCTTTTGGAGTAGCATCTGTAGAAGTTGATGGACACAAATTGAAGCTGTCTTTTAGACCTGAGCTTTCTGATGAATCTGCAGTTGTGGGACAACACAAGATTGAGGACATTTAATTGCCAGTTGCTTCTCAGACTGTGCATCACAGACAATATAGAACCAACCATGACTCTTTGTTGCCCATTCAGAATCTGATTCATCAGTTGGAAAGTCAGAAAGTCATCAGCAAAACTCATTCACCTTTCAACAGTGCAGTGTGGCCTGTGCAAAAGCAGAATGGAGACTGACATCTGACAGTTGATTACTGAGCCCTGGATGAAGTAACTCCACCTATGAGTGCAGCAGTACCAGAGCCTTATTCACAATTGTATACTAAACTTCCTGTGGTGAAGTTCATACGTGAAGGTTCTCAAACTGGCATAACCTTAAAGGAAGGGGCATTGCTCCACTTGATGCATAAGTAAACCTAACAGAAGGAACAAGTTTTATTTCAAGTAAAAGCAGTTACTTTTAGTCACACTATCAGGCAATCTACTATACTCTGTTACAAGATGAATAAAAGTTCCTATTTTGTGGCAAATATCAATGCTTTTTACACCCCCATTATGTGATAAATAGTATACTGAAATAGGTATATACATTTTATACTATACCTATAAAATTTCACATCAGTCACTAATTCAAAGTTAGAAAATGATACAATTTAAAACAAGTTATACCTTGTTCATTTTCCATTCTGGAACTTCCCCTTTCATTATCGTCTGATGTATATTAACTTGTTTTCACCTGTGAAGGATAAGTTTATTCTGATTCCAGATCTCTGAATTAATCTGTAAGTATGGGCAATTTTTTACTGGTACTGGAGGCTTCTCTTTCATTTAAAAGCTGTGTGTTGCATACATCACGTACAAAAATATGAAGAAAAATAGCTTTTATTTTGATATCCTAAGTTCTGTTTATTAGATGGATATAGAACTGAAACTAATTATATAATTCCATTATACAATGAACTTGGATACATGTACTCTGCACTGCTACTATCCCCCAAATAGACTTGGACTGGGAACACAAGGTCGAGCTGTTCTCATCTCTCTGGGCCCATGATACTTCTGGCCACCAAGGGAGAGATGCCACATACCAGTGGGCTTGGGACAGATCAGTGGACATCTCTATGGAGGCCATCTCACAGGTTATCCATGAATGTGAAACCTGTGCTTCCATTAAGCAGGCTAATTACATGAAGCCTCTGTGGTATGGGGAGAGTTAGTTGAAATATAAATATGGAGAAGCCTGGGAGTTTGAGTACATCACCCTTCCTTGGTCACACAGAGGCAAACAGCATGCACTGACCATAGTGGAGGCAAGTACAAGGTGGCTGGAAACTTAACCAGCACCACATGCCACTGCTTGCAACACCATTCTGGGCCTAGGAGACACACGTCCTATGGAGACACAGCACTCCAGGGAGGATTGAATTGGGCAATGGAACCCATTTCAAGAACCATCTCATATGGGACTGGGCAAAAGAACATGGGATTGAGTGGATTTACCACATCCCATACCATGCACCATCTGCGGGGAAGGTTGAGCACTACAATGGCTTGCTAAAGACCACCCTAAAAGCCGTGGAGGGTGGAACCTTTAAGAACTGGGAAAAACACCTAGCTTAAGCCACTTGGTTAGTGAACAGCAGAGGATCTGTGAACTGTGCTGGTCCTGCCCAGTCCAACCTGCTGCAAACAGTGGATGGAGATGTAGTTCCTGTGATTGCTGAGAAAAAACTGGTGGGGAAGTCGGTGTGGGTTTTCACTGCTGCTGGTGGGGGCAAACCAGCCTGAGGGGTGGTCTCTGCTGAGGGGCTGGTCACACATACTGGATCATGTTAGAAACTGGGGACATTCTATGTATCCCATAGCAAAACATACCTCTGGCTGAGAGGGGATAAACTCAGAGGGGGTAATGCAGATTAATGTAATTTAGTCAGTGTATAATAGCTATAAACTGTTCTAAGTCTTTTTTCTCTCCTAGTTTAACATCAGCCTAGCATCCAGGACTCAACATGAACACACCACACCCAAGCACTAACCCAGAGGGCTCCTGCATCATCTCATCTGCACTTGTTCCTGATGCCCCACAGCAAAAGACTGTTCCTGATTTTTTCCCTTTCAAAGACAGAGACTGTTTCCTGGTTCCTGATTCTTCTTCATATCCCTGCCCAGCTCAAGGACCACCTACATCAACAAGTGCCACAGAGGGAGAGACTGCCCTGAGAAAGAGAGACAGCTGTGATAAAGAAGAACTTGCATTCAGAACTCATATACCACATTTCACGATTGGCTGAAGGGACTATGACAGGAGAGTGCTAGTGGAACAGAGGGATGGACTGTGCTGGGTGCTAACTACCAAAACCTTTGCTGAACAAAGAGGTGTTTGAGTTCGTAGTTATAGTCTGAAGGGCAGTATCCACAAATGTAGAGGAAATGACAGTGCACACTGCTGTAGTGAAGGCCCAACTTTAGCACTACCATTAAACAAAAGAAGCTCATTGCTCTGAAGATAGGAGCAAGTAGGGTGCTTGTTGACACCTTGAATCCCATTAAGGAATGGGGAAGAGAGGTGAGAGTAACAAGCATGCAATCTATGAGTGTAACAAGCGAATGAGCAATGAGCTATGAGAAAAAAGTGTAGGGGTCTTCCTCTATAAATTCCCTTTTTGAAAACTGAATGGCCCAATGGCACATTAGCCATTCAAATCCTGCCAATGAATTAAAAATATTTACATGGTGAGTAAACTGCACACACCTTCTCTCATGGCGTCTGACACATGCAGTCGCCTCTCTGAAATGTGAGGCTTAGGGATCAGCTTCCACTCCCCTCCAGGCAGCCTTAATGGCACCTGCCTATTAGGCTTCTTGACCTCAATTCAGACCCTGTAACAGAAAGGTAGGAGAAAGGAGCAGTGGCTCAAAACAGATTTAACTGTCTTAGTAATGCCTCTTTGAGGACATCTGTTCTGGGTTAGGAAATGGCTGGAGGGCCGATCCCAGAGAGCTATGGTGAATGGTGCCACATCCAGCTGGCAGACAGTCAATAGTGGTGTCCCCCAAGGATCAGTACTGGGCCCCATGGTCTGTAATACCTTTATTGATGATCTGGATGAGGGCATTGAGTCCATCATCAGTAAATTTGTGAACAACACCAAGCTGGGGGCAGGAGTTGATCTGCTGGAGGGTAGGAGAGCTCTGCCGAGGGACCTTGACAGGCTGGACAGGTGGGCAGAGTCCAACAGCATGAGATTGAACACATCTGAGTGCTGGGTTCTACACATTGGCCTCAACAAGCCCATGCAGTGCTACAGGCTGGGGTCAGAGTGGCTGGAGAGGAGCAAAGCAGAGAGAGAAATTGGGGTACTGGTTGATAGTGAGCTGAACATGAGCCAGGAGTGTGCCCAGGTGGCCAAGAAGTCCCATGGCATCATGGCTTGTATCAGGAACAGTGTGGCCAGCAGGAACAGGGAAGTCATTGTGCCCCTGTACTTAGCACTGATTAGGCCACACCTTGAGTACTGTGTTCAGTTCTGGGTGCC